>PVJL010000681.1:0-292500 GCA_004026885.1 Lyroderma lyra
GACATTTTTATATTTTAAAATGTGATTATCCTACTAATTCTAGTAATCATGTCACTATGCAAACTTATCAGTACATTATTCATTATATTCCCCTTCCCCATTTCACACATCTCCCACCCTCTCCCCTCTGGTAACCCTTCCCTTTGGTTTCTGTTTCTATGAGTCTGTTTTGTTTTATTTGTTTTGTTTTAGATTTCACATCTAAGTGAAATCATATGTCATATGGTATTTATTTTTCTCTGCCTGACTTATTTTGCATAATACCCTTTAAATTTATCCATATTGTTGTAAATGGCAAGATTTCATCCTTTTTTAATGCTCCATAATATTCTTCTCTGTGTGTGTATGTGTGTGTACATACCACATCTTCTTTATCCATTCATGTATTGATGGACAGGACACCTAGATTGCTTTTTTCTTTTTTTTTTTTGTATGTGGATAGTTCCCTGGCCAGGAATCGAACCCAGGCCACAGCGCTGACAGCACCACGCCAAAGCCTTAAGCCACTGCACCACCAGGGAACTCCCAAGGTTGCTTTCTTAAAATACACAAAATAGATATACCATACAACCCAGCAATTTCACTTCTGGGTATTTATCCAAAGAAAGTGAAAAAACTAATTTGAGGGAGTTCCCTGGTGGTGTAATGGCTTAAGGCTTTGGCGCTGGTGCCTGTCAATGCTGCAGCCTGGGTTCGATTCCCAGTCAGGGAACTACCCACATACAAAAAAAAAAAAAAAGAAAAAAAGAAAAAATACTAATTTGAAAAGATGTATATACCCCTATGTTCAGTGCAGCATTATTTACCATTGCTCCTAGTAACTTTTAAGAAATTGTTTATAGAACATTTAATAAAATTCTGAGAATGGTGGTACATTTGCATAATTTAGACACTCATCTAAATATTATCTACATTATCTGATTACTTTTCTAGGCTCCAAGTCAGAAATTTAAGGCTCCAAGTCAGAAATTTAAACCATTTCCCCTTCAATATAATTCTTCTAAGAGAGTCACAGTGGTGGCTTTCAGGCTAAATAAAGCTTTCTATACTGTTGGGCTAGATTTCTGCATTCACAATGGTATGCTTAAAAGTCACTGCAACTTCAGAGGTCATTTTTAGAGTGAATAATGAGAGTAAAATGAAAACAAAAACAAAACCTCAAGGAAGGATTAGGAATTTGCTTGTGTGTGTGTGTGTGTGTGTGTGTGTGCGCGCGTGTGTGTATGCAGGAAAGGGTTAAATCAATTTACCTGGACTGGAACAATAGACTCGACATAGAAAATCCTTTCATAGGTACATATTTTACAAATGAAATGCATAACAAGGCCATCAGAAACCTACAATAATTGACTGAAAATTCAACTTCCTTCAAACCCTTTCTTTAGTTACCCTATCTGCACAAGTCTATAAACTTTTTAATATTATCTAAGCAATAGCATTGCAAAGGTCAGGTTTCTCCATCTGGCTGCACATTAGAATCACCTGGGATATTTTAAACATTAGCAATGCACAAGCCCTACTCCCAGACAACCTAGACATCAATATGAGCTTCTGTCCCATGATATTATGCTAGCACTTGGTGCTGGTGTGAAGAGGAAAGATAAAAGAGCAGAGCCTGGCCATACGTCTGTCTGTTATACCAGCCGCCTATTCCTGACATTCATAGAACTGCTCTTGCTGGCTGCAGTGAGCTGAGCCTTAACTTATTTAAGTACAAAGTAGAGTGGAAACACTCCAGCAAGAGAAGGAAGGCCCATGCTAAAGATGTCTAAACATGTTGATGACTGTATAAGAAGCATTTCAAATGTACTTTATACTTTGCACAGTAGTTTTTGGTTGTACCAAAAACCTCTGAGGTGGATATTATTATTATTCGTGCTTTATGGAATCCATAGTAGTTAAGAATTTTTCCATAACAACTTGTTACATTGTTTTGACATCTAAAATCAAATTGAATCTATTTCTGAATTCATGTTTGCCAAGATCAATAAACAATTCAATAAAAAGAACTTACCTGCCATTGGCTTGCACAAGAACGCTGACTTTATGGACAGGATGGGGAAGGCTGGGTTTTTGAAGTATAGTAGTAAGTCAATCAACATTATCAATCCACTTTACCCCCACTTGATGACCCTGTCACGCCCTAGTCCTTTACTATTTGGCTCGAGGTTGACCACAGAGAACTTCTTCACTGAGGTCATCTGTGATTTCTGCAGACTTGGCCATGGGGAGCCCCAATGATGTTCCCAAAGCTCTTGACCTCCACAGGCATCTGGGTGCCTAGACCTTCCTTCAACATCTGGTCACTGCGAGGAAACTAGTGTAGGCTTTCCTACCTCATAGAACCCCATCGATGCCTCTCCTCTCCCAGGCTTGCAGGCATCCAACAATACATGGAGTCTAGGTGAATCCTTTTTTACGAGGAAGCATAGAAGCCTTAATATCGTTTTCTTGTGTGGGCTGAGCCTTCCCCAAAGAAAGCTCAGGTAACACACAAACACTGTTATCTGTCCTGGAGCAAAGGAATGCAAAACTCAGAACACAAAGACCTGAATGTATTTCTTGAATGAGAAAAGAGAAAATAGCATTCTGTTTACTTTTGGTGATGAATTCACAGCAGCCCAAAAGAAACAAATTATTCAGAATGCACTCTAGTGCAATACTAGAAACATTTCAAAGCAAGTGAAGGTGCTTCTGGGAGCTTCTCTTTTCATCAGAATAAATCCATTGACCCAAATGGGTCTTGATACGTCATAAGTCTAAAAATAAAATGACACCATCACTGAAGAGATTTGAAATTAGACATTATATCAAGTCTTTAATATGTAAGGACAAAATTTCATTTTTAATGAAACTTCTTTGAAACAGATGACTTTTCATGGATAATTTTTCAGTAACACCCACCACCTCCATATCTTTTCTTTTTGGATTTTTTAAAAAAAATTTTATGTGGGTAGTTCCCTGGCTGGGAATCAAACCCAGGCCGCAGCGTTGACAACACCGAAGCCTTAGCCACTACACCACCAGGGAACTCCCTAAATTTGTTTTTATGAGACTTCTTGAGTAATATAATAAAAGTCAGTGTCCTTTGTCACTGATTCTTATTCTAATAGTCATATACCTAGATCTTGGAAAATGGAACATTCTCAGCTGTGGAGACCTCAGCTGTAAACATATAGATCAGATGGTCTCTAACTCAACTATCAGTAATAAATAGATAGCTCTAATCATAGAGTTCTAGCCTGTTCACCCTTCTTGAAAATTAGAAGGGCAGGCCTTTGCTGAAGGCTGGAGTTATTACATCTTGTAAAGGACTGAAGTGGGGTCTGATGAATGGTGGTAAGAAAAGAAGGTGCACAGAAATAGAAGTTTATACTATTTGGTTAAATATATGGGGCCATTAATAAAATGGACTCTAGGAAAGACTGAAGACTCCTTGAAGGAAGAGAAGAATGGATATCTTGGTTTTCTGGAGGACTTACATATTGGAGCCATTCATAATAATAACTGATACTGAATACTATTCCTCACAAAATCTGTATGGGAAAAACACAATTATTAGTCCCATTTTGCAGATAAAGAGACTGAGTCACCAAGAGTTTACAAGTCAAGGCTGTGTTGCCATGGTTATATAGCTGTTGGAGTAGAGCTGGGATTTAACTCAGGCAGTGTAGCTCTGAATTATGATGGTTGCCTGTCTAGGCTCATTGGCTTTATTACTGGGAGGATCTAGGGGGACATTGTTGAAAAAACTGTATTTCTGTAACACCAGCAAGCCTGTCCTGTGAGGTGCTGCAGGCCTCGATCTCGCTCATGAAGTCCCTTACACTTTGAAGGTGTAGAAAGGCAGCAGCATTTTTTAAAACTTCCCCATGGTTTATCAAGTAAAATAGTTACCTTTATCATCTCAGGGTCCAAGGGTTGGAACATTGCTTTTTCCAGGAGATGATTGTCTGGGAAGGTGTTTAACTAAGGAAACGCCTTCGCAAAGGGGTAAAAAATTGACTAGTGACCATCAGTCCAGGAGCCTCAGGACCTTTGGATTACTGACACACTTCATCTACTTTGGCAGTCATAGGATTGATTTCTGGAGACTGGTACATTTTTATTAACTGCCTGTTAAGCCACCAGACAGATGTAGACTTGACATATTAAAATATAGTTATAGAGTTCCCTGATGGTGTAGTGGCTTAAGGCTTTGGCGCTGGCGCTGTCAGTGCTGTGGCCTGGGTTCGATTCCCAGTCAGGAAGCTACTCACATACCAAAAAAAAAAAAAAAAAAAAAAAAAAAAAAAAAAAAAAGATAATGTTTTGGGAGTTCCCTGATGGTGTAGTGGCTTAAGGCTTCGGTGCTGGCGCTGTCAGTGCTGCGGCCTGGGTTCGATTCCCAGTCAGGGAGCTACCCACATACCAAAAAGCAAAAAGAAAATAAATAAATAAAATAAATAAATAAATAAAATAAAATATAGTTATAAAACACTGGGGCATTTTTGAGTAGAGTAACACACCCAAGAACAAAATCATACAAGTTCATGTCCATTATATTCAAATTACCAGTAGTGTGGCTATTGACCAATCCAGTCAAGTGTCTCCTATTTTTTAGACCATATAATTTCTTTTTTTCTTTTGAAAAATTTTTTTATTGTTAGATTTATTGGGGTGACATTGGTTAGCAAGAATTACATAGGTTCCAGGTGTACAGTTCTACAGTGCATGGTCAACTTGTTGCATAATAAGTTCACCACCCAGTGTGAGTTCTTTTTCCATCACTTTATATTTAGCTCCCCCTCCCTCCTCTCCCACCCCCTCCCACTTCTCCCTTCCCCTTCCCACTTGTTCCCCAAAAAACATTAAACTATTGATTGTGTCCATGGGTTTTTTGTTTGTTTTTTCTTTGTTGCTATCAGTTTTATATTCTGCATATGAGTGAAGTCATACAGTTTTGTTTTTTTTTTCTGTCTGGCTTATTTCGCTTAGCATAATGCTCTCTAGGTTCATCCATAAGACTATATAATTTCTTTTTTTTTTTTTTGGTGGTTCCCTGGCTGGGAATTGAACCTAGGCCATGGCATTGAGAATGCTGAAGCCTAGCCACTACCCCACCAGGGAACCCCGACTTTGTAATTTCTGTTTTTTTTGCTTTTTGGTATGTGGGTAGTTCCCTGGCTGGGAATTGAACCCAGGCCGCAGCATTGGCAGTGCCAGTGCCGATGCCTTAAGCCACTACACCACCAGGGAACTCCCCCCGACTTTGTAATTTCTTAATGAACTTTGCTCTAGTAGTTTTTGCAGTGCACCGAATTCCAGATGAGAATGTTAAGAATTAAAGTGCTATTATAGTTAACATTTGATGTTTATGATTATTAATAATTTGTAGTGTGTAGCAAAGAGGGGACAACCACTGGGGTATTCACATTCTTTGCTCCTAATATATATATATATATATTTTTTTTTTTATTGTGAAGTTCAAGTGTCTTATCCCCACAGCTTATACTTTTTCTTTTTTCTGTGTGCCAACTCTTCCGTTTGTTTACAATCTTCTTTTCTGAATGTTACTTATTGAAAGCTTTGTGATCCTTCAGGGACCAGCCTTCTTTGACTACTCCCCTTTCAGAGTTCCAGCATGAAGCACTGGGTAGGCATCACTCACATGGTACTTAGCTCATGTTGCTTGAATTTACTGTTACATCCATATGCATTTCACTTCATCTTCTAGATCAGGGGTTGGCAAACTTTTTCTGAAAGTGGCCAGATAGTCAATATTTAGGCTGTGTGGGTTACATGGTCTTTGTCATAAGTACTCAGCTCTGCTGTTGTAGTGTGAAAGTGGCCATAATCAGTACGTAAATGAATCAGTATAACTTGTGTTCTAAGAAAACGTGATTTTTGGCCAATGAAATTCAAATTTCACATAATGTTCACAAGTCATGAAATATTCTTCTTCTTTTGATTTTCTTCAACCATTTAAAATTATAAAAAGTATCTTTATCTTGTGGGCTGTACAAAAGTAGGCCACAGGTGCATTTGGCTTGCTGTTTGCCACACTCTGTTCAAGATTGTTAATCCTTGGAAGGACGAACCAGGTTGGACACCTTTGCGTCTATCTCACACACCTGCCACAAATCCTTACAAAGGCCAAGTCAGTGTTATTTGTGGGATTAATGTGGAAATAAAAAGATATAAGTGCATGATTGAAAATATCGAAAAACTTGAGTGGTTTATGACCATTTCATTTATTTGCTTATTCTTTTAGGTATAAGGAAGTTTGTAGAATCGGAAGAAAGTGCTGGATTTGGTTGTGCAACTTGTCATGAGCAGTGTCAACCCATTGAAATACTGGTGCCATGAAAAGGCCTAATGAGTAATGTAGCAATCCCTTAAAACAAAACACTACTGAGTTTATTTGGAATATAAATGTTTTAAATTACACATTTACTTTTGAAAGATGGGTAAGTAGGGTTTGTATCAGTGTGCAGAAAAAGAACAAGAAATTCTGACGCCTCTAAGGAGGACAAAACCATGAGCAGATTTGAAGGAACTTTTCAGTCTATGTCAATCATTAAATAGATTTTCTACAAAAGAAGTAGGGTAAAGCTGGCTCTCTATTGTTAATGCCAATTTCTCTTTCTCTTATTTGATTTTTTTTTTGATTGTGGTAAAATATTCTTAACATAAAATTTGCCACTTTAATAATTTTAAGTGTAAAATTCAGTGGCATTAAGTACATTCATAATATTGTACAACCATCACCACTACCATTGCCAGAATTTTTCATCATCCCAAACAGAAACTCTGTACCCATAAGCAATAATTCTTCATTCCCCTCTCCCCACAGACTCTAGTAACCACAATCCTATTTTCTGTCTCTATGAATTTGACTACTATAGGTATCTCATCTATGTGAAATCATATAATATTTGTCCTTTTGTGTCTGACTTACTTCACTAAGCATAGTGTTTTTAAGGTTCATTCATGCTGTAGCATGTATCAAAACTACATTCCTTTTATGGCTGAATTTTATATACACACACACACACACACACACACACACCTATATACATATAATATTTTATTTATCCATTCATCTGTTGAACTAGGGTTATTTCTGCCTTTTGCTACTGTGAGTAATATTAAAGTGAACATTGGCATACAAGTATTTGTTTGAGTCTCTGTTTTAAATTTTTTTTATTATATACCCTGGAGTGGAATTGCTGGATCATATCATAATTCTTTGTTTAACATTCTGAGAAAGCATCAGTTTCCCACAGTGGCTGCACCATTTTATATTCCCACCATCAATTTATAAAATGTTCCAATTTCTCCGTGTTATTTTCTATTTTTTAAATTTACTATGATCATCTTACTGTGTGTGAAGTGGTATCTCATTGTGGTTTTGACTTGCAATCCCTTAATGACTAATGACATTAAGCAACTTTTCATGTGCTTCTTGGATATTTGAATTTTTTTTGGAGAAACGTCTATTCAAGTTTTTTGCCTATTTTAAATTGATTTGTTAATCTTTTTGTTATTGAATGTGTGTGTGTGTGTGTATCTCCTAGATATGAGATCTTTATCAGATATATGATTTACAACTATTTTCTCCCATTCTGTGGGTTATTTGTTCACTCTGTTGATTGTGCTTTTTTAACTTTTTTGGGGGGGAGGAGGTTCCCTGGCTGGGAATCGAACCCAGGCCGCGGCATTGAGAGTGCCAAAGCCTAGCCACTACACCACCAGGGAACCCTCAGATTGTGTTTTTTGCTGCACAAAGGTTTTTTAATTTTTCTTTCTTTTTTCTTTCTTTCTTTCTTTCTTTTTTTTTTTGTATGTGGGTAGTTCCCTGGCTGGGAAATGAACCCAGGCCGCAGCACTGACAGTGCCAGCGCCAAAGCCTTAAGCCACTACACCACCAGGGAACTCCAAGTTTTTTAATTTTTATGAAGTCCAATTAATCTATTTTTTCTTTTGTTGCTTGTGCTCTTTGTCATAGGTTAGAAACCATTGACAAATCCAGGGTTATTTGCCCCTATGTTTTCTTCTAAGAGTTTTATAGTTTTATTTAAATAATTGATCCATTTACAGTTAATTTTTGTTTATGGTGTGAAGTAGGGTTCCAACTTCATTCTTTTGCATTTAGATATGCTATTCTCCTAGTACCATTTGTTGAAAAGACTATTCTTTCCCCATTGAATTGTTATGAAACCCTTGTCAAAAACGCATTGACCATAGCTGTATGGGTTTATTTCTGGATCCTCAATTCTTTTCTATGGATCTGTATGAATCTATTATGCCAGTAACACACTTTTTGAATCCTGTAGCTATGTGATGCTTTGACATTAGAAAGTGTGAGTTGTCTTTGTTCTTTTTCAAGATTATTTTGCCTATTTGAGGTCCCTTGCAATTCCATATGAATTGTAGGATTGCTTTTTCATTTCTGCAAAAATAGTGCCCTAACCCATTGGCACTATTTTTGCAGAAATGAAAAAGCAATCCTACAATTCATATGGAATTGCAAGGGACCTCAAGTTCCCTGATGGTGTAGCGGCTTAAGGCTTCGGCACTGGCGCTGTCAGCGCTGCGGCCTGGGTTCGATTCCCAGTCAGGTAACTGCCCACATATTAAAAAACGAAAAAAAAAAAAAGAAAAAATAGTGCCATTGGGATTATATGGTATCTGAGGCGAATTGCCATCTTAACAATATTAAGTCTTCCAATCCATAAAAATAGGATGTTTGTTTTTTCATTTATTCTTTTGTTCTAGCAATATTTTGTGGTTTTCAATGCACAAATCTTTTGTCCCTTTGGTTAAATTTAGTCTTAAGTATTTATTTAATTTTTTGATGCTATTATAGGTGGAATTTTTCTTCTTATTTCCTTTCATGTATTGTTTATTGCCAGTGTATAAAAATACAAGTGATTTTTGTATGCTAATTATTTATCCTGCAACTTTGCATAATTCATTAATTAGATCTAACAGTGTGTGTGTGTGTGTGTGTGTGTGTGTGTGTGTGTGTTCTTTAGGGTTTTCTAGACACAATATTATGTAATCTTTGAGCAGAGATAGTTGTACTTCTTTTCTAATCTGGATTCTTCTTACTTCTTTTTCATATTTAATTGTTCTAGATAGAATTTCCAGTATTATGTTGAGTAGAAATGGTGAAAGTGGATATCCTTGTCTTTTTCCTAATTTTAGTAGGAAAGCTTCTATTATTATTATTATTTTTAACCACTGAGTTTAATATTATCAGTGGGTTTTTCATATATGCTCTTCATCATGTTGAGGACGTGTGCTTCTATTTCTAGTTTATTGAGTGTTTTTTGTTATTATGAAAAGTTATTGGATTTTGTCAGATGATTTTTCTGCAACAACTGAAATGATCATGTGTTTTTTATTCTTCATTTTATTAATGTGATATATTAGTTAATTTTTATATGTTAAGCCATCCTTGCATTCCAAGGATAAATCCTATTTGGTCAGGTGTATAATCCTTTAATATATTGCTGAATTCAGTTTGCTAGTATTTTGTTGAGGTTGTTGTACATTTATGTTCATAAGGGATATTGGCCTGTAATTTTCTTTTCTCATAGTGCCTTTATCTGGTTTTGCTATCAGGGTAATTCTGGCCTCACAGAATTAGTTAGGAAATGTTTCCTCTTCTTCAGTTTTTTTGGAAGAGTTTGGAAATGATTGGTGCTAACTTTTAAAATATTTGGTAGAATTCACAAGTGAAGTAATCTGTTTCTGGGCTTTTCTTTATTGGGAGGTTTTAGTTTACTGATTCAATTTCTTTATTTGTTATAGGTCTATTCAGTCTTTTTTTTTTCTTGAGTCAGTTTTGGTAGTTTATGTGCCTTAGGAATTTGACCATATTATTCATTACATTTTGTTTTTTCTAGGTCTAGGCAAATCTACCAAATTTAGCTAGAAGCTAAAATGACCATGATGTATAAAATCCTTGCTTTAGGAATCTTAAATTTGTCCAATAATGTTATAATATTTCTTGAATAAGTAGGTAGGTAAGTAAATTTTTGTCTAGGTAATATGGCTGGTGCATCAATACTTAGGATAATTCTAGATTACTCTTTTTCAAAGCTACCAGTTTCTAAGACTCTTAACTTTTTAGGGTTTGTTAAATATCTAGTATTTTTATTAATGAAAGAATTTTTATGAGAGAATTGATAATGTTGGTCTCCAAAAACATACCTAAAATAAAAACTTGGACAAAAATAATACATAGTAAGGAGATCTTGGGTAGATAAAAATACCTATCACATAATGTTTTTGAGAACTATAACATACTAAATAAAGGATTGTTATTATGTTTTTTCCTCATTTAATTATCTTTTCATATTCAGCTTATAGATCATTTTATTCTCCAACCTTTATTTTTCCCTCCCAAAGGAGAGTTAGGTTCATCTTCTTTTGTGCTTTCGTAACACTCTGTGAATATATTGATTATACAATTTATCAGGCAGTATTGCTTAACTGGACCACACATTCCTCAAATAAGAAACCAAAGGTTTATTCATCTCTCTAACCTCAGTGCCTGGCAAATAGGTATTTGGTAAATCTATTATACCAGCTAAATGCAGAGCATAACAACTTTAACCATCTGAAAAGTCCTTCATGGCTTGCCTTCAGGATTTATTCATATATTCTGTGAAAAACTATGTTTTTGTGACTTATAAAAGATTTGTCATACTTACCTGGCAGGGGAGATACCATGATCACGAGGGTGGTTTTCCCAGGGCGAGGCTTATCTATTGCGCTCCAGATGTGCTGACCCCTGTGTTTTCCCCAAATGTGGGAAACTTGACTGCATAATTTGTGGTAATGGGGGACTGCGTTTGCGCTCTCCCCTAAAAAAAACCCAAAAGATTTGTCAAGTTTGTTTTTTTTTTTTTTTCTGGAAGAAATGAAGTATACTACAGGAAGAATATATGAACTGCACACACAGGTGTAAGGCAAGACAACACCTGAGCAAACCTATTAAAAACCTCAGATTCTTTACTCATCCTGACATCACCAATGCAAAGAGTCTTTGTTTTCCCTCTTAGCAGTATGTTTCTGAAGGGTCACAAGCCAGATTATGATGGTGAGGGCCCTTGGTGACTTTCATTTGTTATTGCTATGAATTATGAAGTCAGAACATGAGAGCCTGCCATGTATTAGTCATAAAATAGGCAAAGAGGGGAATAGGAATTTCAATGCTAAGATGAGTTGTAGCCTGCTGAGAACTAAATTGAAAACCCATATTTCTGTCGTTTACATTTTTACATTTACTGTTATTGAAGACTAGTGCCAGTTATTAGCAAATGAGAAAAATAATTGATAATTTCACCCTTTCCCTCCATTAAATTGCTCTATTTTTCACCAAAAATGAATTCAAATGAAGGATACTGTGGCTTACAGAAAATGACAAAAAATTGGCAAACTGAGAATATTATCTCAAGAAGAAAATGTCAATCCTGTGGGTATTTTGAGAGAGGATCTGTGGTGTCATAAAATGCCAAACCACGGATTTTAGGGGAAGAGCTTATTTCAGCTTCATTAAAGTCTTATTTCAATTTCCTGGCAAAGTCAATTTCTGTGGCATTTCCTATTATGATGTGAAACCCAAATCAAACAAAACATTAAAACGTACAAAGAACCCTAGTTTAATAGTCAGTATATCTGAATTTGGGTTTTGGCTGTATCACTTGCTTGTTGGTGACTTTAGGAAATTCCTCGAATGTTCTGTTGATGTTTCAAAACTGGTAAAGAATTTTTGTAAGAGTTCATCTGAGACCACTGATGACATATACCAGATAGCAAGATCTCAAATGCTCCAGGGAATAACAGTTTGCAGTTTCTTTTATGATTATGTGCTCTCTTGAGGATGGTCATGCTTTATTTACTTTTTTGGTGGATCAAAATTCTGGATGCAGTTTATTTAAAAAATTTTTATTTTGTATTATTATTTTTAAATAATTATTTATTTTTCAATTATAATTGACATACAATCTGATGTTAGTTTCAGGTGTACAACATAGTAATTAGACATTTATAAAACTTATGAAGTGATAACCCTGATAAGTCTAGTACCCATCTGACATCATATGTAGTTTTCCAACAATATTATTGGTTACATTCCCTATGCTATACTTTACATCCCTATGACTATTCTGTACCCACAAATTTATACTTCTTTTTTTTTCTTAATTTCTTACATTTATTTATTTATTTATTTATTTATTTTTTAAAATTTATTTTTAATGTTAGACTTATTGGGGTGACATCTGTTAGCAAGGATTACATAGATTTCAGGCATACAATTCTACAGTGCATTGTCAACTTGTATAATAAGTTTGCCACCTAATGTGATTTCTCTTTCCATCACCATATGAAATTTATTCTTCTTAATCCCTTCCTCTTTTTCACTTACTCCCCAATGCCCCTCCCCTCTGGCAACCATCAATTTGTTCTCTGTATTTATGAGTTTGTTTCTGTTGTGTTTATTTGTTTTATTGTTTTTTAGATTCCACATATAAGTGAAATCATATGTTATTTGTTTTTCTCTGTCTGATTTATTTTACTTAGCATAATGTCTTCCAAGTTCATTCATGTTGCAGATGGCAAGATTTCATTATTTTTTTATGGCTGAGTAATATTCCATTGTATATATGTACTATTGCTTTATGTATTCATCTATTGATGGACACTTAGGTTGCTTCCATATCTTGACTATTGTAAGTAATGCTGCAATGAACATATGGATGCATGTGTCTTTTCAAATTAGTGTTTTGAGTTTCTTCAGATAAATATCCAGAAGTGTAATTACTGGGTCCTTCTTTGTCTCTTGTTATAACATTTGTTTTAAAGTCTATTTTGTCCATATAAGTGTTGCTGCCCCAGATTTTAAATTTTTGTTTCCATTTTCATAAAATCTTCTTCTATCCCTTTACTTTCAGTCTGTGTGTTTTTTTTTTTTTGTATGTGGGTAGTTCCCCACCCGGGCCGCAGCCAAGGTGAGTTTCTTTTTTTTTTTTTTTTAATTTGCGGGGTGGGGGTGGTATGTGGGTGGTTCCCCGGCTGGGAATTGAACCCAGACCTCAGCGCTGACAGTGCCAGCGCCAAAGCCTTAAGCCACTACACCACCAGGGAACTCCCCCAAAGTGAGTTTCTTGAAGGCAGCATTTGTAAGGGTCTTGTTTTCTTATCCAGACACACTGTCTTGATTGAAGCATTTAATCCACTTACATTTAAACTAATTGTTAGGTATGTAGTTATGGCCTTTATTATTCATATTTTTAATCTTTTTTTTTCTTTCTTCTTTAGAAGTCACTTTAACTTCCTCGTAATACTGTTTTGGTGGTGACAAACTCCTTTAGGTTTTTCCTGTCTGGGAAATTCTTAATCTGTCCTTTTCCAAATGTTAACTTTGTTGGGTAGAGGAGTAATCTTGGTTATAGATTCTTGTTTTTTATCACTTTGAATATTATGTGCCAGTCCTTTCTGGCCTGCAAAGTTTCTGTTGAGAGATCATCTGACAGTCTTCTGGGAACTCCCTTGTAGGTAACTAATTGCTTTTCTCTTGCTGCTTTTAAGATTCTCTCTTCCTCTTTATTTAATGTTTGGCATTTTAATGATAATATGTCTTGGCATGGGCCTTTGGGTTCATCTTGTTTGGGACTCTCTGAGCTTCCTGGGCTTGTATGTTTATTTCTTTCAGCAGGTTAGGGAAGTTTTTAATCATTATTACTTGAAATAGATTTTCAGTTTCTTGTTCTCTCTCTGTTCCTTCTGGTACCCCTGTGATGTGAATGTTGATGTCCCAGAGGCCTCTTAAAGTATCCTCATATTTTTGGATTTTTTTTTCCATTAAAATTATTCTATTCAAATTAAGTTTTCCAAAAGAGAGGGTTCTATGCTAGTCATCTTTGAAAGTTTTCATACCATTTCAGAACCATACTTGCTGGAATGAACATTTCAGATGGACTTGGTTATCTGGGCCTGAGAGATAGATAGCAAATACTGAAGCAAAATTGTAAAAATTGTCCAACATCTTTTGTGTAAATTGAGTGAATGAGCCAACTGAGGTTATAGCAGCATTACTGAGCTGTACTGCTGAGTCAGATTGTCCAATAATTTCACCGAAATTCCCATCTGAGCAACAGATGAAGTTCAGACAATATTTATGGCTCCAAAAGGGTATTGGCTTCCTTCTCCAGATTTTTTTTTCTTTTTTTTTTTCTTTTTGTTGGTATGTGGGTAGTTCCCTGGCCAGGAAACGAACCCAGGCCACAGTGTTGACAGTGCCAGCGCCGAAACCTTAGGCCACTACATCACCAGGGAACTCCCAGTGAGTTATTAGTTTTGCGACATGTTTGTTATTAAAGAAGTTCTTGTAACAGGTGCTCTCAAATCATTAGGCAGAGTATGTTATGCTTTCAATTAGAAAATTAGAATTTTGGAAAACTCATATCTGTACCTAGGAACTTGATAGCTTAACAATACTTAAAGATTTTCTTTGAATGAGTTTTGTGGTAATGTTAGCCAAAATGATTTTTTTAAAAAGTTCTTTAGTGAAATATATCAGCTTTTAGAAAAACTCCAGAGCAGTGAACTGATATTTTCCAAGTGACTGGTGAATAATGTTACGAAATCTATTCAAAGAGAAAGATAGACCAATGGGTTTCAATATAACTGAAAATGAAAAGTTCATTGATATGGTTGCAGATTCCATACTATAAGTAACCTTTAAGAAACTATAACTTCTTGAGTTTTGGTGTAGTATCAGAGAATAGTCACAATTATATGAAAAAAATTTAAAATATAAAACAACTCTGTAAAGACATTGGAAAGCAATGTACCACTTGAGAGAATAAGATTCAAGAAAGAAAGGGGAAACATTGAGGTATGCTTGAAATTCTCTGGAACTTTTTTCCTTAAGGTATTTCTAGTTAGTAAACTGTATTGAACTAAGATGTCTAATATGAAGTGGATGCTAGGATGTTAAAAGATTAACCAGAGTTTTTGGTATTATCATAGTGTTGGTGAGATCAACACTGGAGTTCAGGTCACCAAGGAGGAGGAGTGGTCCTGGAAAACATGTAGTGGTTTTCATGGAGATACCTGAAGACCTGCACAATAGTAGCAGGAATAAACAAGATGAGTCTGGAACATCTTGTAATGCCAGAAAGTAAGGAAGTGCTCAAAACGAAAAAACAAAAACCCATATTATAAGTGTATGTTAAAGGGATATAGCAGCCTACTGAAAGAGCTCCCAATGACTAAAGCTAGAACAACTTGAGCATTAAAATAAATACTACTGAATTATGACCCAAAATATAAAATAACTATCCATAATTCCATATTTATATAAATAAATGATTGAATAAGTAAATAAACAGGGGTGAATAGATAAATCTATCTGGAGTTCCCGCACTTCATTCTCAGAAAGTGGAATATAAAGCTTCTTACTTCTTAAGTGTGTGCTGTGCATAATAAAATTTTTTTACAAAGAGTAAAGAATGAAAAGGGGGAAAAGCACTGATTACTTTGGAGAAACCTGACAAACCAGGTGATCAAGAGTAACATCAACTTGATAAGTCATGTTGATAACATGCACTGATATAATGTGAGGATAATGGCCCTTTACCTCTGTAGTCCAGCCCCCAAAATCCATAACCGCAGTCCAATTATGAGAAAAACATCAAACAAATCCCAATTGAGCATTGTACAAAATACCTGACCAGTACTCCTCAGAACTGTCAAAGTCACCAAAAACAAAACCAGTGTCTGAGAAACTGTCACAACCAAGAGAAGCTTAAGGAGACATGACTACATATCATGTGACATTCTGGAGGAACTCTGGGAGCAGAAAAAGAACATTAGGTCAAACTAAGGAAATCTGAAAAAAATATATGGACTTTAGTTTTTTGCATCAATGTGACTAATTAATTGTTGGAAATGTAGCATACTAATGTAAGTGGTTAATAATATGCTAAACTGTGTGTGGGATATGTGGGAGCTCTCTATACTGTCTTTGCAATGCTTATGTACAATTATTCTACAATTAAAAAGTTTATTTAATGAAGACTTTGAAGAGTACAAAGTTTATTGGAGGATATATGAATGTATTAAAAGAATTTATACCATGTGATGAGAATCCTAATGAAGGTAAGTGTTTGGTGGTATGTGATTTCAGGAAAAAAAAAGAGGCCTGTGGGAGATATGGAGATTTTACCACAAAAGAGAAAACATTTAACCTGAGGCTTGAGGGAAAAATAGCAGTTAGTCAACCAGAGAAAAGAGGGGAAAGAAGTACTTTTCTTGCTTAGTTTGCATATACTGAAACATCACTGAAGCATAACAACTGATAAGCATCTCTTCCATTTTGAAATGCCTCTTGGCATGCCCCATCTGTTTCTCTTGAATGGACTATGATCTATGGAATTATAGTCCTTTGTCCACTGGATAGTCCAGTCATTATGAGATGAAATTAGCAGAACTGGTTTTTTTTTTTTTTCAATGTGGGTAGTTCCCTGGCTGGGAATTGAACTCAGGCCCTAGCGTTGACAGCGCCAAAGCCTAGCCACTACACCACCAGGGAACTCCCAGAACTGGTTTTTAAATGGACTTTATGATCTGAATATCTGAAATCCAGTGTAAAAATTTTGTTGTCACAGAACATTTTATTGTGGTCAAGGTTTCCTGACCTTAAACTAATAATATTTGTTAGATAATTCTTGCTGTGAGGGGTTGTCTTGTTCATTGTAGGATATTTAGTAGTACTGCTGGTCTTTACCCACTAAATCAGGCATGTTCAACCTGTGGCCCAGGATGGCTTTGAATGCAACCCAACACAAATTCTTAAAACATTAAGAGTTTTTTTGGTGACATTTGTTTTAGCTCATCAGCTATCATTAGTGTTAATGTATTTTATGTGTGGCCCAAGACAATTCTTCCAGTGTGGCCCAGGGAAGCCGAAAGTTTGGATATTGCTGCACTAGAGGAAAGTAGAACCCCACAGTTGAAACAATTCAAAAGGTCTCCAAATATTGCCATGGGAACCTTTCCCCATGGAACATTAGAGAAATACTAATCCTTTTAAAACTCCAATTACAAAATTAATTTAGACCCTAAAGGCAAGTACTGCTAAGAAGTTAAATCTCTGAAATACCATGAGGATGCTTTTCAGAGTATTCAAGAGCTCAAGATCTCTTCAGAATAAGTAGCATTTTGCATGGTCTGATTTGGGTGAAATGTCAGAAACCAAATGCAGACTTTATGCTGTTTTATTGCTTTAATTAATTAACAAACTATTTATTGAAGACCTGCCATGTGTCAGGTTGTATGCTAGGTTTGGAGATTTCATGGTGAACAAGACAGACCCAGCTCCTTTGACGGGGAGCTGGTTGAATTCTGGTGCAGGTCCTTAAATCTTTGGACATTGAAGGCTGGATTTACATGTAAGGGTAATACTGAGACAATTGTCCTAATTGGTTTTACCTGAAGGATTGTATATGGATCCTGACTTTATATAGGCCTTTTCTTCATGCATATTCTACTCCATATTACACTTCTGCAAACGTCGGCCCTTTCACAATTCCCAGGATGGACTGTGGGACTGATGGAAGTGTAATGATCTTCTTGCTCTCAAGAGTTAATATCGAGGGAGATATTTTCATTACCTTTTCCTGCAGAAATTGCTCTTCCCAGAGAGAAATTTAAAAGCTGTAAAGCTAACCACTCTGACTCTGCTACTATATTCCTAGCCTTCCTCACTTGCACTATGAAGTACCCCTGCACAAGTTAGCTCTGGTGCTTGTTGTACTGACCTGATCAGAACATTCGTGCCTGCCTTAGGCCCACCTGACTCTTGGTGAGGGTAGTTCCTGCAAACATGTTTTTAAGCCCTAAAATTCTTAGGAAAGTCCTAATTTTACTGGGCAGTTTTTAAAATCAATGAAACTTGTTAGATTCTCTGTTGTTTCTTTAAACTTCTGCCAAGACTTTCATCTGACTGTATTTGCACATCAGGAGGATCCCTTGTCATATTATATGTGGTATCTCCATTTCTGGTTTGGAAAACATGGCTGCTGCGTTGGTTGTCCCTTTAGGTCTTGATGTGGATTTCTTGGCCCTGGCTACGCACCAGGAACAGGCAGCTGACTTATGGCTCAGGATCTGGTCCTGAGGCTGGCAAGTAAAATGTTCTTAAAAAAAAAAGGTGAGGTGGGGTAGTGGGTCATAAATACAATGTTCTTCCCTTGTGAATTGCAGTCGTTATTGTATAAGAAGCGTACTAGAGTTGTCTGGTAGGTGAGATACCTTCATGTCTTTTGGTACTTTTTTGATGGTTTCAGTCTGGCCCTATTTTGCAAGGGGCAGATCTACTCAAGCTTGCTGAAGCAAAAAGAAGGTTAGTTTTAGAATATACTGGTTAGGAACTAGACCTAGAGCACGGTCAGGAATTTAGACAGCTCTATGAACCTTCATGTCTCCCCTAATCTCATTCTCAAAGCTGGGAAAATACTACATTTGAGGAACCAAGTGGAAGCCAGGATGGCTGGACTGTCAAGTGAGGTTCAAAAAATGGCCAGGGGCCAGATCATGCAAGAGCTCACAGACCATGCTAAAATTTTTAAATTTTATTTCAGGAATAATGGGAAAACCATTGGAGTGTTATAACCAAGTGATTGATATGGTCAGTATGACTGCCCCCAAATTATCCTGGCTGTGGAGGCAGAAGCTTTGTGGTGGCCACAGGAAGACAAGTTTGACCAGAGCTGTGCTGAGGGAAATAGAGCTATGAGGGAATACAGAAGAGTCTCCTGGCCGGACACATCTCACAGGAACACATTCAGCTAAACAAAATACTGCAGAACTACTGCTTAATTCATAGCAGTGATGAGTAAGAATGCTGATGAAAATCAGGTCAAAGATAGGCAGAAGAAGTTGAAATGTCACTTTACCTGGCAGTTGCTAATTGATGACCCTGAAATGGCTAATTTAGAAAGCAGGATCATCAATGAGATTGAGTGTCTATACACCAAATACAATGTGAGAATACACAACCTATTGGCCTATGTGAAATACCTAAAAGGCCAGAATGAGGAGGCCCTGGAGGGCTTGAGAGAAGCTGAAGGCTTAATCCAAGAAGAACATTCCAACCAATCAGATAGAGAAGGCTGGTTACCTTAGGGGCGGCTATGCCTGGCTGTATTACCACCTTGGCAGTATGGCAGAAGCCCAGATTTACCTCGACTAGGTGGGAAACATTTGCAAGAAGTTTGCCAGTCTCTCCTGCATGGGGTGTCCTTAGGTGGACTGTAAGGACGAATGGGCCTTGTTGAAATGTGGAGGAAAGAATTATGAATGGGCCAGGGCCTGCTTTGAAAATGCTCTGCAAATGGACCCTGAAAACACTGAATTCAGTACTTGGGTATACAATCACCACCTGTCATCTGGACAGCTTTACCAAAGCATCACAGATTAGTGAGACATTTTCTCTGCTATCAGGTTATATCTGGAAGATGCACATTTTAAGACTTTCCTCTTCCTAAAGCTTCTGGATGTAGGACAAGAAGCTGCAAGACAAAAGTACATTGAAGAAGCACTGAACAACATATCTTGCAGACCTATGTCTTTCGGTATGTGGCCAAGTTTTTCTGAAGAAAAGGCTCTCTGGATAAAGCTCTTCAGCTCTTAAAATTGGCCTTGCAGGTAACCCTCTCCTCTGCCTTCCTGCATCAACAGATAGGGCTTTGCTATAGAACACAAGTTTTTCAAATAATGAAAGCTGCTAATGGTAGTTTAAAGGATGGAACAGAGAAAATGCTGACAGAATGACAAGATTAGTCATATCTTATTTTGAATTTGCTCTGGAACAAAAAGTCTGCATTTGACATTGCTTACATACACCCGGCAGATATGTACACAGAAGCAGGCAATTACAGATAATATGAAGATGCTTATCAAAAAGTGTTATGTGTGAAATCACTTGAAGAAGAAAAGCTGTAAGAGATATATTTCTATTATGGCCAATTTTAGGAATTTCAAAGGAAACAGGAATTTGGTGCAATTATCTACTATTTAAAAGAAGCAGAAATAGAAAAGACATCATTTTTATTTTATTTTTAATTATTTTTAATTTTTATTTTTTGTGGCTGGGAATCAAATCCAGGCCGCAGCGTTGAGAGTGCCGAATAAAGGCATTATTTTTAAAAGATAAAGGATTGTTTCTTTGGAGAAATTGGCTTTAAAGAAACTTCAGAGAAATGCATTTGACATAGAGAGCTTGAACACTCTTGGGTTTATGGACAAATGCATAAAAGGAGAAATGAATAAAACCTTGGGGTTATGATGAGAGGGCCCTGGGGCTAGCTGCCGATTTTGAGAATGCTGTGGGACATGTTTCTTAGGTCCTGAAATATGGACCACTGTCACATTTTATTTGATTTTAGGTTAACATGTACTAATCATCTTTTCTGCTTGCTGCTTTCAGAAACATACCATTTGGCTCTTGAGCCACTCCTGCTCAGGCCCACTCCTAAGTCTGTGGAGTGTACTTTGCCTTTTAAAACTATCTCTTAGTTTCACCTTATTTTCCTTTCAATAAACTACTTCTTGGTTTCACCTCTAAAAAAAGAAAAGAAAAAGAAAAAAGAAACATAGTATTTAACAGTGTAATTTTGAACAATTACTCAAATCTGATAAATTATTATTTGTATTAAGAAAATAGTGAAATAAAATATATATCGGTGTGTGAGAATGAGAGAAACCATTTCTCTGTAAATGCTAAATAGTAGAAATAACAGTTTGTTAAATAGATTTGTAGTCAATAAAACATCACATTTATATTAAAAAAAAAAAAAAAAAAAAAAGGAGGGCTTCCTAAGTCACTATGGGGAGTTAGGGAAGGCTTCCTGGAAGAAAAGAAGAGATATTTCAGATGAGACTGAAAAGGTGAATAGGAGTTAATCAGATGAAGGGAAGGATTGGAAGGGGAATAATCTACTAGACAGAGAGCATAATAAGAGCAAATACTGGGAGGAAAAAAGAGGACCAGTTCTTGTGGAATTTATGATTTAAAGCAAAATTTCTCAAACTTAAAAGAAATCATTTTATTTCACTGTAATTTAAAACTCACAGAAAAATTGTAAGAAACTCCCACATACTCTTTGCCCATTTGCTTTCACTGTCTAACACACACACACACACACATTTTTCTGAATTATTTGAGAATAAGTTGCAAAAGAATGAACCCCTAAATAATTGAGGATATATTTCCTAAGAATAAGGACAGTCTCTTTTATAACCAATATCCCCAGACAATTTAACATTTATATAATACTATTATCCAATCAGTCCATATTGAAGTGCCACTGGCTTTCTCAATAATGCCTTTAGAGCTGTACTTCTCTCAGTCCAAGTCCAACCCAAGGCCTTGTGTTGCATTTAGTTGTCTTATCTCTATGACAATTGTGGCTTTCCTTTGTCTTTTGTGACCTTGCCAGTTTTGAAAAATATAGGCTGGTTATTTATAGAATGATCCTCAGTTTATGCTTATCTCATGATTAGATTCAGGTTATGAATTTTTGTCAGTAATACCATGTGGTATATGTTATGTTTAGCACATTTCTGAAATCCTGATGCTTTTACATCTGTCCTCCATGGGTGTGCTGAACACATTTTGCTCTGGGCAAACTGATAATATCCTGGTCACCTTGCTGTGACCTTCTGCCTCCTTCATTGTCTTCCCTTAGGAGATCTCTCCAAGGAGTGCTTTTCAAATATGAACCAGCCAATCCTAAACCTGCTTCTGCTAGCCTGTTCCTTCCTTTGGAAATCACTATAGAGGTGCTTGCCCCAGTTCCTTGCCCCCTTTCCCTCAGAGTGAGGACTTTTGTGGTTCTCCCAAAGGTATGACCTGTATACCTTCTCTTGGGATCTGTGAGTATAACAAACTATCTTTTCAATGGCAGTCCTCTCCTGATCTGTTGACCTTACCATACCTAAATAATAATAAAACCTATTAAAACACCTGCCAGTTTCTTCACTTAAAATTACTGTTTTCTTTTTTAATTAATAAGTAATTTGTGGACAGATACCTCAAACTTTGTTTTGACTGAGATGCATAATAAGAAATATATTTTACATGGTGATCTATCTATCTATCTATCTATCTATCTATCTGAAACAACACCTATCCTTTCTATATGAAGGTTATTTTAGTTCCTATTTAGTTTCATTTTATTTGAAAATCATTCTGTCTGACCTACTAAATTGATTTCATAACTCTTTGGGTAATGACCTTTGTGTGAAAGCACTTGTCTGATGGGAATATCACTTTGTATTGTCTGCTTCCAGAATGGAACATAGATGGATAGATGGGCAGGGGCAAAATTAACAGCAAGCAGCCCATTATAAGGCGCTTGCCATAATTCAGATGAGAAAGGTTGGTGGCTACTGGTAGTGAGGGTGAAAGAAGGAGTGGATTGAGCAACTTGAGTAACCGGAATTTCATGATTGTTTGCAAATGAGATGGGAGAAAGAGGGCGGAGTCAAGTATGCCGATTAAGGCCTTGGCCTCGGGGCGGGTGATGGTGCCTGCCTGTTACCAAGATAAGGAACACTGAAGGTTTATGGTTCAGGCTCCGTCATATTGAGCTTGCGGTTTTAGGCACATTGGATTAGAGCCATTTAGTGGGCAGGTGACTCTTTAGCACTCAGGAGGTAGATCAGGCTTAAATTAATAGTAAACTGAAGTTGGATTTTACTCAAGGAGATTTTACAACTTTATGCCCATCGCAGAAAGCAGAAATTGGTTCAGGATAGGAAAAAATGCTCTGAAACTATTTCCAGTAATTTGGTGTTGAGACAGATAAGAAAAATAATACAGACAAGTCAAAAGTATATCAAGGAAGTCAGTTAACATAAATTTAGTAGAATAAAGTTTAGTTTTTCAGCACTTTCACCTCCGTCGCTTTTGGTTAACAACTCTAACAGTCTCACATACACATATGTAGAGAGAAATGTGAAAAATAAATTACATTTTTGCATTATATAGAAACAATGCTGGCTTAAATTACAAAATGCATTAACCTGGGCTTTGCCAGATGCTGGTCCTTAGAATTAACCCTCCAAATCTAGGACCGAGCATTCTCCGGTATAGATATGACACAAACACGCGCTGGTCCAGGCTGCAGAAGATGGCCTGTTTTCAAGCGGCACGACTTTGGGTTGCGTTGAGAATATTTTTTCCCCCTAGGGGAAGAAGATGTGAGTGTGTGAGTTTAGGTACACAGTGTAGGGAATGATAGACCATGCTGTTAGTCATCCTTATCCCCAAACTTTGCGCCCCTCCCTTCCATTCTCGCTCCATTCTTTTCCCCTTCTCCGGCGTTATTCTGGGATTAACGGCGGGGTCGGCCCGTATACAAACGCAGCTGGCTCCTACAGCCTGAGCCCTGCTGTGCAACCACGTCAGGAATTCCAGTAAGTTGGCAACACAGGAGCACAAAGACAACAATGAGGAAAACCCTTCAGTGCAGAAAGGAATGTTTGGAGCCTCGGCTGCTATAGTGAAAGGACACACACACACACACACTCTCTCTCTCTCTCTCTCTCTCTCTCTCTCTCTCTCTCTCTCTCTCTCTCTCACACCCTCTCGCGCCCACGCGCGCGCTGGGAGCGACCCTCCTCCCGCGCAGGCTGTTCCGGGGCCCGTCCGCGGGCCCAGGCGCGCGCCTCCCCAGCGCCCTCCGCCGAGCTCTGTAACTCGCATTGACTATGCAGCGGCCCCGGCGGGCGTCGGATTGGCCTGACCTCGGCGCGGTCTCGTACCATCGCCCCGGCCGCCCGGAACCGGCATAAATCACCGTGCAAGACTAAAGCGCAGCTTCTCGCCCCCTCGCAGCTTACCTCCTCCCACCCAGCTCATCCTCCTCACTTCCCGGCCCCCACTATCCCTCAGGTCCCCAATCGTGCTTCCTCCTCGGCGCCACTGGTCAGAGCGGAGAACTCTGGATTTCCAAGTCCAGAAATCTCGAAGAGAAAGCCGCGAAATCTCTCCTGCCCTTCCTCACACCCCACTCTTTTAAGTCTTCGTTTTCTCTTTCTGCGTCTATTTTTCCCTGTCTCCTTTTGTCTTTCAAAAGTAATACCTCCCACCCCCACCTCCGCAAAGCTTCACCAACCTCTGAAGCCCACGGTGGGTACACGATCCGGATTGTGGGGGATCAGCCGAGCCCCAGACAATCCTTGCTCTGGAGAGGAGGTGGTGGAATTAACTGGCAGGTTCTCGCCGCTGGGGAGGAGAGGCGGGGGAACCCTGCCCAGGGACTACATGGAAGTAGGGCTGCTGCCTGCACGGTCACAGTCTTTCTGGTAGAGAGCGAGAGAGAGCGAGAGCGAGCGAGCGAGCGAGCTCCTGAGGCCCCGATGCGAAGTTAGTCCTGTGAAAGGCAGGAGATTCTGGGGGAAGAACCCGGACCTGGAAATATTCCTTCCCCACACAGCGCTTCCAGGGCCAGAAAGCAGCAGGTTGCACCAACCCTCCTCTCTTTTTTTAGCCAGCTCTGCTCTCCGTAACGGCTGAGGACGTTGCTCTGAGAGTGACTGTGAGGTTTACGTGTAGTGCTCTTGGGGGCCGGCTCCCCGTCAGCCAGATTACCGCTGCCCCAAAGAAGGGAGCTGCGGAGTTCCCTGAACCCCTTATGTTTCACCTTCGTTTATAGGGACACGAGCACGATCGAGAAGACGTTCGTTCTTTGCAATTTTGCTTCAAAATGAACATACTTGTAATAAATGCAATCTGGCCAGGACACCTGTAAATGCTGTGCTTAAGAAAAGCTAAACAAGGATCCAACCCTCTCCCAAACATGGAGCCACCCCCTCCATAACTTGTAAAAGCACCGAGCACACCATCTCAGCGCCTCAACTCTCTAGGGCACAAGGTGTCCGAGGGCGCCTAGGGATTGCAGAATAGAGAATGGTCACACATCTCTTCAGCAGGCTCTTGACTTTCCCCCTTTCCTCTTTCCTTCTCTTCCTTCTCTTATTTTTCCTTCCTTTTCTGAGACTCTATCGGTGGCACATTTCCCCGTGGACCGCCTAGCGGAGGCACATCCTGTGGAGAGGTGAGGGCAGTTTGTGCCGGCGTGTAAGTCCGTGTAACTGTTCCCTGTGAATGTGTGCCTGTGAGGAGAATGAGCGCGTGTGAATGAGTAAGTATACGTGCACGTATGAGTGTCAGCGTTGGTGAGTGTGGAGTGCGCGCACACATGTGTGTGACTGAGGAGTGTGTACGCGCACATGCGAGCGAGTGAACTGCGTGTGTTAGTTTGCATGACAGCGAGAAGTGTGTGCGATTGTGTGCGAGACTGAGTACGTGTGGAGTGTGCACGTGTGAGCGCGCGTTCGAGTCCGCACTCCTCCCAGCGCTGCAAAATGCAGGGGGCGGACCAGGCGGCAGGGGGCCTTCCCCGCTAGATTCCCGCATGCTAGTTCCGGGGCAGTCGGGTCTAAAGGGCTTTATGCACTGTCTGGAGGGTGGGGACTGGCGCGGGTAGAAAAACGGGATGCCTCGGGCGGGACAGCTTTCAGCCAGTAGGAGCCCGCCGAGGTGCGGGTCTAACTGAGCTCTGGTGAGCGGAGGCGCTGCTGCTGCCGCTGCTGCTGCTGCCGTGTGCGACGCGCGCCCACCTCTCGGGGAAGGAACGACGAGGCCGGAGCCCCTGGCTGTCCGCGGGATGGAGCGCGGGGTGGCGGCAGTGGCGTGCACGCTGCTGCTGGCTTTCGCCACCTTCCTGGCGCCGGCCAGTGGCCAAGGTAAGCGCCCTCCCGGGGGCACTCCGGGCCGAGTGCCGGACTTCCCCGGCCGTGGCAGGGTCGAGTCCGCAGGCGGGTAGACGAGAGTGAGGCCCGGCAGGGGCCAGGGCGGGGCGGCGGCGCCGAGGCGGCTCCCCCGGGGGCGCTCAGGTTGCCCAGCCAGGGGCAAGCAGGAGCGCCCCTCCTTTGCTCGTCCGGGAACTGAGCAGCGGCAAACTTGAGAAAGCAGCCCCGCCGGTTTTGGTGACAGCGCACCCCACGGGGACCCCGTCTTTGTTCCCATGAGAGTTTGTACCGACCCTTCCGAAAAGCACTTGGCGGCTGGAACCCTGAGAATGAAGGTCTCCCTTACGAGTGAGCACCCTGCTTACCCGCCTCTGCTCCTCCATTTATTTTCTCTGGGGCTGAGCGGTCCTCGGCGCTGCTCGGCGCGCAGTTTTCCACCTGCAGCGCCCGGCCGCGGAGAGCCCTTTGCTAGCCTAGGCTGCGGGCTAGAGCACCCCCGCTTCTTTTCACCAGCGAAACTTGGTCCCGCGGTGACCCCCAAGAGACCGCATCTTGATACAGATCATTTGCCAGCCAAGATAAGGCTGGGAAGTGGGATTGGCTGAGAGAGCGGCTGATAGACTGAAGCATTTGCTTGGAGGGTTTTCTTTTCCAACCGGGTGGTAGGGGCTTTTGTGTTGATGAATGGGGCGCGTCGGTGCGGCCCGAGTTTGGAGCCCTCGAATGGAGAAAGTTTCTGCTATGCAGCGCTTCAAACTTCTCTCAAGTTGTCGGAGAGTGTACGTTTTTACAGAAGCAGAGTCAGAGAAGGAGAGGGAGGTAGAAATGGAGAGAATAAAAACAGTAAGGGGGAAGAGGACAGAAGTAAGAGAGGATAAGGGAGAGGAGGGGAGAGAGGACTTGAGGACAGAGAGATAGAGATAGAGATAGAAATAGAGATAGAGATAGAGATGGGAGAGAGAGAGAGAGAGAGAGAGAGAGAGAGAGAGAGAGAGAGAGAAAGAAAGAAAGAGAGAGAAACAGAAACACCAGGTCTGAATGGGAAGTGTGAGGAGGCGGCAGGGGAACCCGCGAGCTCTCTCCCTGGCTTTGCGTTGCTAGGTAGCAGCGGGAGCCGCGTGTGACCCACCACCAGACAGACAGAGCGGACGCTGCTGCCTCCACGGGGACTAATCTGTCTGTGGCGATGGGAGGGTACCCCCCTCCCCTCCTATTCCTTACCGTCGGACAACTTAATTGCCCTACAATGAAGATGAAACCCCTATTGTTGTCGGATTAGCCGAAGCAATACATTGATTTTCCTGGATCACATATTGGGGTTGACGGGTGGGGACTGTAGAAACCCCCATTTATGGCAGAGAGAGAGGAGGGCTTTTGGATGGGACGGGGCATGTATTCAAATAGTTAATCTGCTTTCTTTCCTCAGTTCTTAGGGTAAGCTCCTTAGAGGGAATCAACTAAGTAATTATACAGCAACTCCTAGCAGTACCCATTTCAGACTTCCTGGGAAGAAGTTTGGAAACGCCAACAAATCCCACTGGTCTTGTAAAAATCTTTGGAAAGGGAGGCAGGGGGAGACCGTGAATAGTTGTTACTTTGAACACCTTTTCTCAGTGTTGGTTACACAGAAAGAGGATTTATTATTATTGCGGAGGGTTTGGCGCAGCGCTTAGGGTTATATATATCCGATGTCCTAAATATCGGTGTAGGATTTACTATATGTTCCTGTCAGTGCCTGGCAAAAGGAAATCATGTCCGGATTCATCTGGGATACATCTGGGTTGTCCCCATATAACCAAAACAGATGTTCTCTTCCCTGGATTGGGGTTTAGTCACCAAATAACCCATACTTACTCTTCTTGGTCGTTTAGTTCCATCCATCTTCCATTCTGTAATAATAATATATAATGCAATAATATGTATAGTGATAGTAACATGTGACACACTTAGATGTGTGTAAGTACTTTACACTTATTGACCCATCTAATCTTAATGATGACCTCATTTGAAGGAGGTGCTCTTCCTTTCTCTATTTTATAGAGGGGAAATGGTGGCACAGAGCAATTAAGTAACTTATGCAAGTTCTCACTGCTAGAAAATGGCAGAGCTGTGAGGCAAATCCAAGGAATTCTGACTCCAGGGGCTGTAATTTAACTGTTAAAGTATGTGGCTCTGTTTTTCTGTTTCTTTTGTTTTGTACTAAAAATATTATGTTCCTTAAGTTACTATCCACGTGAGGTTTCTAAAGAAGCTGAGGAGCATTTTGCAAATCTTTGCCGCATCAGGTAAAATTCAAGAGCTGCTTCATAACTGCAGATATTTTTTCAGAAATTCTTTTCACACTTCTATGACCTGAACTCAAGTATCCTTACTCCCAGTCTTCCTACTTTTATCATTTTTAGGTACTTGTTCTCTGAATGTCCTGAGCCTGGGGTTAAGGAGAATCTAGATTCCTGTTGTATTGATTCTGATTTATCAGAGTGACTTGCCTTCACAACAGGTGAAGTAAAGTATGATGACATTGTAAATGCCCTTATTCTAGTACCACATTTTAGGTAAGATCTTATTGCAAACTTAGTATCATTAGAAATTGGGAAAGAACTCTGAGTGCTCTATGCTTAGTCTTTTAAAAATATTATAGCACATCTGTAGCTAAAAATTGTTTGCATTTTCCTCATAGTTTGTATAATGCTTTTTAAGAAAACAATTTGGGAAAACTTGACCTCTGGAATCAAGCTGCCCAGCAATGGCTTTGCCACTTTCTAGCTGTGTCATCTTGGGGAAGCCACTTCACTCAGGTTGCTTATCTGCAAAATTGATGTGATAATAAGATAATTTATTCCCTGGCATTTTACCAACATAGAGATGAAAGTGCTTAGCATGGTTAAGGCATATAGACAATGATCATAAACTAGCAAATATATTTATTTATTATATTGACCAATACTTGAAGTAACACTTTTTTGCTCACTATTCATATTTCCAGTTTCCAAATGCACATAGGAAAGCCTTTAAACATTTATCGTTAACATTACTTTTGAGAAATCCCAGATCCAGGGATGTGATTTGAGGTTTTTTTTTTTTTTTTGAGAAAATGGTATTGATCTTTAATAAATCTAAATTCTTTCATCCAATAACAATTTTGTTATGCCCAGTATAGATATACCAACTTTTACAACAATCCCAATTTCCAGTGAAGTTTATGTTTAAAAGGATTGGGGAGTTCCCTGGTGGTGTAGTGGCTTAAGGCTTTGGCGCTGGCACTGTCAATGCTGCGGCCTGGGTTCGATTCCCAGCCAGGGAGCTACCCACATACTATTAAAAAAAAAAAAAGGATTGGAAGAGCAATAACAAACATGCAGCGTGTTGATTCCATCACATCTCAGTTACCGCCCTGGTGCTTTTATTTCACAGCAGTGGCTTCTTTTTTTCTGCTTGAAGCTCTTCCTTGCCTGTCTTTATAGGGGTTCTGCTTAAACTCCCCTCCATCTTCGGCCTGTCCCTATTTTATACACTTTTATTGCTGGAGGAGACTTTAGATATAAACTAATCTACTTGCATTATTTTATAGGTAAATGACTAAATCCTGGAGGGAAGGGAGGGGACTGAAAGGAGTGAAAGGGAGGGTGAGTTACCTGTCTTGCCTAAGGGCTGTGGCTGTCACTAGACCAGTGGTTCTCCACCTTTTTCCCACTTGGGTACCCATTTCTATCAATCGTACCCCTTGTTTTTTAAAACAGCGGTTTTCAAATACTGACACTTTTGTTCAGTGCTTATTTTAGTGTAAAATAGTAGAAATGAGGTAGTAAGTTAGGAAAGGAAAATTACTACACTGAAAGTACAAACCACGGATTTAATTTTACAATATTTGTAGCAGTTAAATATTGATAATGATGATCAAGTATTTAAACATTAAAAAAAACTACTTGAAAAGAATCACAATGAAAGACAAAGCACTTACTTTGACTCAGTCAATAACTAAACCAATCAAACAAACAGTCTGGCTAAGGTTGTGTTTATGTTTGTGGAAGTTCTAGAAATATCTCATATGGATTGTTCTAAAGCTGTGTGTAATGCTTGGTAGAAGAGTGGTTTGGGGGAAGTGTTCATAGCCACGTCCTCACCAATCATCATTGGTTAATGTGATCTAATTTTGAAGTGTCTCCATTAACGGTGATTCAAACTTAACATTTATTATTCCCTACTAATGATTTGCATTTTTTTTTTTTTACTTTATTTGTTTCTTTACCATTACTGATTATTTTTCCCACCCCTGAAGGACCCAGCAGGTACTCCTGGGGTATGTGTACCACTGCTTGGAAACGATGCACTAGAGCTAAAGTCTGAACCCAAGCTTCCTCATTTTGTTTTTCTACTTGACCATTTAAATATATCTGTCCTTTGAATGTCCCCAGACTGGCTGGTTGAGGAATTTTCTAGATTCCTTTTCTGTTGATCCTGACTTATCAGATTATGAAAACATAATTTTGGTGAATCTTCTTAAAAAATTGCATGCATCACCTATTCCAGGACTAAGAGAAGTCTATGATAAATTAATGCAACCATGCATCACGTGCTTTCAGTGTGGTCCGGAACTTATGCCCAGACAGTGCTCCAACTCCCAAAGACCATACCCCCATGTCAAATTTTCACAATCTTGGGCCATCAAAGCAAATTCCTGAAGATATCTGGTTTTCATAGTGCTGGCTGCTACATGACTAAGTCATCGTAAATCATTGTCCATGTTCTCTAGGCAGGCATTCTAAGAACATTGTCAAGTTCTAAATATTAAAATTTTTTTGGTAGTTCCCTGGTTGGGAATCATATCCAGGCCACGGCGTTGAGAGCACCGAAGCCTAACCACAACACCACCAGGGAACCCCTAATTAAAATTTTATCAATTTTAAATAATGATATTAGGAACCTAGATGTATTTCCTGTGTAACTGGAAGCAAATTATAACATTGGCTTTGGGGTTTCTGTTGAATCCTGGTAGCTAGAACAAGGTATGTAGAAAGTAGAGCTTACAGAAGTTTGTTGAATTGAAAGGAAAGGGATTCTCATAGTTGACTGCATGATATACGAGGTCTGATAGTTAAGTTTGTGAACTTGCCACCATGTGCTTATGTTGGCAGCACTTGGTAAGGTGTCATAACCTTGGTATGTCTGTGTCTCACAGCTGTGTTCCTGTTGATGTGTGGTGGTGTCTTGCTGAGTGGCATTCATATTGTTGTGTGTTTTTGTGTGCAGTCACAAGAATGTCGGATCTTGAATTAGAGCAACAAACAAGCATTAAGTTTCTTGTTAAACTTGGCAAGAGTGAAAGTGAAATCAGGGATATGTTAGTCCAAGTTTATGGGGATAATACCATGAAGAAAATAGCAGAAAATTAAATTGTTTTTCTGAGGGGAAAGAAGTGTCACTGATGAGGGGTCAAGGCAGCCAGTAACAGGTAGAACTAAGAAAAACATTGTAAAAATTTCTCAAATTGTGTGTCAGTATCATTGGCTGACTGTGAGAAGCATAGCAGACCAAGTAAACATTGACAGAGAAAAAGTTAGGAAAATCTTAACTGAAAATCTTGCCACATGAGAAAGGTGTGTGTAAAATTGGGCCTGAAGGAGCTCACTGATGAACAAAAGCAAAGGAGAGTTGAAGTTTGCCAAGACCTTTTGGAGAGGCAAAAACCATGTTTTTGGCTGTGTTATCACTAGTGATGAAATATGGGTGTACCAATATGACCCTTAATCAAAGTGCACAATGGAAGTCGGCAATTCTCCACGACCAAAAAAATCCCATCAGTCCAAATGAAGAGTCAGAAAGATATTGCTAACCTTTTTTGATATCAGAGGGATTGTTCATTATGAATATGTACCAACTGGACAGTCAACCAAGATTACCATTTGGAAGTACTGAAAAGGCTGTGTGAAAAAGATGAAAATGAGCTGAATTTTTCACCAGCAACTCAGGGCTCTTGCATCATGACCAGCTCACAGGGCACTGTCTGTGAGGGAGTTTTTAGCCAGTAAACAAATAGCCGTATTGGAACACCCTCCCTACTCACCTGATCTGGCCCCCAGTGACTTTTTCCTTTACCCAAAGATAATGGAAATATTGAAATGGAGACATTTTGATGATATCCAGGACATTAAGAGTAATACAAGGACAACTCTGATGGCCATTCTAGAAAAAGAGTATCAAAATTGCTTTGGAGAGTGGACTAGGCACTGGTGTTGGTACAGAGCTTCCCAGGGGAGTACTTCAAAGGTGACTTTAGTGATATTCAGCAATGAGGCACGTAGCACTTTTTCCAGGATAAGTTTGTGAACTTAATTGTCACACCTTGTAGAACAACTGGAGAATTTGAAGTCCTCTTCTAGTATAGAAAAATTGAGTATGATGAAGCCTTTGTTTAATGCAAATGGGTAATATCATATCCTATTAACTTTGTGATCTTGAGTTTTTAAAAATGTCACCGCTGTGGCATTTCACAAACATTTATCGTCTCCAGTATGTTAATGAGTCAGCAGTATCGATACTACAGAGAGGTTAAGAAGCATGAGAAATGAAAAGCGGGGTCCAGATTTCACAATTATATTGGACTGCAATTTTGCATTTAAGATTCTTAAATAGTCGTTTACTAATTTCTAATAACCCTGGTCAGTATCTCACCAACATTAGAAAGATTTGACTTATTTCAGCCTCAGTTTTGGGCTGCTTTAACATGATCAGATGAGTAGTTGTGTTGAAATGCCAGGCTTTTTTGATGCTTTATGTGTTCCATGGGGGTCTCTGCAAATATTTCTTAAACAATTTTTCAACAACCTTAGCACTGTGAGACAAAATGGGAAGAATGAGATTTTGGGGTTAGAAGAACTGGGTTTGACTCTCGAATCTGCCATTTACTATTTGGGAGATTCTGGCCAACGTACTCAGCGGTTCTGGATCAGTTTTCTTTTTTTTTTTTTCCTTTTTATTTTATGTATTTATTTTGGGTAGTTCCCTGGCTGGGAATTGAACCCAGGCCGCAGCGTTAAGAGTATCGAAGCCTAGCCACCACCAGGGAACCTGGATCAGTTTTCTTATGTGTAAAATGGGCACCTATTTACCTTAATAGGGTAGTTATTCTGATGAAGTGAGACAATGAGTGCGAAAAGTTTTTCAGACTGTTAAGTCTCACATATATTTCTATTCATCATTATTACCTTCTTTAATAATTTAACTTATGTATACAAGGGCTGTCTGGAAAGTATCCAGCCATGTAATATGAAAAATATTAATTTGTGGTTGGATTTTTTCCCAACAGTCTTCATATACTATTTTTTATTTTTATTTTTTGCAAGTAGTCTTTTGAATGATGCACTGTGCATGTTGATATATTGTTTTAGTTGCTATAATAACTTACATATTAGTCTGGACTCTTATGTTTGTAAATGATAGGAACATAAGTTAAACTGCCTGAAGCCAAAAAGGAAGTTTGTTGAAATATATAATTGAAAAGATACAGCTATTAGGTTGAACCTTATGGGAATGCTATGTTTCTAGGTTATAAATAGTCAAATATTAACAATTTCATTTGGCCCAATCTTTTATAAAATGGGGGCTCAGCGTGTGTTATGCTGATTTGGTTTCTTTCTCAGTCTCCTGGCTCAGAGATGACTGTTCTCAAATGTGTTTTGGTGCTATGAAACGGTTGTTCATGACTCCTGGAGACACATCTTTTCATGTCATGTCCACTGGGAAAGAGCAAGAGTTTTTGTCTTAATTGCACTCAGCAGAAGTCTCAGTTCCATCTTAGGGGCTCTGTGTAAGTCATAAGCCCTTTGGAGAACCAATTAGTCTATCCAGGGGCATGAAGTGTGCTCATGGTTTAGGCTTGGGTCACATGCTTGGTTCCTAAAGTCAGGGACTAAGGATGCACCCCAGGAGAATGGTGATTATATGTTGGTGTACAAAAAGAACAGGTTACACCTTATCAGATAAAATCAACTGATGGTATTTTCATTTTATATATGAAGACAGACTTGAAAAGGCTGTAGAAATTTCTTAAGAGCAGGCAGTAATAACTCAGTGAACTGAAGGAGGAAAAATATTGGAAACATTAGGACAGAAGAGATGGTACTCCGTGTTCATGTGATCAGGTTGCAACTTTAAGTTTAGAAGAACAGGAGAAAGAAGGAATTCTAGAAGTTTTATTTGTAGCATAAAGAATTCTTATTTAGAGCAGACCTTTGTGATGGACAGGAAAGTTCTGGAAAATGAGCTGAGAGACCAGCGCATAGGAGCGCTTGAGTTCATTATGTGATTTTGTTTTTCAGTGAATCCTGGGCTCATGCTCCTTTTCTAACTTACTCTGCTCCTTTCCCTATATTCCCAATACTTTGTTTTCTAGGCACTAGACCTCAGCTATGAGAATGGGTAGAGAGAAAGGAGAAGAGTTTGGACATATATTAAGATGCTTCTATGGAGACAGAATACATCTTGGCACAAATCCAGGAGTCTCTAACATTTACCCTAGGGACTTCTTTCATATATGGTAGAACAGGTATCTTTTACACATCCCTGGATTAAAATCAGAAATCTCAAATATATGCACTCTATGCCTTTTTTTTTTTTTTTTTTTTTTTTTTTTTTTTTTTTTTTTTTTTTTTTTTTTTTTTTTTTTTTTTTTTTTTTTTTTTTTTTTTTTTTTTTTTTAGTTCCCTGGCTGGGAATTGAACCCAGGCTGCAGCATTGAAAGTGCTGAAGCCTAGCCACTACACCACCAGGCAACCCCTGCCAATTTTTTTCTTTTTTTTGCTTGTCTCTTAAGTCTTATTTCTAATAGCATGTGCTGAGAAACTAGAAACATTATCATTTCAAAAGTAATATGGTTAATTTTTATACTAGGGTACTTCTGACTTAAGGCAGTGCCAAAGCATAATGCAAAAAAATATAAGTGTCTCTGAGAAAATGACAGGTTAGACAATGTGAAGTTTCATGTTAAAATCCTTGTGCTTTTGGTCATTAACCCCCAGGTCATGCCTGACCCCAAGGTTATTGAAAACAGTGAGGAATGAATGAAAGGAGGAAATGTAATTACCATTTTTGTTCATTGAAAAGTTAAGCCACTGTTACCATGGATACAATGGCTTGTTTATTGTCCAGATCTTGAGATCTAAGTTTGTAAGCAATACCAGAGGTTTCCTTTAAGTTTATGCACTATCAGCCAATAACTCATAAACATTCTTACTAACTTTGCGAAGAAGCTTTTACTCACTCATCTGCAGATTCATATTAAGTAACAACAAACCTACTTCTGAGGGATTAACAGGTGTTGAGGAAACCTGAAAAAGAGGAATAAAAGCATAGCTGTAATTCTGAATTCTGTTAGGCTAGACTTCCTTGGATCCCAGATAAAAACATCTTGTCTTAGAGTGTTAGAGATTGACTTGTCACTTTGGGCCCAATTCTTTGGTTTTTAATCTCATTAACAAGGAGCTTTTCTGAGTGAAAGTTAAAAAATAAAAAAATCATTTATTTCATAGGGAAATCCTCATAATAAAGTTAAATTTCAGAATGAAAGTCTTTCTTGAAATAATGGCAATCTTACCTACAGTTTAAGCTTACTAAAAATGAGAAGAAATCCTACATGTACTTTTGCACTGGTTTAATTTTGATGTAGGAAAGGGTGTGGAGGATCAAGAAATAGAAAACTCATTGCTTAAACAATAAAAGGTATTTATTTATTGGTTCCTGTAAGTAAAAACTTCTGAAGCAGAGAGGGCTTCAGATGAGGTGCAGTCAGGGCTCCAGTTCTCTTTCTTTGTGTTTTTCTTGACTCGACTCCCCTCTAGGTTTCAGCTTGGCTTTCAGTCTGGCTTCCCATATTGTTATATTATAGCTGCCAGGGCACATGGGGCTACATGTTTTCTTGATCTAGGGGTAATTCAACTGAGAAGATTTCAGTTATGTTCTCAAAAACATTCTTTCATCACAGCTATAGAATGTAATAATTGCTAAGGTCCCTAGATAGAAGTCAACTAGCTCCCTAAACTTGGCATATCATCAAAATCACCTAGGGAGCTTTAAAAAGTATATAGATTCTTAGGCCAAAACCTATACTTATAAATCAAGAGTATGGGAATCTGTTGTTGTTTTTTTTTTTTTTTTTTTTTTTCCTAATGAGTTTTCAGATGATTCTGAGGTTCAGACAGTTTGGGAAAACTGACCTAGGTAACCTCTCTTATTTTTTATTTTTGTAAACTGAAGCTCAGAGATGACCTAACTTGCCATAGCAAGTTCCTTCCAGTGGCAATGAAGTATACTTGATTAAATCTATCCTTTCCTTTGTATGGAGAAATTACAAGGTAATTATAGTAACAAGGAAAACTACTCTTCCACATCTGAAAATGACAGGAAACAACGCTTCCATTACTGGACATCTCCTTTCCTGGCCAACATGACATCCCTCCCTTTAGCCACTGTTCTGTCTTAATTGTATTTGCTCTTTCCCTTAATTGTATTCTTTGCCCTTCTTGCCATCTAAGAACCTTAGATTGTTTTAACTGAACAACTGTTAAATCTTCTAATCCTTTCCAACTCAAGTCAGGTATTCATCTCAGAGCATCCCTGACAAAGCGCACTGGCCTCTGAGGCAGCTGTCTACCCCATGGTTGGAATGGAGTATTGGAAAACCTAAAGCTCATTTCCTTTATACCCTAAGCCCAACTCTTTGTTGACTCCACTGGGACTTATAGTTTGTTGATCTTACCATCTTGTCACTGTTCTTCAAATCCCTCATTTATTTACTTCCACAGCTCATATTTTATGGCCTATCATTGCCATCACTTTCTTGCATATGCCCTCAAAAGCTTGGCCTTTTATTTTGCTCTGTTGTGCTTTGCAAAATCCCAGTCCTGGTTGAATCTAATTCTCCACATCTGCATTGCTGTAACTAAATATGGCAGGAGAAAAATACAAGACTATGCTGACTCGACTCACTTTAAATTCATCTCGATTTTAAGACTTGATGCTCGGCTAGACCACTTACTTTTCTACTTCCTCACATCCTCTCTTTTCTCAACCCTCGAATACCACCTGCTGAGATGCTGCTGCTGCTTATAAATCTGAAAATAGAAGCAATTAGAAGAGAACTCCACAAATATACATAACTCAGTCATCATCACCTGCACTTCAGCCTACACCAATTGTCTTCTGTCTTACAAAATCCTCTCTTTTCCCCACATTCTCTTCTGGTGGTCACTATATTTTCTCTGTTCCTCTTCATAGCAAAATTCCTTGGCATGTTTGTCTATATCCACTGTAATGTCTCTGCTCTAATTTTTCTCAAATTTGTGCCATTTAAGCTCCCTCTCCCCAGCAGAAATTTCTTTTGCCAAGATCACCGAGGATCTCCATGTTGTTAATCCAACAATCCATTCTCAGCTCTTGACTTACTATTTAACTGTTCGGCAGTATCAGACACAGTATATCCTGCCTTCTTCCATGAAATACTTATTTTGGCTTCCTAGAAACCACATTCTCCTAGTTTCCTCCCTTCCTTGCTGGCTTCTCCTTGGTATTTCCCTGGCATTTTGTGCTTTTTGCTGTCCATCACCCTTATCTCTATCTATACTACTTCTTTGATAGCCCCATCCTGTCTCATGGCTTTAAATACCATCTGTATGCTGACAACTTCCAAATTTATTAATCTAATCCAGACTACTACCTTAAATTTTAGGTCCATATACCTAACTGTTTATTTGACATACTCACCTGACTGTTCAATAGTCATCTCAGACTTATGTCCAAAACTGTACTCCTGATCTCTCCACTAATGCCCCAAACTTGTTTTCCATATGGACTCCACATTCTAGTAAAGGCTGCTCCATCCTTGCTCAGACCCCACCCCTTGGCCTCTGCTTTGACTCCTCTTTTTCTTTTATACCTCATATCCAAATCCATCAGAAAATGCCATTATTTCAATCTTCAAAATATATCTTGAGTCCAATCACTTTTCACCATCTTCACCTCTTCCACATTGATCCAAGTCACCATCACCTCTTACCTGAATTATTGCAATAATCTTTCTGATCATTCTGCCTATTTCTGTCCCCCTTCTGTCTGTGCTCAACACCTTTTGGAATATCAGTCAGATCATGTCACTCCTCTGCACAAAAACTCAGTTGGTTTCTGTCACATACAAGTTGAGTTGTCCAGAAAGAGATACTGAGTTGGACTTTGGAGTGTAAGATGTTAATTAAGATTATGTTCATGAAGAAAAAGGAGAAAGCAGAGATCGGCAGAAGAAGTTGAACAATGACAAGGCCTACACAAACCTAGTAGGGGTCTCTGAAGCCAGAGTTGACCATGAGAGTGCTCTGTCAGGCTGAAATGGCCTTTCTTTGTTACTAGATGTGGTCTGTTCTGGGAAAGGCGTGATCTTGAAAAGGTGCCTTTCTACAACTGAGGTGGATCTCAAAGGAGCTGAGTGCATGGAGAGAGTCTTTGAAGGGGGCTCCAGGTGGGTCCACTATCGCTTCCCATCTCATAAATAGTCAGAGTCCAAGGCCTTATAATGGTCCACATGACCCTAACCAACAGGGTTCCATATTACCTGTCTGACCTCATCTCCTCCCTTCCCCTATTCACAGTGCTCCAGGTGCAGTGATAGCTTTGCTTTTTTCCCAACACAGTGAGGCCCTTAAGGCCTTTGTCCTTGCTTGCTCTCGGGTTGTGCATTACTTGCTCTTTGCCTCCTACAGCTCATAGGTAACCTTCTCAGTTTGGCCTTCTCTGATTCTTTCCTGATATACTTTCTCCATAGCACTTTATTTATTTACTCTTGTCTTTCCATCCCTAAGATGTAAATTCCACCAGGGTAGGGATTTTTATCTTTTTTATTCATTTCTTTATCCTTAGTATGTAGAATAGGGCTAAGTAAATAAATATAAGTTGAATGAGAGGATAGATGCCATCAAGGATGGTAAAGCTAAGAAAGGGCACCCTGTGCCAGTTACTGTGTCCCTGGTATTGCCAGCTATTGATTCCCCGAGGCTCCTGGAGGCCCCATTAAGACCCTATGGAGAAAAAGGAAAATTGCTCTCTTATCAAAACCGGTGCCTTAGCAACACTGTTTCTCCTCATTTGGCTCTCTCTTTTCTTCTACCTTGCTGTCCCCCAACTACTGCTGACTCCCATTGTGTTTGAAAGTAGCTAATTCTGCATCAGTCTTTTTCACTTGCATCCCAGAGACTTGATTACCTGGTGAGAAGCCCCTGTACACACAGAAGGGGGCATTCTGCTATTTTTTTGGACAGATTTGAACAGTAGATATTTTACAAAAAGGTAAGCCAAAGTTTTAGACAGTTATGTTAGTGGACTCTCATTTTGTCTTTAAAGAGAACACACACACACATAAAGCTGCCTGAGAGCACAGCACAATGAAAACAGCCTTGGTCACACAAAAGGCCCTTTTGAAGAGGGTAGTGGTTTCCCTATTCAGGAAGGTGGCATGGAGTGTGGTAGAAAGAACATTACACATCTGGTCAGGACATTCCTGGATCTTGTTCTTGATGAAGGAAGGAAAAATGAGCTCAACCAAAGAGGGTCCCAAATTGCTGAAAAATCCCCATGGCTGTTTGTCCCCTGGCACAATCTTTCTCATTTCAGACCCCATTCTTTTCAGGACTCCATTTCATTCATGACTAAATAGTTTAGAGGTAAAGGAATGGTTCAGTTGCATTCATGTATGAGTAGACAAGTTGGGGGAATGAATTAGAATAATCACAGTAAAATTTTTGGGGTGCTTTCTATGTCCTTGACACTGTCCTAAGTGTTTTATAGGTATTAGTTTATCTGCTTCTTCATTAATAGTCCAAATTTTATGGATAAAGTACCAAGGCAAAGACAGGTGAGGAAATTTGCCCAAAGCCACTCAGTTACTAAGTGGGAGAACGAAGATTTGAACCCAGAGTCCTTATTCTTCCATGTTATCACTGTGGATAAGTATGAGCAAGTTGAAGATAGTGCCTCTGTATGTAATCAAACAAAGCCTCATTTAATAAGGCTTATATTATGATAAGGTGACCTCATTTTAGAGGTTAGTACCTTTGGAACCCAACTCTTGGACATTTTTGTGCTACTTTTGGCAGTTATTCATTAATTCAATACATGTTTATCTAGATCTCATCATGTTCCAGACATGATATAACTAGGTACAACAAAGGAAAGAGAGATTCCTGCGATATAGGACTGTCCAAAACAGCTTACTGTTGAGAAGACCACATTTCTATTTTAACCTAGTTTTGCCTACATGCTCTTTAGGTACTGACCCATTCCTGTCTGCTGGTTTTCTCATATACTATCATTGCACTTTCTGGTAATGTCCTTTTCTCTGTAATGAACATTTCTTGTAGTTCAAAAGACATTTACCCACGTGTAGAGTTTATTCTAACTTTCCATTAGGGAAGGCTGTGATTTTTGAAGGTCTTTGTTAAATATCGATGGAAATTTTTCTACTAAATTCTCTTGTTCAAAGTTCTAGAAGAAAGTAATCAACAGTGACATGAGAACTGAGTCTCTTTACATCTGAGGAGGCTGCTCTTACAGAGATGGGGAAGACCTTTGGCTCTGGGCTGGGAGTGCTGAAAGATCTTAGTCCAAATTACCTGTCGCCCTGGCTGAAGATGTATGCTCTGTCCCCATTAGAGCCAGTTCTTTAGAATAAGGCATTGTTTCCCTTTGAAACTCTGGTTAAAGTGCAGAGATGTTTACCCCGTAGAGTGAAATAGTTAGTTGTGATAGTAAAGCACAGTAACTGTTTGCCAGAGCAGATTCAGAGAGAATGAGATTCAATGCCGGTATGTTTTGATGGGGGATGAAAGAAAGGAAAAAGGTGAGAAGTAATCTTGAAAGGGAGCCAAATTCATTTTTAAAATTGTTTTGTCTAAATCAGCTTTACTGAGGGAAAAAGTGTCATTGCTTGTGTTTTTTTTTTCTTAAGATGGCTTTATTGAGAGTTTCTGCTGTGAATCTATCAAATGGACCTCAAAAACAGAAGTTCTTAGCCTTCTAGTCTGGCTTTCCTCCCTCTAGTTAGTTCAGCTGAAATAGGATTGTTAAAACAAAAGGAATAGTTGACCTTGAAAACAATAAAGTTGAAAGACTCTATCAATCATTCCTTAAGGATTCATCAGTGTCAGGTAAGACTGAGAGGAGACTTTTGGATTTAATGCACATGGAAGTTATAGTTTTTCTAGACATAATGAGAACTATCGATAGGGAATCCTATTTTTTTCCCTTAGTTTGTAAGAAAACAACAATTTGCAATAGAATACACTAACATAGGCACAATTCCCAAGTCAACTGATAGTTAATTTTTATGTACCAAAACTCTGAATTTTTTCCAGTTCACTTTTGACATAAAAATTTATGTTTTCCTTAATATTTGGTGCAGTGAGGTGTTGAAAGAATTTGCTAAGTAATCATTGGAAGCTGAGATTCTAGTGAAAAATAAAATGCATGGTTTAAAAATTGAATGTACTAACTGGAAGACAGCAAGTTAGATGCTTCTTGCTGTAAATAATTAAACCTAGCAGCTCAGACAAGAGAAAACATGGGTCTTGAGCTAAGCAGGACTTGAGCTAAGAAGGATGTATATTGTATTTAACACTTTCATTTCCCTGTAAGGGAAATCAAAGAGGTCTTTAATAGTTGTGCTGATTGTGAATATGGGCAACAAAATCCCACTGTAATCAGATTTATTTTTGAAGTATTTTGCTGTGATTGAAGGAGTGAGAAAGTGAAGGGAACAAGAATGGTATTTTATTAAGGCCCTAGACCTCTCCTTTTTGGAAGATCTAAGCATGATTTGTCACAGTGACCTGGGACTTTGGTTCCCTCCAGAGCCTTCTTGGATGATGGGTATGTGGGTAGAACAAAGACAATTGTCTCCATTTTTCTTGCAGAGAAGCAGTAGATCTACTAGTTGAGAATGAATTGAGATGAGACACATAGGATGTATTCTTTCTGATTTTCTATAACAGTGCTATTTTGCTTAGGATCACCCCCAGCCTTTTGAGGTGGGGAGCAACGGCTTTGCCTTAATTAGGGATTAAGATTTTACAGTTCCTATGGGGGTGGGCTTTGAGATTGGCATGAATGAAGTGCTTTATTTCATTTAAACAATTAATATAGAATAAAATGGACTGTGTGTGTATATAGTTCTGTAAATCTTTTTTTTTTTTTTTTTTTTTTTTTTGCTTTTTGGTATGTGGGTAGCTCCCTGGCTGGGAATCGAACCCAGGCCGCAGCGCTGACAGCGCCAGCACTGAAGCCTTAAGCCACTACACCATCAGGGAACTCCCTAGTTCTGTAAATCTTAATACCAGTATATATTTGTGTACTTACTACCACTCAGGATTAGAACAGAGCAATTGCCTGTCCAAAATTCCTTTATGCTATTTCTTTGTAGTCACACCCTACAAATAGTAGGTTTTAAATTCTTTTTTTGAAAACTCACTTTTTCATACAAAAGGCTTAATTTCTTTTCTTTTGTTCATTTTTATTCAAGAAGTGTTCCTAGCTCAATTTTGAAGTAATTCAAAATGACATGGATAGTGAGGTTGCAAGGCTGGTTTTTCCTTTATTATAATGGAGGAAAAAACTCTGGAGAGATGGCAGCTCTTTCAGAATAGCCATTAAAAAAAAAGTTTCCCTTCACTTGTCTTTTTGCTAGATTGGAATCTGCAAAGAAAACATACTCAAGAAATCTCCCTTGAAGCAGAGGACAGAGGTTTATTTTTTATTTAACTATTTACCCCTTGACACCTGGGAAATGATTAGTTGATGTTTTCAAAGAAGATTAAGTCAGTGTGGTTAATTAACTGGTAATCGGTGACTTAAATCAATTAACTCCTTGTTAACAATTTCCATCAATTTTGTAAATAAATGACTAAATCAGTAAATTCTACTCTTAAGATTAAAGGCTATTTCCTGATTTATTTTATTGATGACAAATTAGAGATTTTTGCCTTCTCATCTCATTCCCTCCCTGCCAGTTTTACTCTTACAAATGGGAACTCTTAAGCTAGTTATAGGTTGACAGGAACACACCAGGGTAACTTTTAATATATGGTTTTAAGGAAAAGAAGGCTGAAGGACACCTTTGCTTTTTCAACTCAGCACAGTTTGAAAGAATGATTTAGGGGAATGAAACTTACTAAGTAAATGTGTATACAACATTAAAAGAGAATGAGGGTAGCAAGTAATGATGAAAATCATTCCAGGAGAAGCTTTTACTATTATGTTTTAACATGTTTTATTTTCTTTTTTCTAAGTTAAAACTGAGTTAAGATATAATAAAAGAGACAGAATTTTGGCTTTTATCAGCAGTTAACTTGAATGGATACTTTGGGTACTCTCTTTAGAGGGAATGTATTAAAATGTTGGAGTATATTAATTGCATTAGTCTGTAAAGCTTGATTACAATTTTAAAATATAACAACATGTAGCTAATATGTTGTTACTTTTTAGAATCCTTATAATTGAAAATTTTCTTCCCTACTTACATGATTTTATTATGTTTTGATCTCCAATAAAGTATGTGAGCCGGAACATTATAAAATTATCTCCAGGCCCTCAAATCTGTCATTGCATTTAGTGAAAGGCATTGCGCTTGGGGGTGTGCATTGTAGGAAGGATGATACAGGTTTGTTCAGGATTGCTTCAAGAAGGAATATTTGGTGTAGAATATTCTTTGATGAATATTCTTCGACTTACATTTTATGAAGAGAGAATTCTTAGTTCCCTTGAAGGTATAGAATGTAGCTTAAATTGTGGGAATGAGCTGAAGACCATGATAGAAATTTAAATCTCTACCAACCAAAACTGTGGGCTCTTCCTGCTATTATAGAAACTCTAGCCATGCCCCACCTGCTCCTTCATCTGCCTAAGGATCCTCATTCTCAAGGGTTTACCCTGGGCGAAGTTAACCTATGGCTGAAACTTTGCTGGTGCTAGAGCTTGGAGATTTAGCTCAACCACTTCCCAAATGTGTGCCCTTGGGCTATTTGACCTCTCTGAGCTTCAGGTTCCTGGACTATGCAATGGGTGTTAGTAATTTCTACTCCAGAGGTTCCTGGGAATATTTAAAGGGAATTTAAAGAACGTGCAAGGTCCTGGCACTTGGTGAGTGTTCAATAAACACATGGCCTCACAGGGAACCTGGTGCTAAATCTTTCATAGTTGACCAGCTTTTGGTTAGGTCAGTGTAGCAGAGAACCACCATGCTGTGGTCTTTTGAAATAAAGGAACCACTTGTCAAATTCTCTATCCATAGAACTTGCTGGGAGACAAACAACTTTTTTAAGGTGGTGAAACTATCAGATAAGGGAGCATTAGGAGACAGGCCTTGTAATCTGCCTTTATACTCAAAGAACATTTGGTCTTTCCCCAGTCAGATCTTGAAAGCACTGATCTAAAATGTCACGTTACAGAGAATTTCAAACTTCTCAATGGATCCAGTGTTTCTGTACATGCTTTATGTTCACTTGGTCTTATGCAGAGTTCACTGAAGATGTCTCTATAACTCTGAGAATAAGACTGATGGAAGCACGTGTCTAAGTAGAGCTCAGGTGTGTCCTCTGGTTAAGGAGAGGGATTTCCAGAAGGAAGAGTACATTTGAAGATGAACACTTGGCTTTGTGAAAAGTTTTAGGCAGAACATGTAAGAATCATAGTCGATGATAATGTTTTTTTTTTCTTTCATAACAGTTCCTTATTATTTCATGAAACTAGAAAAATGTCAGTGAAATTTGACAAGTGAGAAAGCTATAAAGCTAGTTTTGGTTAGTAGTTTGAGTGAATTGTATCATTAATGTATTTATTTCACAAACATTTACTGAGAGCCTATGGTGCCCAGAACTGGAGACTCAGTAATGAATAAGACATATAAATAGATAGTTGTGCTACAAGGTGAGAAGTGTTACAATAGAGGTTCAGGAATGCAGGAAAGGGAGTGACGAAGTCATGGAGGCCTGAGGAGGCCTAGAGTCAAGGAAGACTACAGGTTTGGCATTTGGACTGAATGCTGAGGGAGGGTGTGTCAGCAGGAGGTGAAGTTGGGACTCTGGTTACACTGTGAGGGACTTTGAATGTCAAATTAAGTTTAATGCCTTTGGAGAAATATAAGCTGGGAAGTGCAACGATCGAGTCACCACAGAATGTAGAGAAAGCTTTCCACTTGTTGCTCTTTTTGAAAATTCCACTGTTTTATAAGTTAATATGTGTTATTAATGGGAATAGTCATGTTTTTTTCTATATACATGTATGTTATTTACATTCATAAGTACTTGATATTTTTTTTAAATCCCCTTATCTGTAAAAGTTCTAGGTTATTGACCACCTGCGCATGTTGTTTGACATTTTTTTTGGTTAACTTCAGTGATTCCTGGTTGTACAGCTTCCTTAGGTAGTTAGAAATGTGTTGGGGCTTTTTAATATAGTACCATAACTGTAGAGTTTAGTACTTGTGACAGTCCAGGGAAGTAAATATCATTACTATCCCCATTTTACAAATGAGTAAACTGAGGCAGGGTAGGTTTGTCTCTGGATCTTGCATGCTTAATTCTAATGTTGGATTATTTTCACATGCTTGATTCTGTAAGTATTTTCAAACACATGCTCAATTTAATAAAACAATCAATTACAAGAGGAATAGGAGAAGTACATTTGCATTATGTACATCCAGTTTATCAAACTTCAGAATATACCTCATGGAAACATTTCTTCCGGTTGAGTGGAATATTGGTAAAGTATCTCCTCCAAGTGTTTTTTAAAATTTGGAAAATGCTTGATGACATTTGTTTAAAATTAGAATGGCTTTATGGATTGGGAGAAAGTCTTACTTTATGGTAAAACAGTGGGTGCTCCATAAATGTCTGGGGAATTGAATTGACTCCACGGAGGCACTTAGTGGTTTTAGAGGGTGCCAGGATTATAAAGATTTATTTTTTACTTCACGTGAAAGGTAATCAACCTCAAGCATGATCTTTGTAATTTGCAGGCATGTATCAGTGTCATTGGATGAAGAAAGTGGCTCTTTCTTGGACACGCCTTTTGCTTTCCTGCCTCTGTGTCAGTTCCAGTTTGTTCCTCTGCCAGGCAAACCCTCACTTCAGATCCACATATTGTAGCACAAATGTACCTTCCTCCACAGGGCCTTTCTTGATCTCCACTGAATGTTATCTGAACTTCTCTTACAGCATTTATCATCATACCATGAATTATAATTATTTATATATGTTATTTTATCTCCTAGAATAGGACCATGATGCTAAGAGTTATGCCTGCCTCCTCTGGTATCCTACCTCTGGCACAGAGCTATGCATAAGCGGGAACTCAAGAAATCTTGATTTAATAGAAAGTTAAAAGAACTACATAAATTGTAGCAAAGCAACTCCATCACCTAGGGTAGGGGATAGGCATGCTTTATTCTGGATTGCTGTGCAGAGAGGATTTGGTTTGGCTTGAACAAGGTAAACATTTGTTTCTCTTATATAACCAGCCATTGAAGGCTGGTTTGGTACTTCCATGGTATTATCAGGGAGCCAGGAACTATCTTCCTGCTCCATCATTCTCAGCTGGTGGCTTCCATCCCTAACTTTGCCTCATTGTCCAAAATAGCTGTTAAAGCCATAACCATCTCTGTTCCAGGCTAGGGTATGCTTTCTCTCTTTAATACTTTCTAGGAGGCCTCCACAATACTGCTGCTTGCATTTTATCTTATTAAGACTTAGTCCCGTGAGCACACTTAGCCAAAGTCTTGAGAAATGTTGCCTTTCAGCTGAATGCATCCTTCACTGGAATAGCAATGGGATTTAGTTTCTGGAGGAAGAGGGAATTCCTACTGAGAGAGGCTGCTGTGGTCCTGACTATAGATGGTCAAATGACACTGGACATTTGTGCAGCTTTGAGAACCACTTTTTGGGAGAGGCATAGACAACTTGAACTGCATTTGGAGGAGAGAAACTGGATGACAAGAGAACTGGAAACCATATTATGGGAAGAAAGATGAAAAAACTAGGGTTGTTTCTTTTGGAGAAGAATCAGGGAACAATGGCTAGCTCTCTTTTCAAATATTTTATCCTATGGAAGAAGGACCATAAGACCTATCTTTAATGATTCTAAAGGATAGGAAGGAAGTTGTAGTCGGAAACTATTTCCACACTTGGAATGAAGTGAGGAGAATTCTTAGATTGTAGATACTAAGATCAAAGTTTAGTAATTCCATATTGTCTAACTCAGAAATTCAATAAATATTGTCACTATCAACTTCTTTGGACTAACATATCTGTGTTTAGGCTACTGGTTAATGCCATTTAGTTAAACATGAATGTTTTATTATTACTAAACATTTTAAACACTCCTGAAATGTAATTGTTGAAGATGCCTTAAAAACAGAGGTGTTATCAATCAGAGAAATAAACTAGCAAAAAGTTCATTTATTTTACTAAGTACTGATGTATTTTTGAAAGTGCATGAAAAGTTGACTATCTTTGTGAGTTAAGTTCTATTTTTCTAGTTCAGTTTTATTTTGAATACATATGTAAATGGTTTTCTCTTGTGAATCTGAGATATAAGAAATTGTAGGGAGAGAGTATAATTTAAAATAAAAGTGGTAATGTAATAAGATAAAAAGAAATTTCTGTATTGAATCAGCTTTTTGGGGAATCAGCTGTCATTCTAATTAGGGTAATTTAAAAGATTCTCAAACTGTGTTGCAGATTATGTTTATAGAAGTGCTAGAGTATAAGTAAATATATATGAAATGAAAAAAATGGAAAAATTCAAAGGGAGACAATTTATAGAGTTTAATGGATCAGAAAACACTTGCCTAAAAATGGTAACAATAGCTCACATTTGTTGAACATTTACTTATACGCCAGGCATATAGTCCTTATTCTATCTTCATATTAACCTTAGGAGTAGGAGCCCTTATTTATTCCCATTTTTAGATGAGGTAACAGAGGAAATGAAATGCCTGCCATAGAGTTAGTAAGAGGTAGACGTGGGGTTTTAACCCAGGCTGTATGTCTCTAGGAGCTCACCTCTGGAGAGTCACTGGGCTTCTAAGCACTCTTCCCTCCCCACTCCCCTTTGCTCACCCAACCCCCTCCCTCAATTTTGGAATAGTGTATCAATCACATAGCCTTCTGGTTATTCAGACTTGGTCCTTTAAACTTCTGTGGAAAAGCTGTTGGCTTTTTAGACCTGTTGGGCTGAATGGAAGAAGGGAAATACAGACTCTTAGACATAATATACAATCCTAAAGTGCATCCTGAGGAAGACATATGGAGGCCATTCCTTGATCATCAAGCTTTATAACAGTGGCCTTTCATCGCACGCCTGTGTGCGTGTGAGTGTGTTGTACATACATGTACACACATACACAGTGGGTAGAATGGGTGAATCTTGTGTTTCCAGTGGAAGGAGTTCTTTGAGTTAAGCATAGTGAAACAGTAAGTTTTAGTTTGTAAAAGAACCAAGACTAGTGTTTCAGTAAATCATGTTCATTTGTTACTTGATACTCCAGGCCTTTGAAGTCATTACTTTAGTAATATTTCCTTAGGGCCTTTTTCTTCAGCCCAGGTTGGTCTAAGACACATTGCATTGATCCAGAGATGTCACCAAATTCTGGGAAGGCTTCCTTTGCTTGTGTGGAAAAATACCATCTCACTGCTGTTGAGGTTTCTGGAATCAGCAAAGATGACCTAGTGCCCATTCTACTACCTACCAACCTATGTGGTTTGTTATCAGGAGCCCTGATAAGATACTCTATTCGCCTAAAGTCTGCCCCATCAAGCCGGTGAATAATATATGTGGGTATTAGAGAATGCCTAATACATTCCATGATTAGAAAATTCATTCTTTTCAGGGCTTCCTGCTTTCTGCTCAAAGTGCAAATACCCATGGAAGGGCTTTAAAAATCACTTAAACGTTGCTGTGAATGAGTTCACTTGGGAGCAGACTTTGGGGGTCATTCATTGTCTAATTCAGAACAGGTTGAGAGCCATGAAAACTCTAAACACAATATGGGGATGCAAGGGAGAGAGAAGGAAAGGATTTTTAGACAAGGGTGGGGGAGGGGAAATGAAGCAGAGGTGGGACCATACAACTAGATAAGGCCCTAATCGCCTCATTCCAGGACTATCAGAAGAGCCTTTTAAGTTTAAGTTGCTTTTCCCTTTTTGTAACTTTACTCACAAAACTTAGTGAAGTGTTGAGTGGTCTTAGTAAACAGAGTGAACATAACCCTTCTCTGGGAAGAACTGGCTTCACTTAGTTTCTGGCAAGAAAGGATGTAGTTCTGTTTCCTTGCTTTAGAAGAGCCAAATTGCTGTGGGCTTGTTCTCTGTAGTGGTGTCCTGACAGTTGTTATTCTGCCTCCTTAAGGGCACACAGATAAATGGTCTGCTGGAGCTTCACTATCTGTTGGATTGTACTGAATTTGGAGCATCTGCTCTGTGAGGTGGAGAGTACTTACAAGGGTGGTAAGGTGTCTCTTTCATTACTAGGGAATCCTAGGGCTGTGTCCATAGCAATGGGCTATTTTATTTCTCTTTTTGAAGCAGTTGGATGTCTAGGTTTACATAAATCCATTCTCATTCAAGCAGAAAGAAGGCAATAGCTTAAGATGCTTAAGTTTTCCTTTGAATGTATTATAAAAGCGTTATCACAAATTATTTTAGTCAAAGAATATGCTTGCATTTGTAGCATTTTTCTATATATAAGAGGAAGGTTAGGGTACTAGAATAATGACTATCTTACTTCTTTTAGGAAGAATTTGAAATTTCATTCTTTTGAACCTAGGATCTGGAGAATTTCTAAACTTTCTAAATGGAAAGCTTTTTAGCTTAGTTTAAGTTGATTAAAGTCCTGAATTTGTGTGTGTGTGTGTGTGTGTGTGTGTGTGTGTGTGTGTTTTGTTTTGTTTTGGTTGGTTCCCTGGGCAGGGATCAAACCCAGGCTGTGGCAGTGAGAGCGCTGAAACCTAGCCAATGGACTACCAGGGAACCCCCTGAATTTCTTTATGTCCCCAGTTCTGTGCTATATGTTGAGGCAAGAGTTGAGGTCAATAGGAATTCTTTTACACCTATAAAAAGGTCAGTGTGTCCAAGTTTAATGTGCAGTGTAATGGTTTAAGGTCTACTCTGGGAAAGCCTTTATATTTACCACTATTTTTTGGTGTTGAAATTATATGCACACAACATTCCACATAAAAACTCCAGAGGATCACTTGAGACAGTGATTTAAAATAGACAAAAATACAAAAATTTTCATTGTAGGAAAACAGAAAAATTTATAAGGAAGGAGAGAAGGAAATCAGTGGCAGACTTGATTTTGGCTCTAGCTAGACTTCTGTTTTCTGAAATAAATCTTGATATTCAGTCTTGCCTTTGACTCCAGACTGGGCCAATGAATACTTTGTTCATGTGCAGGAGGCAACGTAGGCCACCATTCATCCTTGTTCTCCGTGCTAAACCTCCTATGAGCAGGGTTTTAGAAGTTTTCTCAATTAGATGCTAGGGGAATAAATAGGTCTTATTTGATGAAGGCATTGATCCCTGAGTATTTTATTTCTTAGACTGTTACAATGTTAGAGTTGGATGAGGAGTGGGACTGCCAAGGAGGGCATTTCCCCTTCATGGAGAGACTGCTGAATTCAGGCATTGTGCTAATAATGGTTTACAGGGACCTTTTTAATACTCATCAGAACTTGATTTTGCAGGTCAGAAATTTTATAGAAAACTCCTTATCAGAGACTTTAAATCCAAGTTCACCAAGCTAAGTCGGTTAAGCAACAAATACTTGTTTCGTGAAGATTCAGTGGTGAATAGAAGAAGCAGTTCTTGCCCTCATGGAACTTAAGAGTTTAGGTTGATTTGGGGACAGTCAATGTTACTGAAAGGATTGAAACTGATGTGTCTCTTGGCTCTTAGTCTAGTATTTTTCTCCATTAACATCTTATTTTAGCCCTTATAAAAAAGTCTGAATTTCTTACTGAATTTAACTAAGATTTTATTAATTATTATAATATCTAAGGACCCACTCATTCATGCATTGTCTAATTCAGGACTGTCACTATAGGAAACCAATTTCCAGAATTGTGACAGCCACTGAAAACTTGATTTTTGACCAAATCCTTAATATCAGTTTATTTTCTTAGGATTGACATTTTAAAAAGTGTAACACAGGCAGTATTTGAGTAAGCAATTGTTTTAATTACATGTGTGTCAGTTAGTAGAGATTTTATTGTATGGACTTTCTAGTATAGTTTTTTCCTGAAATGGTTACTTTTGTCCAGCATTAAAATTCTAAGGTTCTATTTTAATGCATTTAAAAATGTATATTTATAATAGTGACAATAGTTTTTCACTGTTATTAATTATGACACTAAAATACAGAGTAGGCAATATCTTAGGAAATACACTCTACCTTTTTTCTTTTTGCTTCTGACAGTCACTACAGATGAACTTGTAATTCTATTTAAGCTTCTCTTAATTTTGGGACATTATAAATTCACTGTATATAGTCAGAATTCCAAACACAATTTCATTACACATTGGTGGTAGTATAATGTTGTTGATTCTGTTTCAACAAACTTGAGTTGTTTCAGGTCATCACATTATAATATGAAGTGATGACACTTATAGAGCCTGGAAGTGATTTGGAGACCTGTAAATGCTGTTTGTACCTAGGCAGAACAAACCAGGGCCAAAGGACTCCTGGTGTAAATAATAAATAACCTGGAGGAGAGGCATGTTCAGAAAGTTTTTTTACTCAGTCTGTTAAAATCAGTATAGTAGAGGAGACACACAAAATTTAGTGTCATTCTACCGTGAAAGTCTTGGCAAATAGTTTCTATTTTATAGATTCCCAAGTTAACAAAATCAGCTTTACCTTTGACTGCATATAGAAAAACTAAAATCATGAGTATGTTGTGTTATCAAATTGCTTATAATGAAAGTTGCAAATTTTGATTTGTAGAATCAAATGTTCTCTTGTAGTCTTTTTTGGGGAGTGCAGGGTATAGAGTACTTTTACTTCAGAGTAATGCTGGAAAGAAATGTAGTATTTTGCATAACATGGGGTGTCCCATCCTGTACTGAATTAGCAGAAAATGACTTGAACATGTAAATAGGCTCCCAAGGATTTGGATTGATGTCTTAGAGTCTTTATGGCCTCTCATGCAGATCAACATGGAAGATGACTATTAAAAGGTTTAATTGTTAGTTATATTTGAAATAGTGTATGGGCTTCTGACTATATACAGCAGGATCTCTTATAAAAGTCTACAAATCATCAAGATCTCCAGACTATCTTTTGGAACTCATCGTAGCATCATCCGTATATTCTAATGCATCATATATTGTTTATTTATTGAGGGTCATTTGGATACTAGGAGGTACTGTGCTAGGTGCTAGGATTACAGAGGTATTTATTTCTGCCCTCAGGAGCTTAAGGTTTGAAATAACTTTCTGTTCATGGTAGAACCATAAATTACTGCCACCATACTATCACTTTTGTTTTGGTCACTTAATCTCATCTACTTCTCTGTTCTCTGTGTTTCATATATCAAGTCATGGTAGGAGAATTTTGAGTTTCTGCTTATAAAATCCTTTCTAAGGGAGTTCCCTGGTGGTGTAGTGGCTAAGGCTTCAGTGCTGTTGACGCTGCGGCCTGGGTTCGATTCCCAGCCAGGAAGCTACCCACATTAAAAAAAAAAAAAAAATCCTTTCTGAGATATAACTTGTTACTAGAAGGGGGAAAAATACAAAAACACATGTATTTTTACACGTGATGTTGTGTAAAACATCAGCAAAACCAGTTTTTAAAAAAGGTAACAGCATAATACATTTTTATTAAAAATGTTGACTTTAGTTTACCAGGTGATTAATTATCAGTACTTGCCTAAGAACACGCTTTTAAACTTATTGGTGGAAATCGTTTCACATTCTTGCTGCACAATATTTCTCAAGAGTTTAAGAAATTATTTTTTGTTGGCAGAGACCATACATGCCCCTAAGCTAAATATTCAAGGTTGAGTCATGCACGTGTGTTTACCTCAACTCATCTTCTAACAAGTGAACTATTGATAAAGGCCAGTGCTTATGTAGATAATGTAATGAATTTTACCATAGGCATCAATATTCCTGATCAGAGTTGTCATTAGACTTGCTTACTGATGTAGATGCATTTTTATATGTATATAATTATAAATATTATGTTTATATATAATTATATATTGCATATATAATATTAATATATTACCTATTAGATATAAAATATATAAAACAGTACTTGATCTCTACTTTTTGAAAATGTACATATTTATAATGAGAGGTCATTTAGTTCCTAGTATGAAATTTATGACCTGTAAACTCACTGGTTTAATTTGCATTTGTGCTATGGTTAAATAAGAATAAATTACCATTTTGTAGCAAATTGAGGTTAGGGTGCAAGATCTAGGTCTTATTAAATTTAGAGTATGGTCACTGATTGTTAACCTTGCTATTTCTCCTCTCCTCCCCATCTTCTTTTTCTCTTTTTTTCTCTTTCTTCTTCTTTCTTCTCTGCCTCTTCTCTCCCTGTTCGAGTTTTTAGAGCTTGGTGTAACTATTGTGATAGTCAAGAACTGAATAACATGGAACAAGAGAGAAGGAATGCAGCAAGATGTGTGATTCAGTCAAGAAGTACTTAAAAATGATTTAGTTTATGACCATAGAGAATCACCAGATCCACCAATTGGGAGTCAATTTTCTCTTCTTTTGCTTCTATTGTCATAATTTCCAGTATCAAGCTATTGTTCATTTGATGACCTGATTATAATCTACTTGTTAAGATGACCAAAATAATAGTGATGCTTGCAACATTAACACATCTGTATTAATTTGATTTATGGTTTAATACTTGGGTCTAATCAGAAAAACTCTAGTTTGATGCTGTCTATAAACATTGTGTTTGGGGTGAGAGTGGGGCTATCATGCCAATTAAAAGTCTAAAACAGGAAAGCTGTCTACTTGGAGATGTGTATAGTTGCTTATTTCTCACAAGTATCTTTTCTTTTTTAGTGTTTGATTCCATTTAACCATTTTTCAATAATTTAAATTGCTAATTAAGAATCCATATAGGAATACTTAGGGCAATTGGGGCTGGAAATCAACGCTTTAAATGGGGGTGATTTATAGTTTTTGTACAAGGTATGTTAAATCATTAAGTGCTGAAGGGCATTTACACTTTTCTTAAGTGGTTTGATTCATTGAGTCCTTATTTACCGAGCAGGCAGACTACTTTAAGATTTCTTCTGTTTGAACAGTGTCTTTTTTCAACATCTTAAGTGTAGCTCTTTGGTCATTTAAGAAGGAAATTAGTCCCTTGGGGAGAGTGGGGATGAAGGTCTTGGGCTTAGTTTTATTGCACATGGAGGAGGAGTTCATCTACAGTAACCTCAGCAAACGTAGCTGATAGAGAATGCTCTGCTTGAATTATTTAAGGAAGTACCAAAAAGACAAATACAAATACCATTCAATGTTCTGGTACTGGCTGGCAGGAAGTTTTCATTGCTAAGTGTTCTTGGTAAAAACTTGGAAATTCTTTTGAATGTTTTAGGCACTTACGTGTTGTCGATTTATATATATAGTGAGTGTATTGGCAGGGGTGGGGAGAGGACACTTGAAGAAATTATTTTGTTCTGGTAATTATACAGATGGGAAAAAGGTTGCACTCTAAAGCCAGGACTTTATTTTTCATAGCAGCAATCCTTTACATTAGTGAGGGACTGCTTGAGGATTTTAGTTTTTTTTTTTCCTGCTGTGACTCCCTCCAAAACTCCTCCCCAGTGGGGAAGCCTGTGGACACACTAGTCAAGCATTCCAGGGTGAAGCAGGCCTCCCTGGAACTTAGATTCTTTATCACACTGCCAGGGGAGTTGATTTCAAGTTGCTGGTACTAGCAGCTGCAGCCTGATATTGCCCAATCCCAGGCTCTCTTATTGATGGGTGGGAGGGAGTGGGATCACTGTTGAAGAAATTTTATTATCTTTAGAAGAGAAGAATTTATTATAGGGGTTTTCTTAGATGATCTCTTTCATGTGGGTTAAGATGTTTTGAGCTCTGAATGTCAGAGCTGCTTAGGGGTTCTAAGTTGTTCTCAACTGGGAGTGGTACCGCCACTCTCAAGGAGTGTTTAAACACATATGAGGGTGTTATTTGTTGTCACAGTGACAGGGGGATGGGGAGTACTGGCATTGCACATGTGGGAGCCTGCTTTGCTAAGGGCAATTGAGTAATTGTTTCACCCTAAATGCCAATCACACCCTCCTGAGGACCCCTGAGAAGTGTGGTTTTTATATATAATGCTTTGCAGTGTTGATTGACACTGGTTGTAAGGGTAGGAAGTACTCAATGAAAAATAAGTAGAATGTGAAAGACTAGAGAGAAGGGAAGAAAGGCAGGTAGCTCATGTTTAGATAAAAATGAAGAGTAGCTCAATTAGAAAAGGTGGAAGCATAATTTCCCTCTTCTCAGACTTGAGAGGCTATTTTGATAGGGCATCACATTATTCTGCTGGCTTATAACCATTGAAAAGACACTGTAAAAATTATTAAGCAATTTTTTAAGCAGTCTTTGAGGTCAGTTGACAATCTTGAGGGCTGAGTAAATTCTGTAGTTTGGATGCTCAGACACATTCAGTTTAGAGAGGATGGTGGAGAAAAGACACTAGGATAATTTTGGTGGCACCTGTGGAACCTGCTGGCCATTTACCATGCAAGTGAAGTTGGTTTGGATCAGGCCTAGGGACACTGGAGGGGCTGCAAGGTGAGAACCATCTCTGCCGGCGCGCCCGTTGGTAAACCATCCCACAAAGCCTGCTCATGTCTAGGCAAGATTCTGGGGGATGAAATGGAGCTGCAAGCCCTTCTCATGGCCAAAGTCTATATCCTAGTCCAGGCTTGCATCTACCCAGAGCAACCTTTAGTTTTAACACAGTTACTGGCCTAGTGATCTCTAAGTTTTCTCACGCTCAACCCATTCTTTTGCTTGGTATTCTAGACCCTGTTTTCTCCATTTCCCCAGCCTTGGTGTCTACTGCTCTATAAGAAATTCTCTGTGCTTGGTCCATGGAAGCCTGCTCCTTAGGCCTTCACCCAGGAGAGTCTTGTCTTAAATTGTTTAGGCCCTACATAATGCCTGGTCTGTCCTGCTCATCCACAAAGGCCCACTGCAGTCCTTTTCTCCTTTGTATCTGATCACTCTGGCTTGTTGTGATGTTAATTTTTTTCCCCCGAGGCCAGTTGGTTCTTAATTATTTCTGCCCCTTATTTGAAACTAAATCATCTACTGTCATATGGAATCAGACTACTTAGATGGAATCTCTGATCCATTGTTTACTAGCTGTGAGATTTGGTCAAGCCTCAGTTTCCTCATCTGTGAAATGAGGCTATCATTATTATCTCATAGGTTTGTTGTGAGGCCAAGTGAGATAATCTATGGAAAACACTTAACATACTTCTGGCACTCAGTAAGTTCTGAGTAAACAAAAGCTATAATTTGTTTACACTTATGAAAACAGTGGAGTGAAAATAAGCGTAGACTCTAGAATTAGACAGGTCCTGGGTCTGAATCAGACTTCGACATTTTCTACCTTTGTGACCCTAGGGGAAGTTTATTAATATCCTTGAGTTTCAATTTCCCCTTCTGTTAAAACAGTAGAAATCCCACTTCATAACATTTCTAAGAGGATCCAATGGATGTGCATAAAGCTTTGCATATCGTCTAACACATAGCAGGTGCTCAATATATCACATGTCTATTTAATTTATAATGTATAAATAAAATTGTAAGCTCTATAAAAAGGACTGTTCAGCTTTCTTTGTTTCCCCTGCAAACCCTAGAACGATATTTTGCACATAGTAGGTATGATTTTTTTTGTAAATTTTGTAAGTTTTAATGAATTTGACTTCATATTCTTTTGGTCTTTTTAATTTTTAATTACACTTAGATGATGTGTGTACATGATCACTCATCAACTGGCTTTATGGGTTTTGCCTCAAAGTCTTTGATGTCTTGAGAAGTCCTCTTACTATTGTTTTGCTCTATCAAAGTACCAGGGCTCTGAAAAACTAATTTAGAAAAAGCAGTCAACTCAGGGATTTGTAAACTGGGTTTAAAAAAAAAAAAGAATTCTGGTCACCTATTTGGTATCTGTTATAAAACCAGACAGGTAAAATGTTGCACTGAAATAGTAGTAGGTTGTTTTGCTGTGCATGTCTTATTTTAGTTCAGTCAATCGAGTCCTTGATTGTGCCACCAGTTGACATTATGCAGAGCAGGGTCTTCCACACAATTTGTTACCCTTGGCTGTCATGGCTGCAGTGCCAAGTTTTGGAAATAAATAATCCACTAAATCTTCAAAAGGAGACTGACCCTACTAATGTGGTTAAGGTGTGAGAATTGTAGTGAACCATCACCTAACTTATAAACATCAGAAATATGTATAGCAATACAGAGAGAATACAAATAAGGTAGAGAAAAAGTGAAGTAAAATTACAGCTGAATTAACAAATGGGCTCTTAAATTTATTTGCTGCTTTCAGTTCAGTGAAGTAGGACTGTTAAAACGCCATGTAGTTTTACATGTTTTTAGAAAGAGCACATGTACCTTCTCAGGTAGACCAAGTGTCTGGAAAGGCCAGCGTATATTAAGAGGATCTATCAGGAAAATAGGATTTGCCATAGAAATTACCTTACTCTGTTAACTTTGGACAACGTTCCATTGACTATGTCTTGCCTTTCTCTTCTGAGAACAGAATTCATGAGCCAGAAAAGAAACATGCAAGGAAAGGGTAAAAGAATGAGACTGTTATTTATATGGCTCAATATTTTTCTCATTCTTTCTTTTTAAACTTCTGGATATTTCTCTTATTTTAAATTATTTCAGATTTCATTTTTCTTTGTATAGATTTATGATAGTAAACTTCAGTTTAAAGTCTCATTATTTACCCTGATGGTTTTTTTTGTTTGTTTGTTTGTTTTTTGTTTTTTATATTTCTGACATATAATGACCCGAGTGGAATGAATCTTCCAAAGAGGAATGTTCGTGATGAATGTGCATTGACTACCCCATGTGTGCCCAGGGCTGTGCTAGAGACTGTAAAGGACACAGAAGTGGTGTGCTCAATCCAGTGTTGGTCCCCGTCCTAGAAAAACAAATGACTTATTTCCTCCTCTAGGCATTACCTGTTGTTATCTTATTAATTACAAGAGTTATGTTGATACTCTAGTATCTTAGTCCAACACTTAGACCAGAAGGCCTGGGATATGGCTATTTATGAAGAAAGGATTACTCTTGTTTTTTTCTCCAGCTTGGGGCTCTACAGGGTTGGAAAATAAATTTGTCCTTAGGTCTAATTTTTCTTTCTTTCTTTTTTTTTTTTGGAGAGATTGAAACTCTTTGATTTTCCTGTGTTGCTTTTGATTGTTGCAAATTTTTCTATGCCCAAGAGTTTTTATGTGCAATGTTTGTTGCCAAGTAGACTGCTAGTTTCCACTTGAATTAAATGAGCATGTGGTATGATTTCCACACCAGCCCAATTAATGAATTCAATTAATGTTGATAGCGACTTGGGAAAACAAATCGAAGTTTTACATATTCATTCTTGAGTTTGATAGAATAATCTCTCCCCTTTCCCAAGTTTTTTGTGAGAGGGAACATAGAGCAGTGATCAGTATAGCATGGAAGCTGGAACCAGAACTGCTAGGTCCAAATTCTTGCTTTGCACATATTTGTTATTTGATCTTAGGCAAGTTACTGAACTACTGCGCCTCAGTTTCTTTATAAAATATTAATAATAATGGCATCTGTTTTATAGGGTTGTTTGAGGATTAAATGAGTTGAAGTTGGCAAAGTGCTTAGAACAATGCATGCCATTTAAGTACTACATATATATATTTTTCATCTTTGCACCATCTATTTTGATTCCTGGGAAAAGCTAGTGCTGGGGGAGTAGGGTGTCCATTTGGTTCTAATGGTTCCTTGTAAATAACAAAACAAAACACAAAACCACCTGGTTTTTAACAAAATGTGTTTATTTCAGGGTACATTATAATGTTTTCTTCCCTGGTTTTTACTAGAGGAAAAAAATATTTTAAAGTTATGTTAAAATACAGGGTCTGGTAGAAGTAACACCCAGACTTGAGTTATGATTTTATTACAAGATTATATGCATACATGCTTATGACCTTGTACTAAAAGATTTGGTACAGCTTACCAGCTCGTAAACAAGGGGCATTATTTGTGCAGGACCCTGTATTAATGTTATTGTTTGCAAAATTACTTCTTGGTAAGAACTGGATTTGTTGATTATGGATATTTAGAGATCATTAATTGAGAAGAGTTAAATTTTGCTCTATTTAGAATTTTTCTCCCCAAAACTCTGTGTTTGGGTACAGTGTATGAAATCCATACCCCACTCCATTTTTTTTTGGACTTCAAGTTATTAAATAGTAAAGCATAATTAATATCTAGTAACTTTTAGAGGGATTGTGAGTAAAGGCTGTTTATTTAGAACCAAACATTGAGAAATTAAAGTGAATACAGACCCATAGAAATCAGGGGCACCTGCAATTGTTATCAGACCAGATCCAGACCTATTATTATTCTCTAGCAGTTAGTTTTTAAACAACACTGTTCCATTTATATTAGAATGAAGGACAGCAATCAGAGCATTTTGCTTATTGTTAAGAGGCCACCCAACAAAGATAGAGTATCAGTTTGTTTTTTTCTGGGTAGATGTTCCCAAACATTTGTCATTTGGGAGCTATAACAGGCATGTAAGTTAATATTGAAAAGGTGAATCTGACAAATGAATTATCATGGATATGTTGATAAATTGAGTAAATTGAGTTTGATATATTACTTCAGATAACTGAGTATTTGGGAGATCACATGTGCAAAACACTAATTATAAATAGTTACTTAATTGCAAAGTTAACTTTACCAGTTACATTTTTTTATGTGAATGATTTTAAATCTGGTGTCTATTTTGTGTTCTTTTCATGATCTGTTTAACTTCGTGTTTTAGCAAAAAATAGCAAACCTCGAAATTTGACTTGTAATAAAGTTGCTTAAGGAATAGTACTAAATATATGTGTTTTCAAAATGGACAATGTATTGTTCTGAGAATTTTCTTCTGTATACTTAATTTCTAAGTTTATGTTTTTTTTCCCCATAGCAATATGAAGCTCTTTGTAAGTGGACTGACCTTTAGATTGTTACAATTTTTCAACCAGAAGTTATTAGATACTAAGGGAGACAAATGTACTGAACTTTCAAATGTAATATGTTGGATTACTGACAATAGACCTAATTGATAAAAGTGATTTAATATATGTTGTGTTAATAGCTAAACCTCCAAAGCCCCTAATCTCCCATGGAAATATTGCTTTGTAGAACAAAATCCAATGAGAAGTTCTGGGATTCCAGAGTGAATTTGTACATTCCTTAGGGCATTTTTGCAAGGGAGGTTGTTGTGTTTTAAAGGTAGTTGATAAGAGACCTGCACCACCAACCCCAGACCTGCACCACCAACCACCATCATGCATTAGTCTATAGAAGGTATTTGGGTGTATGTATTCCTGTACCACTCGGTACCAACATTTAGCCAAGGGAAGTTTCTGACCATTTGCAGCATACATTATAAATCAGGATGTCACTAACAGACAATCAGATTTGAACATTCCATGAACAAAGTAGCCTATATCCCCTAGGAATAGATCACTTAACTATGTTTATGTCATGCTGTTGATATGCCTGCATTTACACATGTCAGGATAGCACATTGTTTATTTATTTTAGGAGTAGGTAATTGGTCTGTATATTTACCTAATTTGGGGTTAATTAGCCAAAAATTGAAATGAGTAATTTAGTATGATTGCTTAAATACATGAGAAAAATACAATTATTCTTCTAACCCCCAAATTACTTTTCTACCATCTTGGGTTTGTGAAAATAATTTTGAGTCTTCTCCAGGTTGGGCTGGTGTTGGCTGCTCTCTTTAAAAAACTTCCTACTTGGCACATAATGCATGAGGAGATCACTGGTCAGATATTTAGGGGAAACTCAGAGGATTTCCAACTGCCAAATTAGTGTCCTGGGGAGAACCAGGAAAATTAAAGGATATATTGAAGGATATGTAAATGAAATGAACTTGTTTAAGTTACATTCTCTTCGAGGTCTCACTAGGGGATAACCACTGCCACTTGGTAATGTGGTAACTTTTGGAGCCAAGTTTGTGCACTCTGGTTGACTGCAGAGATTTTTTTTGTTGTTTTTTGACTTTGTAATTTTTAAAAATATGTGTTTGCTGAGATGAGCTTACAGACCTGGTATCTTAAGGATCTGTTAAAAGACAAAAAGCTGAAATATTGGTATGAATCTAATAATGAGGGACTGTAAATTGCCACCTATGATTTAATAACAAGAAGACACTTTTAGAAAAATATAGGGTGGAGAACTGAAAAAAAGCACAGGTCAAGCAAATGAAAAGTTATTCATGATGTTGTCCATCAGAAACAACCACTGTTAACGTTCTGATTGTTTTCTAAGCTTTGCTCCCTCCATGTGTGACTATTATAAGTAAAACTTTGCATCCTTGTCTTTGTTACATTATATTATAAATATTTCTCTTAATCATGTAGCAGGTCTTCATAACAATTTTATGAGTTCTTAATTTGTCAATATATGGATAAGAAATAATATGAATTTAATCCTTTTCCTATTACTGGATATCTAAGAGGTTTGCAGTTTCTTTTATTATAAATAATAAAGTGATAAAAGTCTCTAGTTCCTTAGAAAAACATACCTAAAAGTAAAAGTAAGAAGTTGAAGAATAAGCACTTTAAAAAATCATGACACATGTTGTCAAATTGCTTTCCATATTGGTTACATCAAGGTACACTGTTGTTATCAACTGTGTATGAGAATTACTTTTTTCCTGTAGACCCTGAAACAGATTTAATCATTATATAAATATTTTCCTAACCTTATAAAAGAATATGCATACTTTTGATTATTAGTGAGTTGAATGATTTTTTATTTTTATTAAAAATTTGTATTTCTTCTATGAAATACCTGTGTGGCATAGGTATTTATTATTATTATTTTTTAAACTGGTTTTCTGTTGCTTGTGGGATTGCAGAGTGTGACAATGAGCATTTTCGCTGTGAAGATGGGCATTGTATTCCTGCATCCTGGAGGTGTGACGGGACCAAAGACTGTTTGGATGACTCTGATGAAATTGGCTGCCGTAAGTGGGGAGGGGCCAGGCTAAGCTGTGTTTTTAGTAACATTAAGCGCTTCATTAGTGATTTCAGCTGTAACAGACTTGTGTCTTTAGGGACAGATCAGGACAGGGCACAAGTCTTTTGAGATTTGTGTGGTTGAATAGAGGACTGATGGTATTAAAAATTTTCACTCTCTTTTGAGGAAGGAGTTCAATTTAACATCAGTCTCTATTTTACCCTTAATCCCATGACCTTGATGTGGAATTGAATTTGTGAGTGGTTTTCTGAAGCCTGTAAGTAACTATTTCAGATTGTTTGCTCTGGAAATTTTGTGCACCAATAAGAACAAACAAAAAATGTTATCTGAACTACTATGTTTTGTAAGTCTAGAGGTCTGTTTTAATATAAAGAATGTAGTATAATTTGTGTGAATTACCATAAAGAGATCACAGAAGTGGCTAGTGTGGTTTTATGTTTTAAAAAATTGTAGTTAAAAACATGATAATACTGTAAACACCCAAATTAACAATTATAAAACCACTTTCACATATATATCTTCTTTTAGTTCTCTCAACAATATTCTGAGGGAGGTTTCAGGTTAGGAAACCATGGTTTAGAGTTCAGTCATGTATTAAAGGTCCCCGAAGTGGTGGTCCAGTCCCAACCCTTACATCCATTACTTTCCCATTACGTCCATTTGCCACAGATGACCAATCACACTCCTCCAATTTTATTCATTCTGATAGCTGAACAGACAAATGTTATCCTCCAAAAATCAGGAAAGCAGGTGAAAAAGTAATTTTGGTCATACTATAGCACAATAGAACAGTCAAACTTTGGTGCAATGTTTAGATGACAGAGCATTTGAAAATGGGCGGAAAGGTGGAGAGTACATTCTATATAGTGTTTCTTAAACTTTCGTGCACAAATGGATCACTTGAGGAGCTTGCTAAAGTACAGATTTGAATTCCATATGTTTGAGGTAGTTCCTGAGAGTCTGCATTTTTGAAGACTCCAGGTTATGTTGATGCTGCTAGTCTGTGAACCACACTTTGAGCAAGGAAGTAGTTCTATTTTGTAGAGATGTGATTGTGTGCTATCTGTTTGCCTCTGGGTTTAGTGAGTTAATTTTAGGTTAAACAATAGCAGCACAAAGGCAAGAACAGTGTATTTTGGGATAAAGGAATGAAGGAATAGCTGTACCAACAACTCTTCTGAGGTTGTTACTATATTTCTTTGTTCTGTAACAATGATTATAACAATACCAGTGATAATGGTGATAACAACTAACATAATACTTTCACATATGTTATCTAACTTATTTTTTAATAGCACATCATGAGATAAGTATGGTCTCCATTTTATGATGCGTACACTGAGGCTCAGAGAACCTGTCAAAGATTCTAAAGCAAGTAAATTGTGGAAATAATTTGACTCTGGGTCTTCTTTTCCAACTCTCATGCATTTTTCAATTCATCAAGATGCTTATTACAAAACAAGTTATTACAAAACATTTCAAATAATTTAATAATAACTCATAGTTAACTTTGATATAAATTAGAATTTTAACTTAATACTTTTAGTTATAACTGTAGGTATGTGTATTTGGGCTGTCAGTATTTTTGTATTGCTTTGGATCAGTTTGTTGTGATGCCATTGCTGAGATTACTTGACAGTAAACTCTGATTAGAGTCCACAGACTCTCGTATAGGTTGTTTAGTATTTGCCATCAAATACATGTGTATTGAGCAGAGTTGACATACATTCTTTTGAGATAAGCATTGCTGTTGGTATAATAGAGTAGATGTTTTACATCATAAGTCCTTTTCTGGTTTGTTTTAGCTCCCTCTTCTTGCCAGTCGGGCTATTTCCAGTGTCAGAGTAAAGACCTGTGCATCCCTAACTCTTGGGTGTGTGATGATGAGCAGGACTGTGAGGATGGCTCAGATGAGCATCAGCATTGCCGTAAGTGTTTATAGGGGAATTTTGTATTGGTCCTTTGGACACCTAAACTTAACCTGTTATAAATACAAAACACAATGGGATGATTCTTAGTAAATGCTCAGTTGGGCCTTAAACAGTAATGGAACCCGTGCCAGCAATCTCACTCAAATTGGATGATATTGGAAGTATGAATGTGCTGAAGAATTGTAAATATACGCCAGCAATTTGGCAATGGGACAGGTTCCCAGTCTTTAATTTGGATTATGTTACTCAAGAAAGAAACAAACATTTAACAGTATCTATAGGTGGGGTCTTCATTTACATGGTTGGCATTTGGATGAGTTCTTTTGTTCCTAATGTGTACACTCTGCTTTCAAACCTTCCACCCCCTCTGCCCCAGTATTAAACTCTCTTCATTTCGATTGAGTGGAGCAAGTAGGTATGTCTGTTGGAGGCATTTTTATTGGTGGTTGCTTCATTTATTTATAGTGACTGCTGCTATAGCCACCATAGGATGAGCTGCAACAAGAAAGTAAATAATATTCGCTTCGGAGCCAGGGAACTACCCCAGGCCCCCCCCCGCCCCAAAAAAAATATAATAGCAATGAAGAGGACCATAGCAACTCCTGCATTCCTAGACATTGAGGGGGTTCAGGGCACCTGGAATAAACCCTTAAATTCTAATTACTTTGGGCTGAAAGTGGAAAAGAGAGTTTTACTGGGCTTGAAAATAATTTTGGATGAGAGGGTAATCTTGGGTTAATATAAGCTGGCAATATGTTGAGAAATACGAGGGCTGTCTGGAAAAAAATCCAGCCATCGTCTATATAACAAGAACGGTTACATGGCTGGATACTTTCCGGACATCCCACGTATATCATCTTTCTTTGCTTTATTAAGAATATTTGTATAATTTATAATTATTCTTATATTAATGGGGATGTTTTTGACTGCGAAGTATGAAAAATAGAACTCAAAAAAGTTAAGCAAAAGGGAATTGATAATCACATGTAACAAGAAGCCTAAATGTAGGGCTGTTCTAAGGTTGATTAATTCTTGGCTCAATAACATTGTTCAGTTTTCTCCTACTTTTTTGCTCTGCTGTCTTTAGCCTATTGGCTTTTTGTGATTACATGGTAGTGGCAGAAGTCCCAAAATTTGTATTTATATCTCTCTACTTGCAATGTCTAGAAGAAAGAACATGAAATTTTTCCCCTGTGTGTATTTTTTTTTTTTTTAAATATAAGACAACCTTCCCTCCTCTACCTCAAAAAACAAACCTCAAAACTTTTCATTAAGTCTGGGTTGGACCAAGGTGGAAGTAGGAAAGAAGATGTCAGGCTGTAATGAACCATCACAGGTTCTTGACCTTGATTTTCCTCTATAAAAGTTCAGTTCTGATCACTGTGTAGCTTTCACCTTTGAGCCTCATCACATTCTGCTTCATTAAATGCACATCCCACAAATCATGGACATTTATCATCTTTCTGTGCTGGTTTTAAAATGTCAACTAAGATCCTGTTGGCTTTTTTACATAGTCATTGTCCACAAAGATAGAAGAAGAAACAGATGTTTTTGATGGCTACTTCATGTGGGAACTTGTTTAGTCATTGGATGACTAGTAGTGGCCATCAGTAGGTCTTGGATGCATTTATAAAAGATTGGAATATAGCCCAGTACTTTTGAGTCCAGCATTGAGTATGAATTCTTTTCAGTCAGGCCACTAGAAGCTAAGGGTCTTTTGAGGAAGAGAATAGACATTCTTGAAATTCCCATGAGTTCAATTTTGATTTAAACCTAAAAGGAAGACTGTATAATTAAACAGCCTGTTAGGACTTGTCAGTATTGATCATGGGGTCTGCCAGCAACAAAGGGATGGTGATCCTTGGGACAAAATGGGTTAATGGGAATCCAGGAAATGGTGTAAGGCTGTGGAAGTTGGTGGTGGTGACAAATGGCAGTTCTGAGGAAGGCGTGGACGGGAGCTAATCAAGGCCAAACACGGACATATCCAGGTCCAGTAATGTGTCAGGATTTGAGGAGTGGAGTGGCAGAAGTGGGGACTATGTGACCAGAACAAGGGAGATGGGGGATGGTAGTTCAGAAGTACTGAAGGAAGGGAGGAAAAATGCCAGACATGGTAGGGAGGAGGGGAAAATCCTTAATGCCAGGAAGTTAGTCTGGGCTATAATATTGTCTGGCTAGCCTCTCAAAGGTTCTAGGGGAAAGGTGTGGTGACCTGCAGATAACAGGTACTCCATCTGTACTGCGAATCTCTGAAGAGCAGTGACTATGCTTTATTCATTTGCATTCCTAAAATCTGGCATTTTGTCTGGGAGATAGTGGATTCTTGATAAATTGATTCAGAATGAATGAATGATGATTTATTTATCTTTTGGCTGGATATGCCATTTTGGTTCCACTTCCCCTTGCTTCCCATGCAGAGCAGGAAGAAAACTGAGCTGTGATACAATGTGTGGTAAATGACTTCTTGCTAATAATAATACTTTACAGAAGGGAGGGGAACAGCTAAGGGCAACAGCTTAGGAAAAGAGACTGGAGGTTACTTTATAGTAGTTAATTTATAAGCAATGTTATGTACCATTTCAAATGAGCATGAATTTTCTAAGGTAATTCTTGCATTTTTTAATGATACAAAGATATCCTTTGACTACAGACAGTGTATATACCAACACTCTGTTCGCTAAGGCCACCAGAGAACTCCCAATTGTCAAATAGAGTGGGCACTTTTCCTTCCTCATTATACTGGATGGACTTTTCTGTTGTACTTGACTCTGGTGATCACTCCTTCTTGACACTATACCTTGGCTTCCATAACTTCCCACTGTCCTGGCTCTCTTCATAACTGCTTTGATCATTCCATTTTGTTTTCCTCTTCTACCCAGCCCTTGAGTATTGACCTTGGCAGCTCTTCTCACTCTGTATGTTCTTCCAGCATAATTTCAACCATTCTCATGATTTCAATAACCCTCTATGGGCTGATATACATATTTATGCCTAGGACCCTAATTTTTTGCCCACACTTCAGTCTTGTATATTCATCTGCCTATTGAACATCTCCAATATGCCTTAAACTCAAGATGTCTCAAGTAGAATTAATCATCTCTCTCCCTGAACTGTTTTTTCCTTCTATATTTGCTGGTCTACGTGCATTATCTTTATTACAGAAATAAAATTAACCCACTGTATGGGTTATATATTATATATACAAAATATGTAATTAAATATATATTTTATTTCTATAATATACGGGAAAATAAAAAATTGGTTTAAAACTATCCGAAAAAAGAATTAGAGTTTAAAAATTAAAACCACAAAAATGAAGAAAAAAAAAAAAAACTATCCGAAATAGGCAGATTGAGGCTATTTTTCTTGTTAATTTAGAATTTCGTGAAACATGTTTTTAGATGAAAAAGAAAGATGGTTGTAGGTGACATTAAGGATATAATCAATAAGCATGAAAAAGATGTCACAATCCCCTGGGCACCCAAACCAGAAACTTGGAAGTTATTCTTGATTCTTTTCTTTTTCACTGTCCACATTTAATCATTTCTGCCTAATTTGCCTTATAAAGATCTCTAATGTTCATCTCATTCCCATTTATGCCACCATTGCCAGCATCTCTTACCTGGGTGACTGTGGCAGCCTCTGGATCCACCCTCCCCGTGCTTCCTCAGGTTCTTGCTGACCGATGCTGGAAAGATCCAACTAAAACCCTTTGGTTGCTCCCCATCGTCTCAAGGAGAAACCTCCAACTCCTTAACATGGTTCACCATGGCCTCTAAGACCTGGCCTGTGTTTATTTTTCCATGTTTATTACTTGCCATTCCTGCCTTGAAATGTACATTTGGGGCCATAGCAGCGCTTGTAGTTCCCTTGGGCATACTATGCACAGTCCTTGGCTTTTGCCTCTGTGCATGCTGCCTGAACGCTCGTTGCTAGATGGACCTTCCTTTCTTTTGGCCTAGCTAATTGCTGTTTTTTTTAAAGACACAGGTGAGGTGTTCTTCCTCAACGAAGCTGTCCCTGACCCTGCTCCCATCCCACAGTGAATTAGAGACCCCTGCCTAATGCTTTTATAATTCCTTGTATGCCTATAATTCACCTTCATGATTGTTTTCTAATTATTTCTAAAGTGTCTCCCAGAAAACTATGAGAAGGGATTGTGCCTTATTCATCTTTATATTCCCATTGCCAGTGTACTTCATGCCATATAATAGGGCCTTAATAGATATTGGTGTAATGATAAATGAATGAGTTCAGGCATTAGGTTGGTTGATGGAAATGTTTAATTTTAATTTGTTATTTCTCCATGTTTGAATGGACTTTAATTTTTCCCTTGTAAATCTTCTGAAGTTTTAAGCACAAAATATAGAATGGTTTGGACTTAAGTTTAAGAAGAATGTGAACTGAAGCTGGCATGAGATCTCTGAAGGTCTCTGAACTCTGGGAAACAATATATTTTTGCAACTAAAAATCAGGACCTGAATTATTTTGCTAAACTTGGGGGTTGAGGGAGAACAAATAAATGAATTCTTTATTGTGTATCATAAAAAAAAGAAAGACAGGGAGTTCCCTGGTGGTGTAGTGGCTTAAGGCTTCGGCGCTGGCGCTGTCAACGCTGCGGCCTGGGTTCGATTCCCAGCCAGGGAGCTACCCACATACTACAAAAAAAAAAAAAAAAAAAAAAAAAAAAGAAAGACAATATAATTAAAATAATTTTGGCAGTTGATGTAGTTCCTTTTCGTATTTTGTTTAAGACTACTCATCACTTGCCTTTTCAGGAAAAAGAGAAAGCTCTTTAATTTTATGTGGAAATGGGCAATATATACTTGAATAAATTTTATGGAAATTTAATAAATACTACCAATGAGGAAATATTGATCATTTTAATCTTATTCATAAGAAATTGTGTCTCTGTCATGGGCAGCATTCAGACATTTAAGTGACTTACAGAAAATTTGATCTATTCTACCTTTATTAGTATAAGTAAAATAAAGAATTAAGAGAAGATATGAAATCATACTGCCAAAGTGTCAGAAATAGGCTGATTGGAAAATTTTTGTTTGCTATTCAAGAATTACAGAGCACATTCCTAATGAAACAATTTTATTAAACAGAAGGAAGTAACAAGATGACAAGAAAAATATAATTGATTAAGGGTAGTAATTATTAACTTTTTTACATCTTACTGATCACATGATAATCTTTATATGTTTGAATTTTCAAGTATGCACTCTAAAGCTGTCATTGTTATTTGTTTTAGAAAGCTTTTTCTCTTTTGTAAGTTTTGATGGCACATCCCTTAAAAGATACATAATTTTATTAAAACAAAAAACAAATTTTGCCAAACTTAAGTATCTGTACTATACAGGAGTGTAAGAAACTAAAAATCAGGGGAAAGCTTTTTTTCTTCCATTTGATAATGTTACTTGTTTTGCAGATTAGATTTCCCCCAAAATGCTTTTCTTTTTATGTGGACAAATAAAAAAATTCTTATGTTAGTTCCTGCCTCAGACAGAAGTTTTCCCATGATACTTTGAGGCATCAATTCATTTGGCTTTATATGTTTTATCCGAAGGCAAATTTGATGAATTAATATCCTACTTTCACCTACCGAATCAACATAGGATAAAGCTAAGCTAGCGTAAAATTTTTTCCTTCTGTTTATAAAACTACACATTTTCAATGTAGAAAGTTTATGTAATAGAGAAAACTCTAAAGAAAAATATATAATCACTCATATTCCTACTATTTAGAAATAACCACAGTTAACCCTTTGACATATTTTCCACTGGTTTAAACAGGATTTCAACAAGGGGGACCTTACTGATCCTTGATTAATACCTGTAACTGCAAAATTCTTATTTCATTCATCCTCTTTATCAAATAGGTTTTTATTCTCCATTGTGTTCTCAACATATATTGATAAAATAATTGTCTACACTAACATATTTGTATGTTTTTTATTTATTTATTTATTTATTTATTTATTTATTTATTTATCTATTTATTTTTATGTGGGATGTTCCCTGGCTGGGAATCGAACCCAGGCCGCAGTGTTGACAGCACCGAAGTCTAGCCACTATATACCACCAGGGAACTCCCCATGTTTGAATGTTGATATGATTCTATAGGCATTTTGGTAGCAGCCTGATAATAATATTAATACCTTTGTTTTTACATGGTAAGCTCTCTCCCTTGGGGTAGCTGGGTGCTTTACTTTGTGGCCCTGTGAACTTTATGTTCGGTGTGCACTATGCTTGCCTTTCAAATATCCTCATTCATATTTGGTAAATGTCAGTGGGTTGGTCTGTGTCTAGCAGTAATTATAAAGTGTAATATTTTCCCCCTTCACAGCTGGAAGGACATGCTCAAGCCATCAAATGACATGCTCCAATGGTGAATGCATCCCCAATGAATACAGGTGCGACCACGTCAGAGACTGCTCAGATGGAACTGACGAGAAAGACTGCCGTGAGTCCCTTTTAGTCTTTGCGGTGCACTTGGTTTCACCTTTTGTCCCTTTGGCATTTTAATCAATTTGTTGGATTTGTTGATGGACAGAAATGCCTACAATATGCCTCTTGTTATTGAAATCTCTTGGCAGATTTTTTTGTGGATTAGAGGTGATGAGCTGATAAGGAGTCTATTTTTACCAAGACATTCTGAGTATGTCCTACCTTAGCACATCAATTTTCTGTATTTGTTGAAGTAAGACACTTTTAACATTAACACAGAGTACTGCAAGGTCATTGAATACACTGAGTGCAAAATCCAGTTTGGTCACTTTTAACTTTTGTTACAATGCTATGGTAAATTTTTAGGTTACATGTCCCATTAGTTTTTGTGCTGTTATAGACTCAATTTTTTTTTCCAGATTACTTTTGGAAAAGTGTTACATTTTGAAAATGGCTTTCCCTGTAAGAGCAGTTTATTATATGGGTTTGCAACTGATCACCACAATGTCAGGCATATAAAACACACATATTCTCTGTAAAATGTTTAAATATTACCATAAACAAATAAGACAGCATAGTCATGGTGCATGATGTACTTCTTACAGATAAGTAGAGAGTGCTCTGCCTCTCTTGAGGTGTACATAGAATTACTAGAATATAAGAATATAGGTATTATTCTACTGTGTCAGTCCTATGGTTCATTGAACGCTTGTCTTTAGTCTCAGATATTCTCAGTTTCTCTTAAAACTCCCTTATAAGTCTGTATTTATGACCTTATCCAGAATTTCCATAAGTTTTTAATGTATTTTTTCCTGACACTTTCAGTATACTGCATTTTACAAGTTTACTATGTGCTTCCATGTTTTTCTTACTGAAGCACTTACTTTCTTTTGCTCTTAAATTTATATTTCAAACTTCAAAGAGTTATTTTAATATTACAGTGTTCTAATAATCAGTGGACAGATTTTGTGTACCTTAGCAACTTTGATCATAAACTTCTTAGTTATCATATTTCCACCTAAAGATTTAAATTTTAGATTATTCCCATGGGACACTTCCTCTGTTGTTTGATCATTTTGATATAATTTTAGTTCTCTGGATTGTCCTTAAATTCCTTCCTTTGCTTCACATGGTATAGTTTATGCTTTTGGATGAAAGAACCATCTTCTGTATATTTTGCTATGCTTCCCAATATGGTACCTTGCCTAGGGTACGAGCTAACATAAACTAGTTATGAGCAAATTGTTCCTATTCACTGTACTGTTTAAATTGTACTGTTTCAATGGAAGAAACACTTGTATATGTGGCGAAATGGGCCTAGATTCATGCTGCATCCATACCATCATCTCATGGTACATTTTTGAAAAAACAACACTTTTACTCCAGTGCTTTCTTCTCTTGTATGTTATTTTTCTTTGAGAAGACTCTGTGCTATTTGTCTTTGTATCTCCATTTCCTAGCAGAGTTCCTGGTTCAGCACTGTTGTGGCATAATTTCCAACTTAAATGTTCTCTTTTGAAAGAGATTATGTTGCCTCTTATTTGGGTATCCCTTCACTTTGGACATTTTGCAGAGAATTTAGACTCTGCACTGGTAATTTTAGTGATGGTAGGGTGTGTCTGGATGTCACAAAAGAGCAAGCTCATGAGTCAAGGACTTTTTGTTAGGCAAACAACAGGTCCTTTATTGAGGCAAGTGATGAAAATATTTTTGATTAATAATAGTGGTAAATCATATGTGCTGCTTAATGATGGGGATATATTCTGAGAAATGTGTCATTAGGCAGTTTATCATTGTGTGAACGTCATAGTGCACTTAATACAAATCTAGATGGTATAGTCCACTACACACCTAGGCTATATGATATAGCCTATTGCTCCCATGCTGCAAGCCAGTACAGCATGTTACTGTATAAAACAACATGAAATTAAGTCAAGTGCATAAGAAAATGATGCAGTCAAGAGATGCAGTAAACACAAGATGTCTGAGGTAGCTCCTGGCATAACACAGCATACTGTCTTACAGCAAACTTTTTTTTTATACATAGAAATAGTACATTCTAAAATAACAATAAAAAGTATGGTATAGTAAATACACCAACCAGTAACATAGTAGTTTATTATCAATATCAAGTAGTATGTACTGTCCATAACTGTTATATGACTGGAAGTGCAGTAAGCTTGTTTACACCAGCATCACCACAAACATATGAGTAATGCATTGTGCTGTGATTTCAGGACAGCTATGATGTTACTATGCAATAGGAATTTTTCAGTTTTATTGTATTCTTATGGAATCACCATCATATATGCAATCTGTTGTTGACTAAAACGTCCTTGTGTGATGCATGACTATTATATTTTGCAGTATTTTGTAAACGTAGAAGTGTTATATAAATTCTAGTTATTATTATATTATGTTTCTCAGGACAATAGAACAGGTATGATTATATTTTCTTATGAATAAAGAAACAAAAACTGCAAAGGGTAGAGTGTCTTATTCAAGGTTATATGATGCGTGGCGGAGCTTGTGCTCAAGCAGTCTTAACGGGTCCAAGTCTGGTGATGGTTCTTCATGAAGGACTTTATTTACAGAAGGAGAAAGTCCTACCTTGTGTAAGTTTAAGAGAGAACCAGAGGCCTGTGCCACCAGCCTACAGTTTGTGTCTTTATCCCTTATTTACAAGGGGATAAAAATGAGTGCTTTATTTCAAATGCAATGGGACTGAAGGAAATGCTACTTCAGGGAAAAGACAAGGTAGCTGAAACAGACTGTTTGGATTTATTCCACGTGAATAACCTGCAGCCAAGTCTAAAGTCATCAGTACAACTGCCTGATGACTTTTACCCATGTACCTTTCAGAAGGAAAATTGTCAGGGTATGAGCATGCAAGCAGCTGTTATAGAAAGGAATGATGGAAAGGAAATGAGCTTTATAAAATACATGGACGGGAGTTTTTAATTAAGGTTTTGTTCGTTTTTTAAGTACAAGTAACCAATGAAACAAGGATTTATTTGTTAAGGAAAGAGAACCAAATTTATAGCTCATTGTTTCTGAAATTATACAAAGCCTGAACACATTAGGGTTCATGGCCCTAAAATGAATCTCATACATGTGAGGGGTTTTACATATAAGAGGGTTATGCCAGGAGCTACCTCAGACATCTTGTGTTTACTTTTTTTATTTCTCTCTACCTTGTTTATTTATTGTATGTGTTCTTTATGGAGGAGTGCAAAAAAATCTATCAGAGGAAATTAAGAAAAAAACCTTCATAATTCCTTGTTAGTGCTTTGATCTCCTGGCCATAGCCAGATTTGTACAGGAAGGAAATGAATGGCCTGAATCAAAGTCTTTAGAGAGTGCCAGTATAGGGGAGAGGATTGGCCTTATTTTGTTTTCCCTCTTTGTTTGGAGCTCTTGTGGGAAGTGGGAAAAGGAATTCCCATTCACCACGCCCCAGCCACACACTCCCTTATGCAATTTTTACATTAATGGTACAAGGTAGGTGTGATGACCATCTGCACTTTACAGAGATTGTAAAGGTTGTCAAGAAGCAACAGTAGAGGAGTCAGGCTTTTAACCTAGGTCTAAACCCTATGTCTGTGCTCTCAGAATACTTTTCTTTAGTAATAGATGTTTATAGAGTACTTTTGCATGAAGGTTACTTAACTATTTTATTATTTTAAAAATTCTTGTTTAAAGCTTTTTATTATGGAAGGTTTTAAATATAATCAAAAGCAGAGTGAATTGTATAATGAACCTCTTTGTACTCATTCTTATTATGTCAATTATCAACTCATAGCTAATTTTGTCTTACCCATATCTCATTCTTCTCCCTAATCTTTTGAAGCAGTTTTCAGACATCATATAATTTTACCTGTAAATATTTCAGTATTTACCTCTAAATATAAGGACTAAAACATAATCATAATATCATGAACGCATCTAGAAGTTAACAACAATTCTTTAAAATAATCATATATCCAATCATTGTCTGGCTGATTATTTAAAAAAATTTCTAATATCTTGTTATTACTTTTTATGGTGGATTATTTAAGTCAAAATCCAAATAAAATCTACATGTTGGACTTAGTTGCTGTCTTTTAATTTATAAGTTTCCCTTCCATTTCTGTTTTTTAAACCTTTGCAATTTATTTGTTAGAAAAACCAAGTCAGTTGTCCTGGAGTTTCCCAAAGTCTGGGTTTTGCTTGTTTCATCCCCTGATGTCCTTTAACATGTTGTTCTGTCCCCTGTATTTCCTGAAAATTGGTAGCTAGATCTGGAGCAAGGGTTCTTAACCTGGCCATTAATGACATATGGGGACGGATAGTTCTTTATTGTGTGGAGCTGTTTTGCGCACTGCAGAATGTCTAACAGTATCCCTAGCCTCTATCCACTAGAAGCCAGCAGCACCTCCCTATTGTGACAATAAAAAATGTATCCAGACAATGTCAAATGTGACCCAGGAGCAAAATGGACTTTGTCTTCTCCAGTCCAGAATAGCATGTGTGTAACAGGCTTGAACAGAAGATGTAAGGATCTTTTTTCTTTGTGGGTGTGTGTATGTGGAGGGCGGCAACATACTTTTGTATATAAGTATATGAGGGCTGTCTGGAAAGTATCCAGCCATGTAATATGAAAAATAGGAGCACTGGTAGTTCCCTGGTGGTATAGTGGCTAAGGCTTCAGCGGTGTCAACGCTGCGGCCTGGGTTCAATTCCCAGTCAGGGAACTACCCACATTAAAAAAAAAAAAAAAAAAATAGAAGCACTTATGGCTGAATTTTCCCTGATAGCCCTTGTATATTTCCAGTAGGAGGCATGTATCTGTTTCTTTCTTTGTGATATTAGCAGCCACTGATGATCTTTGTTGAGATCCATGTAGTCATAGAGGTACTTAGATATTTTAAATGTCATTTCAGATATATAGCAGCTGCTCATTAGTTGTTTTAAATTAGAACATTTGCACATGATCAAATATTAAGTGCGGCTTGGCTAGAAATTATTTTTGTCAGACATAACACTTTATTCTGTTCTGCAGTCATGATGCATCGTGGTCAATACTTGTGGACAAACTTAGAATCAACTTATGAATATGACTTTTATTTTTCTATTTCTTAGAAGTAAAATTTTTTTTATAGGAATAGGTACTTAATATAGGAATGGGAACATTACATAACTAGAAGCCACTTAAATATAGCAATGGATACTGGAAAAACTCCAAAGAAGGACTAATCCTTTTTCCTAAATATTTGAAAGGATCAGGAAGCTTGCATCTGTAGTTCATAGTCCTGCCTGTCAGATCAGACCCCTAGGTCATAGTTCCCACCCTTTTAAGCTTATGAGATCAAGACATAGAACTCCAAAATGAGCACTTTTGTCCATTCCAGGCATTCCTTTTACAGAACAAAGAATGGTGTCTAAGAGTTCTCTCAGGAGGCAGGGAGAGGGGAGGTTAATATTACACAGCCAATAAAAAGATTATCCTTGAAATAAATTTGGTATAGTATGAAGTTTCTTATTTTTGCTTCATCATTTTGTCTGCCATATTCCTTTATGGATAAGGTGTTTTTGGTTGTTCTACTGTTTGAAAACTATTTGAGAATATATGAAAATATATATATATATATATATATATATATATATATATATATAATCTGTGAAACATGTAAAAGCTAATTTTTCTCTAAGTTATTTTACTCTTTAGTTTGGTCATCTGTAAAATAGCTATTAAACAAATTTCCAATTAACTTTTTTTTTTAAGGAACAGGGAGATTCAAAACTGCAGTCTATTTTACTTCTAATGGGATTAGCATCAAGGAAAACCACTCATGCAGAGTCTAAGATAAACATCAGAACAATGCAGCAATTATGGGTCAGTCAATTAATATACTGCGGTGACTTTCAGTTGCTCAAAAATAGTACATTCCCCCCACCCCAGTTAAGTAAACAAATTATTTTGTTTTAATCAAGTACCATATTAGAATGATTTTGGTGGGAGTTAAACTATTGCTAATTATCATTGGTTTGCAGTACTTCTCTTTTGTTACTTAGGCATGCCAAAGAAAGGGTAAAATCCTTGTTACAATGAAGGCTTTCTTGCTAGTAATCAGCTGTGTTTGGTCTGCCTGCAACTGGGACTGCTTTGTCCCTGAAGTTTTATTTCTATTGACTTTCTGTTCTTTAGAATTTAAGCATTTTCCATATCTAACTGCTGAAACTCTATCCTGGGGAACTCTATGCAGGGAAAGAGAGAGCACGGTTAAAGTCACTCTGTGGACTGTGATGACCTGTGAAACTCATGTTGTTTCTTCAAACTCAGTTCCACATGTAAGCTGCCCAAGGAGTCTTGCTCTTACTCTCCTCTCTCTACTTGAGGTGAGGAAGCAGGAGCAGAGAGACCGACATCACAGATGCATCTTTTTAGCATTCTTTTTTTTTTTCTGGGAAAACTGGAAAAACATATGCAAAAGAATGAACCTGAGCTGTGAACTCTCTCCATACACAAAAATTAACTCAAAATGGATTAATGACCTTCATATAAGACCTGCAATAATAAACTGCATAGAAGAAAACACAGGTACTAACCTTACAGACCTAGGGCGCAAGGAGAACTTTGTGACCCTGACATCAAAGGCAAGGGAAGTAAAAGCAAAAGTAAATGAATGGGACTATATCAAACTAAAAAGCTTCTGCACAGCAAAAGAAACCATCAACAAAGCAAAGAGACAGCCAACTGAATGGGAGAAAATATTTGCAAATAATGCATCAGATAAGGGTCTAATATCATATAAAAACTAATACCACTTAACAACGAAAAAAACAAACAACCCAATTTTTAGCATTCTTACAGTTGAGATAGGATCTAGAGCCCTGAAACTTTGAGAAAAGAGAAAGAAGTCTTATTTAGTCTCCATCATTCAAGCACATTATAAATGTCTCCCTCCTAAGATCCCTCTTAGCCGTTGGCTAATTTCTCAGCTCCCTTTTATGACAAAGTTACATAGACTTGTCTTTAGTCCCTGTCTTCATTTCCTCCCCTCCTTGGCTTCTTGAATGCACCACAGTCCTTCATCTCCCCAAAATACTCTTGTCAATGCCACCAATGACTTCCATTTTGCTAAATCTAAAGGTTCCTTTCCGAACATCACCTTATCAGAGTGCTACTCCTCACTGTCACTCTTTCCCATTCTACCCTGCTATATTTCCACACTAGTTTTTCTGTGATATTTATATTAACGTCTGTCCTTCCTCTCCCAAATAAAAATGCAAGTTCCATGAGAGTAGGGAGGAACTTTGTGAAGCTCATCATTTTATCTCTAGGACCCAGCACTCCTATATTATTTTTTATTTTTGTGCAATAATTAATTGTTGAATAAAGTTTTTAAAATCTGTGAGAGTTTCAACTTCACCTGTAATTTTATTTCTTTATCCAAATTTTAGTACATTATCTAAGGAGGTGGATTTCAATAAATATATGTTGGCTAGAATAAAATTCTAACTAAGAGGAAAGCAGCTCTCTGTAGGATAACTGGTTTCTAGAGTACCGATGTTCACTCAGTAATGATTTGCTAATAAGTACTCAGTTATCTGGGACCATGTTTCCAGGAGGCAGACTAAGCCACCACAGTTTTTAGTTGTGATTTGAAAGTGGCCACTCATAACTCTGGGGCTCAGCTAGTCTCCCTGTTTCTTTGGTTAGCCTTTGGCTGTTAGTTCTGCCCAGATGAGTCACTGGGGATAATCATAAGGAGGGGATAGGAATGGAACCAAGGTGCTGAGTGGCCCTGAATGAAAACATTTAGCCCTATAACTCCTTCTGTATAGAATCAGTACAACTCAATCTGATGCACATTATAAACATTTGATCACCCATGAGAAGCCATCTTACTTTTTCACCCTATTTCTTGGAGCATTTGATACATAATTCTCTATCTTGTTTCTCAGTTACTTTATTAAGGCTCATGTGAGATTATTATTATTATTTTTAAGAAAATTTAGAACTATTTCAGTCTTTACTTTCTTTGCAGATTTTGGTGATAATTCTAATGCATGGGAAGAAAGAGTTACTGTAGATCCGAAAATCTTTGGAGTAGGCCTCTCAGGCACATTTCTAATTCAGGTCTAAGATCAAGTCAGCATGGATAGAGACCAGATAGGGTTTTGGGTCTTAAGACCCAGTAGTTCAAAGAGAGCAAGGTAAGGAAAGCTAGATAACTTACTGTGTTTCCCTTTATGGCCTCCGTGTCTTGAAAGCTACTTAGATTAAACTTGATGTCTGTCCAATTGTACCAGTCCTTGGGATGACTGTATTTGCTTTCTCTTTCCAAGGTGCTGAATTGCTATTTCTGTTTTATAAATCTTAATATGTATATGCTCTTTATTGAAAGCAACTTCAAATTATTTTTGGAAAGGTGTAGGCAATGCCTTCCTGTTTTTCTCTTGTATAGTGCCGTATTCCCTAGGTGCTAGTCTGGGATGGCAGTCACTTCAGGGACAGGAGTTTGACTGGGGCAGGGAAATGGGATGGAGAGGGCTGTCTCCTGCTATCTTGTGTTTTTATTTTTTATTTATTTTTGTTTTTTATTTTTGGTATTGACTTGCTCTCTCTTTTGTTTTTGTTTTTGTTTTTGTTGTGGTACTCCAGGAAAGCTGTTTTCTACTATAGGGTTTCCTGGAATTCCTGGATTATTCCAGATTGAAGTCTTTAGTAGAATATGCCATAAATTGCTAAATTCTAGAGTTGGCCCCATTTCTCCAGATTTCACAAAGTGAAGTGGGAAACTGAATGACAGAAAGAAAAACTTTTCTCTTGGGTTAGTTCTTCCTTTCATACTGTCTTTTGAAGATTTTCTATTTCTTTTCATTCTTTTTCATTCTTCTATAATTTTGTGTTTCTTCCTGGTATTTACTCTGAAGCTTATAAGTAGTAGCTGTATCTATTGTAGTGGTTAGGAACATGCATTGTGGAGCTAGATTGCCTGAATATGAGTTCTGACTCTCCAACTTACCACCCATGTGACTTTTTTCAAATTACTTAACCTCTCTGTGTCTCAGAGGCACATATGTAAAATCTATAAAATATAAATCTGTAAAATGGAAGGAATAGTAGTATTTACCTCATAGGGTTGTTATAAGGATGAAATGAGTTCATACATAATGAATACTGAGACAAGTTTCTGGCACATAGTTTTCAATACATGTTATTGATGATTATTATTATTACTGTTTATTGTAGTACTTGCAAGTAGGTTCTGGTGGCCAAATTAGTAAACTATTTTAGGCAAATCATTACTTTGACTGGATTAGCCTGCTTTGGAACCAGAGTAAAGTAGGGTAACTTATAAAGAATGACTCTGGGAACTTGAAAATTTCCAAGTGTTGGGCAGAACTTTTATCAGTAACTTCTTGTTTTCCTTTAAATCCTAGTTTTAGTTTCATAATCTACCTTTAAGATGCCTTCTCTTTCTTTATAATCAATTTATCTTCTTTTCTATGTTCTTTTAAGCTATTTTTTTAAATTCTGATAATAGAATGTATTTATAGCCTTCCTGTCAAGATAATAAAGAGTAGTGTCTAATATTTGTATCTTACTGTGGTGTGAATAATTTCCATTCCTGGGGGTCTATGAGGTCCTCAAACCATATCTTCTTACTTGATAATGTGAACATAGCCATAGCATGGAAATTTCTTATTCCAAACCAAATTATTAGCAAAGAAAAAATTTCAAAAATCTTTAAGCACCAATCTTATAATGTATATTTAGGGGGAATAAAGCTGTACATGTATCATTTGGAATTTGTAAGAAAGGGAGAGAGAAGAGGTGGTGTGAGCAAGGGTGACCTTGCATTTTTGTGTCAGGTAAACTTTAGAGGTCTAAGGCTTAGTTAATAGTTGTCAATCTTTCTGTTAAGACAAAATTTAGGATGAGTTTCTCTGACATTTTTGTATATTATCTCCTGTCTTATTTTACTTTCACTTAAAGACCTGCAGAACATTTAAGCTACATCATGGCTTTGGTCCATGGAAAAAATTTACAAGGCTAGGTTCAGACTTAACAAGAAAATAAACCAAAATGTAAGATCCTAAGATATCCCCTAATCCCAAAGTATTGTGACTTCTTATTTCCTGGCATAGATTAAAACTCATTAATTAGTATACTTAGTGATACAAATCATTAAGGGAAGTAGAATCTGTTCATTTGTTACTTTGGTCAATGTGAACAATTTGGACCTCTTCCCTTTGTGTGAGTCTCCAATGAGATTTCCAAATGTTTTCAGTATTTAATGGAGTCAGGTAGCTCTGTGCAGCCTTTTCTATGGGTGTGCACTTATGGTTAACTATGTACCCAAGAGACCAGAGAGTGTGCAGGGATTGGGGCAGGTCTTCAGCTGACTGCGATTCATTATCAGCATGGATTTGGACAAAAAAGTTGTTTGGTCCTCACTCCAAGTGTCAAACTGCTGACCTCTGACCATTCCCATACTCTCCCTGATGACATCAAGCTGGCCTTGTTGTTTCTTGGGAATGGGGGTTGGGGGAAGGGGATGAGCCATGTCAGTAAACTTTTTGTCATGGCAGTGGATACTGTTTTACTTTTTCCCTTTTCAGTTTTATGGCACTGGCTCCCAAAAAACAGGACAGGGAGAACAAGAGATCCACCCAACATGTTTGCCCCAGATTCTTCATATCTATAATAATCACCTTAAATTAGGTAGTCACAGTCCAAGCCCAAATAAATTTTCCTCCTGACAGCTGTCTTATCTACTGCAGAGAGCTGGGTTTTCTAAGATTCCTGTCCTGCTTGCTGCTGCTCTTGAAAGGTTAGATAACATACTCTCTCTAGGAGTTATCCAGCATGCAGGAGGAAGGGAATTGCTTTCCTGATTCAACTGTCCTCTTGCATCTCTTGAAGGGAGAATCAGTAAACAGTTGGGTGACCCTTTGAAGGCACACTTGCCATCTCACTGATGAAAAGACAGCAATAACCCTAAACACTGGCTGATTCTTTGACTATCAAGAAATTAAGTGAAATTCAGAAATTTAGCATTTTAATCAGCTATTATAGAATGACTTCCACTTTAATATATGATTGACTACATGTAATTTTGGCAATTTACCTATTTAAAGACATATAACAGATTAGTTTGGGATCTCTGGAAATGAGATTTGTGCTTATTCCTTCACTATACAAAAAAAATTAATAATTTACGAGTTTATCTTTTTCAAACATGTGAGTTTTGAAAAATTTATTATTTTTTAACATTCAACATTATTTTATATTATTTTCAGGTGTACAACACGGTGGGTAGGTATCTATATAATTTATGAAGTGCTCCCACAATGGGTCCAGGGTCCACCTGATACTATGAATAACTTTTTCAACATTATTAACTATATTCTTCATACAGTAGCTCACATCCCCATAAGCACTATGTGTCTACCATTTTACATTTTCCAATCCTTTCACCCTTCCCATCCAACTCCTCATCCTCTCTCCCATCTGACACTGTCAGTTTGCATCTATTTCTGTTTTGAATGTTTGTCTTTAGATTACACATATAAGCGAGATCATATGGTATTTCTCTTTCTCAGTCTGACTTATTTCGCTTAGCACAATAACTTCTAGTTCTGTCCATGTTGTTATAAATGGTAAGATTTCATTCTCTTTTATGACTGAGTAAATACTCCATTGTGTAAATGCATAACAATTTCTGTATCTAATCGCCTATTGATGGGCATTTAGGTTGTTTCCATATCTTGACTATTGTTAATAATGCTGCAATAAACATAGGGGTGCTTTTTTTTCCGAATTAGTGTTTTGGATTTCTTTGGATAATACCCAGGAGTAGAATTACTGGATCATAAGGTAATTCCATTTTTAAAAATTGTGTGTTGTTAACATGGGACACATTTAATACAGTTTCTGCACAGGTTTTTGTGCACTGCTTCTGCTTGAAGGAGACTTTGGGACTATCCAAGGAATTATCTGAAGTATCTTTCTATGTCTTTGAAACCTCAAATTATATTCTTAAATGTGAAATTGAGCCTCAAAGTGGGACTGTGCTGTCTGATCTTTGAGATCCTAAGTAAGACAGAGCCTTTATGTAGTTAGGAAGAAATTTGAAGACAATCAGAATCATGAAAACAATCTTTAATGAAAAAATATAGTCAAACCAAGAGAGATATCATACTTATGAGAAGTAGGGTATTAAAAGACCACAAAAGGTAGAAGTTCAAAATATTTTTAATAGCTTTTTAACTGAAAAGTTCACCTGTAGATGACTCAATAGCAATATTGAAAATTTCTTGAGCACATTAAGTAATGACCAGTCCTTACATTAAGTGTAGGGATTCTTAAGTAACACATCCTTGATCTCAGAAGGTTGCATTATGTGATTGAGAAAATACATAAACAACCAAAAGAATGAAGCCTACATTTAGGGAGAAATACATGTTTCAAATCTGAGGAAGCACAGGGGAGGGACTGACAGCATGTTATTCCTGCAAGGGATATCCTGATTTTTCCACAGCAACCTAGAAAATCAGGGTTAAGCACCTGGTTAATAGCAGTGAGGTGACCATACATGTCTAATGTGGTAACAAGGATTTGTGCTTGTAGAGCACATTATGCTTTTCAAAGTGCTTTACTAGACATTCTTTTGAGGTCCCTCTTCCCTGTGAGGTAAATTACCCAAATCTACAGGTAAGGAAGTGGTGACATAGAGAAGATAAGCAGCTTTGAGTAAGAGTAAAGAGCTACTGAGTGGTACCCCAGGTTCCAGGTCTTCTGACGTCTAGGCCTGCTTTCCTTTTATGACCTTACAGCAAAAGAAATGCCCCTTCATTTCCAAAGAATGTGCCATGGTATGTCAGTTTCCTGGGATGTTATTCGTATTATGTGAAAGAAAGTTCCATTTTGAAATGTGAGATTCATTCTCATTCTTTAGCTCTGAGCTCACAAGTCACTTCTTCAGGGGAGACTTCCCTGGGCTCCCAGACCCCACTACTATGTACTGTCACTGCATTCTGTACTTCCCATATTAGCATATAACCTAGTTTGTAATTTGCTACCTGTGTCATTATTCAATTATTGTCTTTTCTCCCTATCCAACTATAATCTCTATAACTGACTATAATCTCCATGTCTCTTTTGTTTACCAATATATGCTCAGCATTTAATGTCTAGCATGTGGTAGTCATTCAAGAAGTGTTTTCTGTAGAAATGTCTTAATTTAAGGTTTGTGTGTTATTTCCATTTTTTTAGGATACCCAACATGTGAGCAGCTTACTTGTGCCAATGGAGCCTGCTATAATACTAGTCAGAGATGTGATCAGAAAGTGGATTGCAGAGACTACTCTGATGAAGACAACTGCAGTAAGTAACATGTATGAGACGTGCAGTGGTGTGCTGAAGCTGGTTTATACCGGCCAATTATGCACACCTCTTCTCAAGTCTGCTCAACGAATTCATGTTGGTAGGTTGAAGTCAGCCATGATGGGAGTATTTACATCATGGAAACTGGCAAACACTACAAGTCAGGGCCTTTTTGTTCCTGGAGAATTGGTTGTTAAACATTTACTAGCATACTACTACATAATAAGCATCTCTTTTTAAACTGGAGACAGAATCTTTCTATGAGATTAAATGGCTGCAATGGAATTGAAATTTGCTCTTTTCTTTTTCTTCTTAACCTTGTGTTGCAGCTGCGCTATGCTCCCACAACCAGTTTCAGTGTGGCAGTGGGGAGTGCCTTTCTCATGGCTATGTCTGTGACCGTATCCCTGATTGTGAAGATGGCAGTGATGAACATTCTTGCAGTACGGTGATTTCCTTGTGCTGGGTCATGTTGTTAGGAGTGTGTGTGTGTGTGTGTGTGTGTGTGTGTGTGTATGTGTATGTTTTCCCTACAAATGTAGCACTCTTTTCAAACAAAAGGGTCACTATGTCTGATGTCAGATAAAGTCAGAAGATTATTTAGTGCCTATGACATGAGCCTCAGCAACATTACTGGACCCAGGCTCTTTTATCTTCCAAGGATCTGTATAGAGTTGAAGGGTTGCTGATGGACAGTTTGCATTCTTCCCTCAGGCTACAAGGGTGCAGGGTGTATTGTATCACTGGACTCTCACATTACTCATACCACAGGAATGGGTCTGATAACCTTGATAGTAGAGTGAGAGAAGGGCTTGAAAGGGAGAGGAAGTTTCCTGGTAGCAATGGTCCTAACTTTCCTCTTCACTTAGAAATTCTTACCACATAAAAATTAGAGGGTCAGGAAAGTTTCATTGTGGTGTAGGAGGCTTTCATGGCTTCCTCCTTTACTTTTTATGCTGTTGTCTGCAGTGCAAGCCATCTCTATCTCATTGTTGCCACCTCTGGACTCATTTTATTGGAATATGTAACTTGAAGTCTCCATGAGTGTGTGTGTGTGTGTGTGTGTGTGTGTGTGTGTTTACTAATTCCAATAAGTTGCAGGCTTTTTGTGGTTATTTATTTACTAGAATATATGATTTTTCTCCACACCATTTTAATGGATTGGTACCTATGCCTTAGGGGTTGTTCAATATTTTCAATATCACCCAAATTTTCTATGAGCCATGCCTGATTTTTTTTTTCCTGGTACCTGAGCTTATTTTAGTAACTATATTGAAGAGACTGACATAATGAAATGGGTGACTCAGAATCATTTGGTCCTAAATAACAATTACAGTGCTTATAAAATAGGAGACTGTTGGACATTGGCCTCTCTGTAGCATCTTTATCAGTCTGCATTCTCTGTTCTGTGTCAATTTATAACATACTGTCTTATTTTTGATCTTGAGAAACTCAGACTAGGTCCCAAGTTCATTTCCTAGACCCAAAAGCTGCTGTCTTTGTCTCCTCCTTCTCCTCTTCTTTCTCCTTCTTCCTTCTCTTCCCCCGCTTTTTTCATTTTTTTGTTAAGATACATCGAGGACGAACTAAATACAGAAATTTCAGTTTCTAGGAGCTCAGTTTAGGCAGGGAGGTGAGCACTTTGTGTTTTCCCAAGTGATTTGTGTCATTGGAGCACAACTGTTGTTTGGTTTGTTTGTTTGTTTATTTGTTTGTTTGTTTCAGCCTATGAGACCTGCAAAGGCAACCAGTTCACTTGCCCCAATGGCCACTGCATTAATCAACATTGGGTTTGTGATGGAGATGATGACTGCACAGATAATGGAGATGAAGATGGATGTGGTGAGGAGGGGAGGGGATTCTGATTAAAAAACATTTTATTAAAGTGTTTTCCAGAACTTGTTTTTCCTACTTTCCTTGTTAGAAATGATCTGTGTGACAAGCAAATCTCAGGATTGGCTGGGTTTTAAGGGACTTAGTAGGTGGGGAAGAAGGTGACTCCACTAGCTTTTTCCTAAAAACAACCAGAACTCAAATGCAACGTAAATGATAATCCCCTCACTCCTATTATTAATATTAATGCTAAATAGGTAGGACAGTCTCTCTCCCTCTTCTACAGCTCTTTGTGTTTCCTGTTAAAACTGGTTATTTTCACTAGATTTATCTATAGAAAAGAAATAGGATGGGGAAGGAGGGAAAATAGGGGAAAATGTGATTTGTCTCAGACCCTTTAACCTTTAAAAATGACTTGGAATCACAGGGAAAGTTCAGTTCAGTTTTGTTTTCCAATTTTTTTTTTGAGGGGGGTGGGCAGGCGGGTAGTTCCCTGGCTGGGAATTGAACCCAGGCCTCAACATTGAGAGTGCTGAAGCCTAGCCACTACACCACCAGGGAACCCATTTTCAAGTTCTGATTTCCAAATAATGAGTAACTTCTAGTGTAGAAAAGAGGCCACAGAGAGAACATGAGAGATGGAGCTAGGGAGGGGTTGCTATCCAGGGAAGTGTTTAAAGATTCTATGAGAAGGAAATTGCCAACAATATTCATCCTCTTCACTCTGCAGCACTTCCAACAGTTTAGAAGCTACAAACACACAGCAAATTACCTGTTCTGCTTTAGCCCCAGATATAATAAGAGTGATGCTTGTTTTGGGAATATCCACTGGTTTCACATTTCAGTGTTCCAAGAAGTAGTCTTCTGACATTTGGGTTATGTTTTTTTTACACTGTTGACATTTCACTAAAGAAATAAAGCAAATCAAACAACCAAAAAATGCAAAAGCAAGAATAAAATAAAAACTCAAATCCTGGTGATACCTTCATAGCCCTAGTTTTATAATTTGTGATTTAAGTAACTGAATTTTCTTCTAGAGGCTATTCTTCTAGTTTGTTGCTAATTCAGGCCCATATCCTCATCTTTGTGTTAAAACATGGCTGGCAGCTGCCTCCCTCAGAAAGAGTGGAACGTAATTTCATTTTGCTGTTCCTTAGAATCTCAGTAAAAGTCCACTGACAGAGTTAGAAACTACCAGTTTATTGTAAAATATAGGTCATTTGTAGACTTCTCATGTCTACTTAATCTATATTCTCTCTTATTCATTGATTGAAAAAGAGCTGGCTCTACTTGTCACTTGGCCTTCTCTCCCCCGCAGAAAGCAGTCCTCATCATTTTCATAAATGTTACCCTGGTGAATGGGCATGTCCACAGTCTGGAAAATGTATCCCAATTACAAAAGTTTGTGATGGAACTTTAGATTGTCCATCGGGAGCAGATGAAGAAAATGTTACTGTACACCGACGTTGTGGTGAGTATGGAAATTTACTGGCTACCTTGTAGATAAAAGATGCTTCTGTTTTTCTGTAACAGATCCCCAAATTTAGAGAATATCAGTTGGTGTTTGCATGACAAAATATCCCAAGACTTAGTGGCTTAAACCAACAAACATTTATTGTTTCTTATGGTTCTTTGGGTTTGCTACATAGTTCTTCTGACCTAGACCAGGTCACTCCTTTGTCCAGATGCTGTGATAAAGGGCTAGTCCAGGTATATTTACATGGTAAATATATAGGGTAGCAAGAGCAAACCCTAGTGCACAAGCTCTTGTAAGCCTCTGCTTATGTCATGCTTGCTCAGTGTCTTATTGACCAAAGGAAGTCACTTGACCAAGCCCAGATTCAATGGATTGAAGAAATAGACTCCATCTCTTGATGGAAGAAGCTTAAATACTTGTGGCTTTTTTTTCTCTTACCCAGGCAGAATGATGTTGACGACCCTAACGGTGTTCTGGAGATTTTATTCTCTGCCTTGTACTTAATGGAGAAGGTCTTACCTGGTTATACTCAAGAAAAAATGTTTTGGTTCTTGAGATGTATTAATACATTTTGAGTTAGTTCTTTTTTTTCTCCTTTTTCTGTGGCTGTAGAATGTTTACCCCACCATCAATCTATCAACTGTGAACAGCTGACTGTCCTCTAAAAGAATAATAATTTATGACCTTGATTTCATCAATAGTGTACTCTCTGTTATCTAGTACTTGCCTACAAGTGACCATGTACCTGTAACCATAAGGTCTTTTTTTTCTTGTGATATTTAAATATGCAGAGACTGTATGACATTCACACCCCTCCCCCCATTTCATTTAGGAGTCTTTTTAAAAGGCTTCAAAATTTAACAAGAGATGTACAGTTATAGTATAAAATAAAAATAAATAGTGCAAAATAAAATATAAAATAGAAAATAAACAGAAAAAATATATAGTCACTTGAAATCCCACCACTTGAAGCTAGCCACAGTTAAAGTTTTTGGTATTATTTTCAATCCAGTCACTTGGAAGTTTTTGGTCCCTTCTACAATGTAGACACAAAGACTTAGGACCCGATTTTTCCATAAACAGCTCACAATGACTTATACTTTCATGTAGTTATAACTTTAAAAATGACTCCTTTTTTTGTATATGAATTGAACTTTTATATTATAATATTGCAGTAAAGCTTGAATGGTGACAGATTTTCTGTGCCTTGAATACATGCTTATTTAGCTTTTACTTTTGTAAAAAGCTGCTCTTACTTCATAGGTAAATCAGTCTTATCTAGAGGTCACCATTCATTTAACGAAGTGTTTTTCTCTGTTTAGAGGTGACTTTGTGTCCTTTCTTGGGCTGCGAGTATCAATGCCACATGGCACCATTTGGAGGTGCATGTTATTGTCCCCCAGGTTATGTCGTCGACCAAAATAACACCCGTAGATGTGTCGGTAAGTAACAGTTGAGTAGCTTGTTCTTTCATCACAGTGCTTGCCACATTAATGAGTTCTGTGATCTTTGACAAAAAGAAGTTTGTACTTGTGGCTAGGAGTAATGGTCTGCATAATAAAGAGCAACACGTTCTCACAGAAAACCTGGACAATATTAACTTTTGTGTCTGAGAAGTTTTTGTGAGGTGCACAAAGCAAAAGTGTTTCTGTGATGAGTGAGTTGAGTAGCTACATGAATACCTTCTACTACCTGATGATGGAGAGAGTCTTTTTTTTTTTAAGTATTTGGAAGCAGGGTTGGTGTGGCCATAATGGTTCTTAAATACTGAAATACTTCCATATGGTTGGTATTAATAAATAGCTCGTGCCTCAAACCCCTCAAGTAACCTCCCCTGCTTCCCTGGCCTCTTCTCTAGTTTGCTCAAACCTTCCCAGGATCCAGCAACTAAAGAGTGGTACATAGGAGAAGATCACCATGTCACTGCTCCACTGACCATACTGGCCCATGCCGTACTGATTGTCAAACCCATTGATTTTTACCTCTACTTGAAGCTAACATTCAAGGAGAACAAACTCTAGCATGTTGCTTCCAGCCGGTGGCTGGTATTGAACTAGGAGCCTGTGCACTAAATATTTTCCACATCTCTCCTATCTGAATTATAAGAATGATTTCTCCTACTGGTAAATTTTTGAATCTGATATGAGCTAGGTTTGTATCCCACTGTGATTAAGATGGGATCTTTTTTTTTTTTTTTTTTTTTTGGTAGTTCCCTGCCTGGAAATCGTAAGATGGGATCTTATGGTGGGAGAATTACACATGGTCAAGTATCATTGACTCATTTTTTAGGATTTTTAATGCTCTGATTTCTTTTTTCTTTTTTCTAATTTTTGATAATACAAACAACAAATGTAGTAGTAGAAAGTGACCACAAAAGTTTCAAAAAAAGCCTTTGTGTTTGCTGATGTTTGGAAAAGCCATCTACAAGGCAACTGAAGTGATTCATTAAGATTAAATTTGGTGTAGTCATCTATGAAACTCCAAAAGTTAGATGATTCAGAATTTCCTTGGATATGTGTATGTGTGTATGTGTGCATGTGCGTGTGTGTGTGTGTGTGTGTGTGTGTGTGGTATTTCTTAGAAATTTGAGATTCTTCAGGGCTTCCTGGTTAAAAACAAAACATGGCATACATAAGAAATACTTTTTATAAAAGTGTTTCTTCTGAAATAATATCTAAAATATTAACATAATTTGGCCCAAAAGACTGAATTTGGATAAACCTAATAAAGTTATTTAGTCTTTAGTTTCAGCTCATGTTTTCCAATTTAATTATATTTTCATTTATGGTTGATCTTAATAACTGCTCATAGCCAGAAAAACTTTTAATGCCAGAAATAAACTCTGGTTTACAAATTAAACTTGGAACTCTTGAGAAAGTCTATTCTTCCGTGTTATTGAGGAGTATAGTAATTGGGCTTATTGACATGCCTAGAAAAACAGGATTTTTGTATTTGGTAAATCAATTCAATTGAGGTTGTGGGTAATTTTTGGTTTATAATATGAGGGACTATATCTCAAAGTTTGCTCAAAGATTGCTCCTTTTAAGTAACTATATTCAATAGAACATTTTAAGATCAAGTGCTTTATGGAAGTCAGACCTAGAGATCCTGAAGACTCAGAACTCCGAATTATTTAAGACAGCCCCAGATTTCAAATCATTTAAAAACATCTTATAAATATACCATTATGATTCACAACTGGCATTAAATGAGATTGCAGGAGAGTTTTTGTGTTTTATTATCATTATCAGTACAGGAGGGAGTCATTTAAGAAATCTAAAAATATTTTTCACATGAATGGTTTTCTTTGGTGACTTTCTGATTTTGAAGACTTTGCCTGGGCTCCCTGGCATCACTGTGAGGGCAACATCCCTTTCTTTTCTGTGTGGTGCTCATCTGTGGGTGCGAGGCTGTTCTTTGTCTCTGGCAAATGTCAGGCTTCGCCACCCCCCTTTACTGCCACCAGCTGCCAATCTGATTTCCAATGTTTTAGTTCTCCAGGCATTTCCCCTTTCTCTTAGTGGAAAAGGAATTCCAATAGAAATACCAGAAGCAACGTTCTCAGTATTACATCAGCTTTTCCTCTTTCAAACCTCCAAGAGGGGTTGGGGCTGGCTTGCCTTACAGTTGGAACTTGATAGGCCTTAGGTCTTTCCAGTAAAAATGATTTACTCTTTTAGAATCCCTAGTTCAGTCTTGTAATCCTGATAACCTGTTCTCGGTCCTTCCCTCCCCCTTCACTGGAGTCCAGACAGCACATTTTCCAACATCTTTCCCCAATATCTAAGTATGTAATGAAGTTTGGATTATATTTCTAAGTGTCTAGCTAGGGCTTCTGATATGTCAGAGGTCTGGGCCACCGCAAAGTTTTTGCAGTCATTAAGAAATGAAAAACTATCATAACAAAGTTTTTACATTGAACCTATTAATGTACGTAATACAGAAAATTGCAATATTATGCACAAGGTAATTTAAACATTTATAGAAAACATTCAGCTCACAGCACACTGGAAATAGTAATGCGATCTGGCAATGGGCACCAGTTTCAAGTTCCATGATGAACATATTTCAATCCCTTCAGCATGTGCCTGGGACTTGAGTAGAGATACACTCATTTGGAGATCAGTTCAAAAGTCTACATTTGTGGGCCTTTTCAGAATGTGAGGCTCCTACCACCTGCAGAAACCTTTTCTGTGACCTCCCCTGTCCTTCCAGAATGTATCCTTTGCCTCCGAGTTTTGAAGCTGGGTTAACATTTATTTCAAAGAAGATGGTATTTTGTACTCTTTGCAAAGAGAACTCATTAATTTTAATACATGACATTGTGAAACCAGTTACACTTGTTTCAGCTGATTTTTTAAGAAAATTGTTTTGGTTTGCTCTTTGGAGCATTTCAATTCAACAATACTCTGTATGGCTGCAATTCTCTGCATGGCTGACTCATTACAGAGGCTTCAGGTGCTGGAAACCTGCACAACGTTTATCATCTTAGATGTGACTCCCCAGTGAATGCCTTGGTGGTAATCAACAATAAAATTGAATAATCCTGACATGAAATCTTGTGTCTTTTTACCATTCATCTGCTGCTGGTAGTCTTGCGGCAAAATGAAGCCGTTTACCAGGATTATTGTTTCTCATGGGCAGGACATGCTGTTTGTGGATGGAATACCGTGGTGCAGAGTTAGGGCACAAAGGTCATTCAACATGGTGGTGTTTCACACTGCCAAATGGATCAGAGGATGTTCAAGGGGGTCTAAACTAGAAAGGGGTTTTTAAATTATTTTCAAAGCAGTATTTTTTGGGAGGAGACCAAGAATAAAAAGGTAAGAAAAGTAATAGAGTGTGAGGCGGGTATTGTAAAGCAGTGTTTTAGTGCTTTATGTAGTTTCCACTACCTTTCCTGTGCTCATGAAAATCCTCAAGCCTACTTTCATTTGTCTTGTCTTCAGCTTAATTGACATGGATATAAATTAGCCTTTATATTTCTCCAAATGAAGAATATAATCTTATTTAGTCATTAAAAGTGACATTGATTTTATGAACTCATTCAATCTTTAAAGAACCTGTAGCCCAGGTGATAGAAAGGTCATTTGAACCCACAAATTCCCAGCTTTAACTTCTACACCTTGATTTTTTTTTCTGTTTGTCATCAGAACTCCTGCTCCCAGTGACTCCAGAATCTTAAGTATAGTTTCTTCAGTCTTGCATTCAAAATGAGGTCATGACATTCTGGGAGTTAGAAGGTGAATGTCCTGTACTTTCACTCCTACTGAGGCGAAGCCCCAGGTGACATTTTCTCAGGGCTGAGACCAGGGCAAAGAAGAGATAGATCACCAAGGGCTTTTTATTTCTACCCACATGTCCTTTTATCTTGTCATGTCCAAATTGGATTAATTTTTTTCTTTAGTTAGTCACATGCCTTGGGAAGAAAGACATGCTGGCCCATGTTGCCATATTTGGAAAAACTAGAATCATTAGATTATTTCTAGGACTTCCTTGGGCTTTCAAGTTAAGGAATCACGAGATGGTGAACCATCTAGCAGGTGAGGTAGAACCTAATTCACAACTCTGACATTTGTTGCCAATGTAATTGGATCCTAGAAATCTGGAGAATTCTTGACCTGAAGTGTACATGGTTTCAGGAATTATGATTTACTTGAGAATTTTCTGAAGCTTGAGGGCATGGAGATCCTGTTGTTACAGGGTGTGGAGGTCATCCTCCCAGGGAAGAGAGCAGAGTGAAGGAGTGTGAAGAATGGATGTGATCATGGAGGGTCAAATGAAACATTTGGCTTCAATTCACCCAGAACAGGACAACTTCTGTACCCTTTAACCTTTATAATCTTTAAGAAATACTCTTTAGGAGTTCCCTGGTGGTATAGTGGCTTAAGGCTTTGGTGCTGGCGCTGTAAGTGCTGCAGCCTGGGTTTGTTTCCCAGCCAGGGAACTACCCAAATACAAAAAAAAAAAAAAAAAAAAAAGAAAAAAGAAATACTCTTTATATTGTGTTGTTTTCTCTGATCCCCATATTGTATTGTTGATAGGTCAATTATATTGGATCACTTTTGTTTTCTTTTTTGGGGGGAGGTAGTTCCCTGGCTGGGAATCAAGCCCAGGCCGTGGTGTTGAGAAGCCTTAGCCACTGCACCACCAGGGAACCCCTCTTGGATTACTTTTTACGCAGTAGAACTAGGACTACTATGGCATTGAACAGAGCTCAATTATGTAATGGACTTTCAACAAACACTTATTAAATGAATGAATAATAATGAATAAGCAGAAGAAGGTATTTTCATAATTTTTAAAAATAATTTTAATTTAATTTCGTTATGATTTTTTGTTTGTTTGGATACCAGAAGAAAGGCAGCTGGGTAAATAGACCTTTCCAAATACTTCGTTGCAGTAACAGATTTGTGTCTTATTGAGGGCCTGGATATAAGGCAGGTCTTACTTTATTCTGAAGTAGCACTGTCCAATAGAACTTTCTGTAATGATGGAAATGTTCTATATCTGCACTGTTCAGTATGGTAACCACTAATCATGCATGACTATTGAGCACTTGAAATATGGCAAGTGTTACTAAGAAATTGAATTATTTTATTTCATTTTGGTTAATCTAGATCTAAATATACCAAGCCACAGAAGGATATTGACTGCCATATTGGAAAGCACAGTTTTAAAGGGAACCATTTACATAAAAATTCAGATATTTTATAAGCCAACATTAATAAATGAAATGCAATACCACAAGGCTATGATTCCAAGCAATGTTGTGCATCTTCTGTAAAGTTATGCTTTATGTGGATTTTTAAAACCCTGTTTAAATATTCTTGGTTTTTTCCTGGTATGAAGATGCCAGTTCTGAATTCCTATTTTTTATTATGTATCTAGAATCCATGCTATCTTCAGAGGATATTTATTTAGACAGGGTCCCCACCATATTCCTATATAGCTTGTGTAAGATTTTTTTTCCAGAGGGTGATAAAGAAATACTGGCCAACATGATTTTAAGTGTTTATTTCCCATGTGGCAGATTTTGATGATTGTCAGATATGGGGAATTTGTGACCAGATGTGTGAAGACCGAATTGGCCATCACCAGTGCCACTGTGCAGAAGGGTATATCTTGGAGCATGAGCAGCATTGCAAAGCTAATACTTCCTGTGAGTAAATTAAGGACACTTTTATCTCTGAATAGTAAGCTTCAGACTAATATCCTCCTTCCATAACAGATGGTGAAAGAAATTCACAAATCAGGAGTGGCTCCTGCTGCCTGAAGAATGGGACAACATTAATTTCACAGTTTTATTATCAAGGACCAATTTGTAGATTAATGATAATCATTATTAAAAAATTTTTTAAAAATTGTTTGCTTCTTTACTTTGGGCCTGGGCTATTACATCATCTACTACATTTAATCATGGAATAAATTTTATTTCTTAGCCTTTACTGTTGCAGACAGGACTGCAGTGGATAACATTGTTCATTTTGCATGCTTGTGAGTAAGAGGAATAACTCGAGGAATAAACGTCATGTTTTTCACAGAGTGACTCCAGTAATCCTTAAAATGAGTTCTGTGTTGTACACAGTCTAAACTTGCAGGTGGGGTAAAGTGCTCATTTTATCAAGGATTCTTGAAAATATCTCATGCATTGCCCTCAGTGTCATTGAAAGTGCATTGGACTGGCAGTCAGGACATGTGAATTCTTGGCAGACTGTCTTCATTAAGCATTTTTGTGCTTCAGTTTTCCCATTGGCAAAATGGGTGAAGTGACACCTTTGTGTCTGCCTCAAAAGTTTATTTTAAAATCAAATAATAAAACATAGAAGAAAGTATTTGAAAAAGCAGAAAACATCAATTGTAAGTTACTTCATTATCTTTTGTTCACTTTTAGCTGGCGAGGCCTCCATAATCTTCTCCCATGGTCGGGATTTGCTAATTGGTGACATTCATGGAAGATCCTTTGAGGTCCTGGTAGAATCTCAAAATCGTGGAGCCGCTGTGGGTGTGGATTTTCACTATCACCTACAAAGAGTCTTTTGGACTGACACCGTGCAAGATAAGGTAAATAGAAATTTCATGAGTGTAGCTTGGGAGCTGATAGAACCCCAAGCACAAAGTGTTGATAGCTTTTCACTTTGGGGGGAGTAGAGGGGAAAGTTCCTTTGTTTTCTAACAAAAAAGGCCCTTGAGATATTTTATGTTAATCAGCGCCTTTTCCATGCTATACTATTACATGGAACCTATTAAACAAAGCAGTCTATTATATGGATTAGCCTTGAGCAACTTTTAATTTTATTCGAAATGGAGTCCAAAAGCCTAATTAAAGAAATAGTAGACATTCTTTCAAAACTGGATAGATATTTGGTAGTAATTTTTGAAACTTGATCATTTAAAATGTAAAAGGTACTCTGATTTCCTGGATGATAAAAATCAGATTTTGCCTGCATCTTCTAAATGGAACCATAATTGAGGATTGGGTACCAAATATTGATAGTATTTTGTCTAACAGCCAACTTTTCATTGTACTATCTTATTTGGAAAGTGTGATGGATTTAACTTCAACTTTGAGTAATGCAATGGAGATTTTTAGAGACTCCTAAGGAGTTACAAAATTTTACTTCTTCCTCTTATATCTCCTTGCACCACCCATAAAATTACAATCCAGTTAAGTAATAACTTGCATAAGATTTTTAAGAATTAAGAATATGGATTATTAACAATTCTGATCTGATTATATTAGTAGTTAAAAATCAAAACAAACTACCACCACCTTCTCCACCCAAAATATTCACATTCTTTAATTAAATTTTTGATGTATTAATGTCTGCCTCATATATACTTTTAAGGAAAGAAATTATTTTTTCTCCCAGTAACCTGTGATGTAAAATAGCTAGTCACCAGTGAAATTTATTTTTTAGTCTGGATGACTGATGTGTACAACATAGATACATTGAATGAGGGTCGGAAAACAATGGCCAGTTGTTATGCTTAAGAATAATGATGTGGGGTTTTTTTCCAGGTTTTTTCAGTTGGCATTAATGGTTTAGATATCCAAGAAGTTCTCAATGTTTCCATTGATGACCCAGAGAATCTGGCTGTGGACTGGATTAATAATAAACTTTATGTTGTGGAGACCAGGGTCAACCGCATAGATATGGCTAATTTGGATGGAAGCCAACGAGTTATCCTTATAACTGAAGACTTGGGGCATCCTAGAGGAATTGCCCTAGACCCAACTGTTGGGTAAGTGATGTGAAGACATACTGATTCCATTATTTTTGAGTTTTATGTCTTCCCCTATACATAAAAAACCATTGGATTAATCTTAACTCTGATTTCTTTTACACTCTGTTTCTAGAACCCATTTTACTTTCTGTCTCTCTTTATAGAAGCTTTAAAGGAGATGGCTAAATATAATATCATTTGGGAGTATATAATCCAAATACATTTACTGGTTTACTAAAACTGTGTGATGTTTTGCCGGATGAATTTAATTCTTTGTGTTTGCCATATTTGCCTGGCTGAGAGATTGCTGGGTTCTGACTCATCTAATAAGCTCGTTACTTTTATTTTACTATCATTAAAATGATTACTCTAGCATGAACTAGCTGTAAAGTTTTTAAAATTGGAGCAATAAAATTGCAACTGAACTATTCCTTTTAGTGCTTCTTTGCAGTTGAGATGTCAATGCTAATACTGCATCCCAAGTTGTTCAGTGTGGTTCAACACAGCAAGATTAATAATGCTTACTTTTAGCCAGGTATAAATTCAAAATTTCCTGATCTCCACATTTGAGAACAGTTATTGGAGACTTAGCTGTTTCTCTTTAGCTTTTCACAGTTGAATCTTAGGACCCTTGTATGAACTTTAGTGTTGGCTAATGATGATTATTTATCACTACTTCGTGTTATCAGCTGCTTTCCTTGAAAATTATGAATGTGTTCTTTAGACCAGGCCTGGGCAGACTTTCCAGGGCAAGGGCTACTTCTCCAAGTGTAGTGGTTCACTAGCTGTTTATTTCATTATTCAGGTATCACCCCAAAATTGTTTGGTGATCCACCAGTGGACCCTGATCGATGTCTTGCCCAGCCCTGTTCTAGACTATGCCATAGAATGGGAAATTAAGGATGGAAATGGCTTGATAGCTTATTTTAAAATGTACTTGCAAGTTTTTCTGGGTATAAAAATGAGAAGGGAAAGAGCCAGGGGACAGTTAAGAGGGTGAATATGAATTTTTACACTGCCATATTAGTGCATTTTAATAGTGGCTATTTGGAGTTGTTGCCTCTTCTGATTGGCCTTCATAGTCTCTGACTTCTAATACTTTTAAAATTTCTTTATTGTTTTGTACCCCCATAGTTCTCTAATCAGCTGGAGGAAAATTCCATTCATCTAAATACGATCTAAAATAATATTTTCCAGCTGAACTTGTAAAATAACTGACTCTTTCATCTTTTGTTTTTCTCTTGTAGTTATTTATTTTTCTCAGATTTGGAGAGCCTTTCTGGGGGTCCTACTGTGGAAAGGGCTTTCATGGATGGCACTAACCGTAAAGACCTGGTAAAAACAAAGCTAGGATGGCCTGCTGGGATAACTTTGGATATCATATTAAAGCGTGTTTATTGGGTTGATTCCCGGTTTGATTACATTGAGACGGTGACTTACGATGGAATTCAAAGGTAAGAAGTATTTTTAAAAATAACTTTGGGGTTCCTTAGTGGTGTAGTGGCTAGGCTTTGACCTTTTCCACACTTTGGCCTGGGTTTGATTCCCAGCCAGGGAACTACCTCCAAAAAACAACTTTATTAGTTTTGGGTATAGTACATAAAATTTGTAGAGAGGAATACCAATGGACTGGAATTAAAATATTGCTTTTTTGGTTAAAATTACAGCTTGAATGATCTTGATGTTGACATTTACTTGAATTGACCTGCTCTGAGTTTTGTTAATATTTCTTGTGTTCCGTAATAATAGCCATTACATATTACCTAGAACATTTGTTCTTTGATTTTTCCTCCCAGCTCCTCTTCCACTCGCAGATAAAGCACATTATTTTCATTAACTCCTGAGTCCATTCATACCCAGGCACACTCTGAGTACCTTATGGTTTGTTTCGAAAGGCCACTTTATCTTTGAGCTTTCTAACTTTACCCCAATAAATAAATGTTTTATCATTTATTTAGCATATTCTGGTGGAAATTAATTGGATTTTACCTGTGTGTGTGTGTGTGCGCGCGCACACACACACACACACACACACATATTTCAAATATCAAAGAGAAATTTGGACTTGTATTTTTACCTGATATACTTCAAAGATACTTAGAAGATTTGAATGTAGAATATGACATATTTTTTCATCTCCTTAGTCTGATTAGAGCTAACTATAAATTAGTTAAATGGTTAAATGTTTTCTCCTTTTAGTATTTTCAAAAATTGATTAAAAAATGATCTTCAGATTTTGTACAAGAAAAATTATTCTGTGCATTCAGCAAATAAACTGACCAGCTAAACTTTTCCAAATGATTTGATTCTATTATTTTCTCAACGCAAAGAGTATTATAGTTTTGTTTTCTCTTTTAGCTCTTTTGGAAGGATGGTATCACAATTTGCCACTGGATTTTATATTCTTAGAACAGTATCTATTTGATTTAATAAAGTGATTGGGTATTAAGACTATGGCTTCTTATCACTGAAACTGGTTCCTACAGTGAGAATATAAATTATTTTAATGAAAAAAGTTAGTTAACCCAGTAAGTCATATAAAAATAATAGAGAAATGGGTTAAATTTTTTTCTCTTTCATGGCATTATATTATATAGTTTAAATATTTTTATGCTAAAGTTAAACTAAAACATAAAAGATAAAAATTAATAGAATGTCAGAAAGACTTGAGTAGTTTGCTAGCTGTGAAGAAACATCAAAGTGATATTAAAAAACTCATGACAATAGCTGAAGCTATATAGAGTCATTGCCTTTTGCTTTGCCAGCAAGTGGCATTCAGGGTTTTGGAATTTGCTATTGAGAAAGAAAACCATTCTCCAATCTCTCTCTTTCTTGTTTTTTTTTTTTTTTTTTTTTTTTTGGACATACCAATAGTTCTCGAGACCCCTTTTAAAAATTAAGTTTGTTGGGGTGACATTGGTTAATAAAATTGCATAGGTTTCAAATGTACCATTCCATAATATATGATCTATATATTGCATTGGATATTCAAATTTTATTCTGTTACTATATATTTGAGCTCCTTTACCCTCTTGTATCACCTTCTCTCCCTCTGGTAACTTCTAAACTCTTGTCTGTGTCTATGAATTTTGGTTTGTTTGTTTGTCTTATTTGTTTGTTGCTTTCAGTTTTATGAGGGCTGTCCAGAAAAAATGTAGTCATAAATGCCTCTATTTTCCATGTTACATGGCTGGGTACTTTCTGGACAGCCTTTGTATATCCCACATATGAACGAAACCACATGGTTCTCTACTTTTTCTACATTTGATCTTAGCCAAAAGGCTGAGAAGCGATCTCTCTACTTTTTCTGTCTGACTCATTTCACTTAGCATGACAATCTCAAGATCCATCCATGTTGTTGCAAATGGCAGTATTTCATCTTTTTTAGGCTGAGTAATATTCCCCCCCCCCCCCCCGTGTGTGTGTGTGTGTGTGTGTGTGTGTGTGTGTGTGTGTGTATGTGTATCACATCTTCTTTATCCAGTCATCTATCAGATTAATCAGTTGTTGCCATGTCTTGGCCACGTTGGATAATGCTACAATGAACATATGGTTACATGTATCTTTATAGATAAATGTTTTCAGATTTGGGGTTGCTGGGTTGTATGGTAATTATTTTCTTAAGTTTTTGAGGAAACTCCATACTCAAAATGTACCAAATGTCTTGATAATAGCCATTATAGTGTGAGGTACTATGTCATTGTTGTTTTGATTTGCATTTCCCTAACAGCTAGTGAATTTGAACATCTCTGCATATATCTGTTGACCTCATCTGCCCATTTTTAATTGGATTGTTTTTTGTTGTTACTGAATTGTATGAATTCTTTATTTTTGTAATTAGCCCCTTATCAGAGAAATTGTTTGTAATTATTTTCTCCCATTGGTTGGTTGCCTCTTTGTTTTGCTTGCTGTTTCTTTTGCTTTACAGAAGCTTTTTAGTTTGATATAGTCCCACTTATTTATTTTTGCTTTTACTTCCTTTCCCTTTGAGGTCAAATTTATAAAATTATCTCTAAAACCAAGATTTATAAGTTTAGTACCTATGCTTTCTTCTATGCAATTTATTGTTTCAGGTCTTATATTTAAGTGTTTGATTCATTTTGAGTCAATTTTGGTGTATGGTGACAGATAGCAATATAGTTTCTTTCTTTTGCATGTGGCTTTTCAATTTTTACAGCACCATTTTCCAATCTTAATGTCATGATTGAGTATTTCAAAGTGTGCACTAACTTGCCACCTTAGGTTTCTTCATTTTTTCTCCTTTAGTGTGTTGCCATTACCATCTTGGAGTGTTTTCATAGACCTCTGTTGTGCTTTGTAGTTTTTCAGGGGTGCCAAGAGTTTTCCTTGGGGTTTTTCTATTATGCCAAAAGGAAAATAAAAAGTTCTTACTCATGAGCTACCTTCCATCTCACTTTAAATATGGCCTAACTGGATTATTATGTATGTAGGTGTCATAGTGGTCACTGTTGATTTCTTCCCTTTAGCACTTTCCTGTTTTCTTCCCTTTTCAGTAGCTCTGGGTACTCTGTGCCTCCTCTACAAGTATGATCAGTTGATGGTTTCATTAAGCAGAGCCATAAAAGTGGAGCACTGCTTTTCACTCTTCCTAGAGCAATGTCTGAAATAGGTCTCTGTGTGTGTGTGTGTGTGTGTGTGTGTGTGTGTGCGTGTGTGCGTGCGCGCGTGCGCATGTGCGCGTGTGCGCGTGTGCGTGCGCGTGCTGTGGGTTGAACTGTACCACTCACTGTCCTGCAGCCTAATTGCTGAGAAATGCTGAAGTAAGTGTTGAAGGCATCCTGTACCAGACTTCCAATCCCTTGTTACTCTCTGTCACTTATGGATTTCAAAATGACATGTCACATCTTAGTCCTTTTACTTGTGGGATAACCATAAAAGAATGAAGAGCAGGTGAGAAAATAATAATTTCTCAGATAATCTAGAACAAGCTAAGACTGATTCCGGAATTTAGGTTTCAAGGGTCTTTTCCAAAAGACACATGAAAATCCTTCTATCAAATGTAGATGGAAATAAACCTGTATTTAAAATGTATTTTATCTATATATTCTATATTTGTGACATTATTTAGTTTTGTAAGCATTCACTTGAACTAATTCCACCTTTAATCAAAATAAAGCAAAAGACAAAAAATTGTCTGATGTGTATCTTTTGTAACAGGAAGACAGTGCTTCATGGAGGCTCACGCATTCCTCATCCCTTTGGAATAAGCTTGTTTGAAGATAGTGTGTTCTTTACTGACTGGACAAAGATGGCTGTAATGAAGGCAAACAAGTTCACTGAGACCAACCCACAAGTGTACTACCAGTCTTCCCTGAGGCCCTTTGGAGTGGCTGTTTACCATTCCCTCAGGCAGCCCCATGGTAAGCTCCAGAACAATAGGAACCATATTTGGTCCTGGCTTTGGTATTAAGGTTTTCTCAATGATGAGAGGGATCTCATGAGATTTGGATGGCATTCTCAAATAGAGGAAAGGTTATCTAGAAAGTTAAACCCTCTGAAGTTGGCTCTGCAAATCTTGGCATTCTTGAGAAACTTCAGAGTTAAAATGCCAAAGCTACAGGGAGCTTATAGATTAATTTAACAGATATTTATTGTCTCTTCTGATGTGTCAGATCCTGTATAGATATTGGGGATATAGCAGGAAAGACACCAAACCAAAATACCTATCTTTATTCTACTGGGAGAAATCCTGAAATTCAATCCTTTAATATTATAGTTGAGGAAATTGAGGCCCAGAAGAGAATGACATGTGTAAACACTCATTTTAGGTACTGTCAGAGCCACGTTTTTTCTTCTTTTTTGTATAAAATACCTATTCTTTGGTTTCCTTGAGCTCTGTCTTAGGCCAACTGGGTTTGGTGACTCGGGCTGCTCACTTATCAGAAAAAAAAAAAGAAAAAGAAAGAATGAAATATTTTGATTCAGACACTGTACAGTTTTTAAAAATTTTATTTTATATTGTTTGTGTTTCAAAGTTTTAAATGAACATGATGATCTGGACTATATTCATCTGTTTTCTGTATTTGCTTGTGAATCAAAGAAATGAAATATGAAAAACTAGCCTATGTTGGTAGAAAGCTTATTATCAGTGAAGAGAAATTCAGAGAATGACAGATTTCACTCTAAAACTCTAATGTTAAGTGATGGCTCTCTGACCTTTCCCAGACCACCACTTTTGCCCCTCTGAGTCAGATAATCACATTTTGATTCCACCTGGGTGATGGAAAAAAACTATAATGGGTTGACTTTTTTTTTGTTTAATTTAAAGAAACCAACAACTAGAACTGAAACATTGAATTGAATATCCTTCATTGTACTCATCCTGGGAAAATATACTTCTATCTGAAAATATATACTGTATCTGAAAACATTTTGGAAATCTCTACTTGGATTATCAGTCCATGATCTATTTATATCTGCCTGTGACAAAAAATATTACCCCATTTTATCATCCAAATGATTTCTGTTATTTGTCTCAGACTGATGTCTGGCTATTGTTACTCCAAATCAATGCACCTGACATGATAGAAAGACTATTTTAAAGAATAAGTCAAAGGTCAAGAAGATAATTTCAAAAGCACATATGACATATTTACTTGTGATAGTATTGTATACCGTGAACTTCCTGAAGTCACTGTGTTTGAGGTGGTTTTTGGAATTATAAACTGATTTGTGTTGCAGACATATAGGGTTTTTGAGTCAGATCTGGATTTGGATGTAGTGTTAGCTCTTCAGCCACTGAATAATCTTGGGCAAGTTGTTTCATCTTTTGGAGACTTAATTTCTTCTGAAAAATTGGAGTAAAGCTGCTTACCTCTTAAGGTCATTGATTTTAAGTTGTTTTACTTACAGAGTAAGCGTCCAGTTAGTTATAGTTATTTATTAAATCTTCTGAATGATAAGAACATTAAAGATTTTTCTTTGGGGGGGGCATTTATTTTCTAATCATTGAGGCTAACAGAAAGAATTATTGGGGGAAAAGAACTCCCAAAATTAATCCAGTTGCAGGAATCTTGTTTTTTGCTACCATCAGTTTTAGTAAATGGCAGAGCAACAATCAAGTTGGGAGGCCCAGTGCATCTAGATGGTGGATGTTGTGACCGGTAGTGGGTTTAAAATTCGGAGACATCGCTACAGGGCTAAAAGTTAAAGTGGCTTCCTGTGCCTGGGATAATTATACATTTCTAATTGAGATTTAACCCTGTGCATATTTTCCTCCAGCCAGCAATCCATGTGGAGATAACAATGGGGGCTGTGAACAGGTCTGTGTCCTAAGTCACAGAACAGATAATGGTGGTTTGGGTTACCGCTGCAAGTGCACGTTCGGCTACAACCTGGATGTGGATGGCCACCACTGTGTTGGTAAGAAATTGGTTTTAGACTGTCTTTCTGACAGGCAGCACAGAGGTGTGTGCTGCTCTTGGATGGTGTAACCTTCGCCCACAGAACGTCTTCCTCAGTAGGCACCAAATTTCTGTTCCTTGGGACTTTTGCTTTAGTTTCACATCTAGGGTCTCCTGGGACCCCCTTTCTTCTTTGTTTCCTTCTTGAAACCTTTGTCTCCTTTTCAACTATGCTCATGAAACTTCATAGGATTTAATTTTGAGTTCCTTTTTATACTTATGTATACCTTTTCCACTTTTGATGTTCACCTTAACCTTAATGGGAGGCACTTCCCATCACTTTTATTGACCTCTCCTGGGCTGCCACTTAGGCCACTTTGAGTCAGGTAGTCACATCCTGATCCCACCTGGCTTTATTGCTATATTCCAGTGTTAACTAATAAGTGTTGAGGCTGCTCATGTCTTCAATCTATTTTATCGCTTTTCAGTTCGGATTTTTCCTTTATATCTGTCTCTGTACTCTGGGTTTCATTCTTACTTTAAAGACTTCTTTTCTTCCTCTTACACATCTACTCATAATCGAGCCATTGCCTTGGCTTCAGCTGATGATGAAATAAACTACAGGATTTGTTTCTCTTATTTTCGCTTTGATCATGCTCCTTTTTATGCTTTTGACAAATTCTTGCTCCCCATGTTGTGCTGCTTCTGGCTTAGTATGTAAATTCTCTTATTCTAATTTAGACAAATTTGTTAGCTTTATAGGTAATCCCAGATTTAGATTAAAAATCACCTTTATTTGGGAGTTCCCTGGTGGTGTAGTGGCTTACGGCTTCGGTGCTGGCACTGTCAACGCTGTGGCCTGGGTTCGATTCTCAGCCAGGGAACTACCCACATACCCCCACCCCCCCAAAAAAAAATCACCTTTATTTTAAAAGTCATGTTCTACCTGTTATGGCGACACTACATTGTCTAATAATTTTGATTTTAAGCTCCTGTAATTTTTATATGTTTGTATTGGATATATATCCTTTATCTCTTTCTTTCTGATTTCCTGACATACTGTCACTGTCTCCTTTGATTTTAAACATCACTAATTTCTAATTTCCTTCCATTTCTCCCCTCCACTCCCTTCTTTCTCTCCTTTAATTTTTTTTTTTTTTTTTTAGTATGTGGGTAGTTCCCTGGCTGGGAATCGAACCCAGGCCACAGCATTGACAGCACCAGCGCTGAAGCCTTAAGCCACTACACCACCAGGGAACTCCCTCCTTTAATTTCTTTCTGAATGATTTACCTGGTTGCTGTTGATTCTTCTTTTACTGGTCTTAATAGCTCAATGACTGCAGTAAGATTCTTGGTATATATTTCTATGAAGAAGTTAATCTTACTCGATAATTTTGATGGAATTTTTTTGCAGTTCAGTTAATGCTGCTTTAAAAATTAAGCATATAGACACCTTCTTTTATGTAAATACATTATAAGGATAAATTTCTCAGGAAGAAGTAAGATTGTAATACTTGTGTTGCCTTCATAGCTGCATCTTTCCTTCCTTCCTTTCATTATTTCCGAGTATGTTTTCTGTAGATTTTTTTTTGTGTTTATTTCAGAATTACATTTCAGGATTATAAAGTGTGTTTTATGAATATGTAAGTGATTTCTCTGGAATTCAGAGAGAGCACAAACCATGCTGTGGCTGACTGTGCTGTGTCCTTCTCCTTATAGCTGTTAAGCAGTTCCTGATGTTTTCATCTGAAGTGGCTGTTCGTGGGATCCCATTCACCATCTCTACCCAGGAAGATGTCATGATTCCAATAACAGGAAGTCCTTCTTTCTTTGTTGGAATTGATTTTGATGCCCAGGAGAACACTATCTTTTTTTCAGATACATCAGTAGACATGATTTATAAACAAAAGATCGACGGTACCGGTGAGAAAGGATTTAAAATTTTTTTGGCATGTTTTATCTGTTTTCAATAATAATAATGCTAATGATTTGCTTAATAAAACTTGGCATCCACTTCTTAAGCAGAATCTTTTACTAAGCTTGCTAAATGCTTTTAGTTCAGGGAAAGAAATCTATTGTTTTTCTTACAAATTAAATTAAAATGGACACTTTTTCTTTATTTTCAGAATAAGTTATGAATAAAGGTACATTTTAACAATGACAGATACTAATGTAAAAGGAGATGCCACTCCATAAAAGTGTCAGGTGTATGGAAACAATTAATGGGCTAATTGATGAGAGGCTGTTCCTCATATGCAGCTGCATTGATCCAAGGGGACCACCTCTCCTTAGGGATGCTGAGCTTGGGAATAATAACAATTTTTAGAAAAAACAACACGTATTATCTGGATTTGCTATAAAATTTTAACTGATTGGAATTGTGTTGAAATCTTCATACTCATCACAGAAAGATAAATTATAGTCAGTCACACTTTACCATTGGGTACTTTATTGGATGATGGCATGATCTAGTACTTGGATTTTATAACCCTGCAGTTTGAAAAAAATTGGTAGCCAATATAACATAGCATGTAAGAGGGCCAGCTCAGGTGCTAGACTGCTGAGTTTTGCATCTTGGCTTCTCACATTTCCTGTTGTGTAATCTTGGGGAAGTTACTTAATTTCTTTATATTTCAGTTTCCTAAATCTGTAAAATAAGAATAATGTTGATAATACAGTTATTACATAGCTTCTAAGGTTGTTGAGAGAATTTTAAGCTAATATATGTAAAACACCTAAAATAATGACTGGAAAATAGTAAATATTCAGTCAATATTAGCCATTCTTATAGCTGTTATCAGTGAAAACTGTAACATCCTGTTCCAGCAACTCAGACTTGCTCTTCAGAGGTAATTGCTTTTCATTCTTTCAGCACTTCTATTATTTGCCTCCATGTTTGTAATATTTTGCTTATACTTCTATTTCTTGTTTGTCATTTTAGACATTTACTTCCTTATTAGAGATGAGGATTTAGCTCTCCTACATTCCTCTCCTCCAAATTCCCTCCGCCCAATCTCCTCAAAAAACTAGATTATAATTTTTAATTAAATTTGTAGTAGCTGTTTATATTATTAATATGATATAAATATTAGTATTGTTCACTGCTAAGCCTGTGATGATATTTCTTGAGCATTTAAAAAATTTTTTCTGGGGCTATCAATTTTCCCATTTTCATTTTCTTAGTTTTTTATAACTATCATATATTTCCCCCAGATGCTCCAATAGATCTATCAAATGTCTGTCTGTCTATCCACATAATGCAAACGATTATAACTTCTTTTCTCCTCTGACGATTTCTATCTTCTGTTCCACTGGGGCTCATTTCTCTTTGTATCTAGTGCATGACTCCTGTCTTCAGACTTCCCTCTGCCCCTTTCCTATGCAGGACTTCCTGTTTTTGGCTGGCCTTTTATTTCTTTTTCCTCATTTTGCTGATACACATGACATAGTAGCTTCTTGAGAAGAGTGAGTACAGTGTATATATTTTGAGTGTTTGTATGCCTGGAATTGTTTTTATTTTGCCTTCCACCTGCTGAGTATAGAGTTAAAGGGTGAAAATAATTTTATCTTGGAAATTTGGAGACATTACTTCACTGTCTTAGTTTCCAGTGTTGAAAATCCTATGTCATGTAGAGTGCTATTCAGTGTATTTGACTTTTTTGGCTTGTTATTGTTGTTTTGTTTTCATTTTTTCCCCTAGAATCTGTTAGAATCTTTCTGTTAGCCCTGTAATATTTTCCAGCCCTTCAATTGAATTTTTATTTTATTTACAATGTTTTCAATTTTGAAGAGCTCCTTTGTGTTCTTGGATTACCCTTATTTTTATAAGATGTGTTCTTGTTTCATAAACTCAGTGTCTTATTTCTCTGAAGATATTAATTACACTAAAAAATGAATCTTCCTCTGTTTGCATATCCTTTGGGTTCCTTTTCCTTTTGGTTTGACTTCAACTTGGTTTTTCATGATGGAGTCTTTCTTCAAATTTCCATCATAACCCTTGTTTGATATTAAGAACAATGTTATAAAAAGCTGACCAGAATGTCTCTATGTATGGATGGGCCTCACCAGCTGGTGAACTTCAGATGATAAGGCAGACTTTGGTTGGGAGCTCCCAAATGTTGGTGCTAGTAAATCGTTTTTGGCAATCCCAATATCTCCTTAGTAGATGTCTCCATTCTGGAGCAGTATAGGGCACAGGTAGCTGAGGACCTGTATTCCCATAATCTCACTGTACTCAGGTCTGTGTCTATCCTGACCCTCCTTTGTGCATTGTGTCCTAAGCTCTGTCTGTTTCGGTTCCTCCAGAAAAGAAAATCTCTGATCTGTTTGAGGAGATAGGTGGAGGGGAGTTGCATAGATGCTTAGGGCCTGGGAGGGACCTGGGAGTCTAAGTGCTCCCGATACTAACTTTTAATAAGCTGCTTAGTTCCTTGCCTCTGGTGTTCACATAGCCTGGTGTCTCTGAGTGCAAATATGCTGAGGTCTCTGCATATGTGTATGTGTGTCTCCCCTCTGCTGGCACTTAGTTTGTAGCTTTCTCCCTACCCCACCCCACCACTTAGTGAGTTACCACTCCTCCAATCCTTTTCTCTTCCAAACTGTGGCACTCTCTCCTTTGCTGTTGTTTTACTGTCACTTTAATAGAGTTTGGAAGGAAGAAGAGATAAATGTATGTGGTCAATTGGTCCTTTTGAAGCAGAACGTGTTTTTTCTGGGGACTAGGATTAGGTCCACTGAGCTTGGAGAACTCCAGTCAATCTTAGTTCTCACCAAAAGGCAGCATTGGTTTCTGGAGCCGCACGCAGGCTCCGTTTCCTGCAGGTGGCTTCACGGGTCAGCTTCCTCTGCTTTGTCAAACTGGAATTCTCATCATCCTTTTTCTCAATTTTAAGTCCACATACTGAGCAAGTTACCTTTTAAAATATTCTTATGGTCAGTGGATAAACTCTCTTATGCTCCAGTGAGGAAGGTATTAATTACATTGCTCTGTTTTTTCTGGGAGAAGCTGAAGCGCCCATGAGTTGTCAGAGATCAAATTAAAGTCAAGAATGAGTGAGCAAAGCCCTCAAGAAATTTGCTCCATCAATTATCCCTTCTCTTTTCTAACTTCTTTTTCTACTAACTTTTCCCTATCAGATATGCTCAAGACTTTCCCACCTCCCTCCTGCCCCCAATAAATCAACTCACCCTCTATTTCAGGAGCCTTTTTAATTACAGCTCTCCCTCTCTTCTTCAGTTCATGGACAAGCTTCTTAAAAGATTGCCCAATTCCTCCTGTCTCACTTATTCCCCACCCCATTGCAATCTGCCCACTATGTCACCTGAAACACTTCTCATCCTGCTCACCTCCAGTCTCTTTGTTGAAAACTTTCAGTCTTTATGTTTGGCATTTTGATCATCTTAAAATGCTTTCTTCCATGATGAGACACTCTGGATTTCCTTCCATTGGCTATTCTTTTTAGCGTTTCTTAGAGGTCTTTTGTTCTTTGCCTGTCCTGTAAACACCTGTGATCTCTACTGTTTGACATTGGTCCTCTTTTCTTATTCGCATCTTCTGCAGCCTAATTTTGCATGTCCCATGTCTCAGGATAGGGCATTTACTGAATGTTTTTCCTCCTAACCTAAAGAATGAGGGAAAGGTCAAACAAGACTTCTTTCTTGCAAGCGATGATAAAAATCTCCATCCAAATATCTCAAACTTACAGTGCCAGCTGCCTTTGGATAACTCACCTCGATATCCCACAGCCACTTCAAAAGTAATGTGTCTACATGGACACTTTTATCCCCTTTCTCACAGACCTCTTGCCTCAAGGGAAGAGCATGCCCTCTCCCCCATCCTCCTCCCCTATTCCTCCCAGGAATTTGGTGGTTACTTAAACTCCTTCCTCTTTTTTAGTCTCTATCATTAACTCTGGAACATGGAGAATTCTCAATCTCACTCTCACTTCCAAATCTTTGCTTCCCTATTGCCCCCAATTCACCACTTTCTTTGGGAAGCCTCTCCATACCTCCACCTTGCCTTATATTCCACTCAGAGTCTGTGAGCTCACACCATGCTGTGCACTCCGGCATCACAGCACCTATTATTCTTACTTTTGCCTCTTCAAGTAATTGCCTTGTTGTTTCTTTCCTACTTCATTATAAACACCTTGAAGGCAGTGTCCACATTTCTTTCAGATGCTTCACTTCTCTCTGTCACGGTTTCCTCATCTGTTCAATAGGGTTACTACTAATACCTTCTTGACTGAGCTGTTATAAGGATGGATGAATCCATATAAAGTACATGGGCCCATTCCTCGCTCAAAGTAAAGTTCTTAGTAGATGCTATAATTATCAATGCTATTAGCAATATTTTGTTTTCTAAATATCTAGTGTGGTGTTAAGATCATAGAGGAATTTCTTTTTACAAGTTTCTGAACAAATGAATGGAAAAAGCACAAAGATTGCTCTTCCTACCTCAAAAGGAAGAAGTGAGATTGTTTGCTCTGATTCAGGTTTCCTTTGGTGAGAAAGGGAAAAAGGGGAGGAGGCATAAAAATTTCACAAAGAGCAAAGTGGCCTTTTCTGTACCCAGTTTTGATTTCCTTCCTGGTGTATTTACTGGTCTTTTCCAAACTTGGCAACTTTGTGGCTATGAAAGCTTGTGGATGAGAGGGTTGGGCAGTCAGACCTCAGAGATATCCCCCAGTTGTACCTGGCAGTGTCAGTTTATCAGAGCTGTCTGTGGGTGGTGTTTGTGAGCATGTGAACTCAGGTATTCCTTCTTCAGATCTTCTGCAATGAGAAATTTTTTTCTGGAAGCTTGAACAACGGAGTAAATCCGGGCCATACCACTCCTGGTTCTATTTATCAGAATCGTATCTATTCTTTGAGATCTAAACTTTTAGGACTGGATAGGATCTAGATTTATCTCATGTTGTTGCTCAGCAGTTTACAGTTTTTTAAAGAAGAATTTCACTTGTTACTGAAATATGTCCTGACTCTGACACAAAATTTAAATATGCAGTAGTACAAACTATATGTCTTACAAAATATGATTAGTTTAAATGGTGTCCATATTTTAACTTACAGGAAGAGAAATTCTCACAGCTAACAGGGTGGAAAGTGTTGAAAGTTTGACTTTTGACTGGATTTCAAAGAATCTCTATTGGACAGACATTTCTTATAGGAGTGTCAGTGTCATGAGGCTAGCTGATAAATCGAGACGTGAAATAGTCCAGAATTTAAATAACCCACGATCAATCATAGTTCATCCTATTGCTGGGTAAGTGTGTTGGGTTTTCCTAAGAGCTTGAAACTGTATGTCTTTTAAAGTGTTTGAAAAATGATGCAATGGTGATTTGGCAAGTTCAACAAATATAAGATTGAAGTATATAAGTTGAAATCACCTTAAATTTTATACCTTTAGCATAAGCTTAAGTAATCACTTTATCTCCTTCAAAAAACTTTCTCCTTAGTTTCAGCTTTCCTAGTCTGCACTTGTGTGTGGTTTTTTTTTTTTTCCACAATTGCAGAGGAACAAACAATGTGATACAGATTCATTAGGGAAGGAATAAATATGCAGCAGAATTATCAGGAAAGGCTCAAATTCTGTCCCTGCTTTAATGTATTGATAGAAAGCTTAGTAAAACTTGCTTAATCATTCAATAGTTTTCAGAATAAAGTCTTTCAGAGCACCAAGTTTCATGTTTAACTATTCCATAATTGGTGGTGTCAGACAAGAAAAGACAGAACAGTTCACACTATTCTTTTTAGGTTCTTACCTTTCTTATTTAAATATGTTTAATAGCTAATATGTTTGTCCAGAACAAGTCTGAGCTGGATGGTTGTATTTGAATGGGATAATTAAAAAAAAAAGATGACCGATAATTCACTGAAGCCTGATCCACTGAGGGCACATAGTAAGCACTTTACATACATAATCTCGTTTAATCCAAAAGGTAGTTTGTGAGCAAAGTATGTATAATACCTGTAGAGATAATGAATTAGAGGCTCAAACAGATAAAGTAATTTGCCCAAGGACCCACAGCTGTTAAGTAACAGTATTCAAATTCCAAGCCTGTTTGCCTGGAAAGCCTGTATGACTGACAAATCTGTATACTGCCTCTGAAGTGTTTATTTTATATTTTAATTTTCTCCAATACTAAAACTGATAGTATTGGCAAGAAATTTTATTCCCCCAAAAGAGAGTTAAACAGTTGTTTTCTAATGAAGTTAAATCTTTGAAATTCGGTTTTGAAAAGCTGTTAAATTCCTTTCCTAATAGCTCCTTCATTAAAAATAATATGAAGTCACATTTCAGAAAGTTACATTTTAGAAAAGATTTATTTTAGTTCTTGAGGCCCATATGAAAGAGAGAAGATTTTTGTTTTTTGTTTTTCCCCCTAGACTTATCTTTTCGCCATTCCTTAGGAAAAAAAAAAAGAGATGCCTTGGGTAAGATATTGAAGATGTTGTATAAGAGTTTCATTGATTTGGATGCATTCTTAATCGGGAATGAAATACTTCCCTGTAAATTTATCAATTCCACGGGTAAGATGACTAAAAGAGATTTGGTGGATCTTGGATATTTAGAAAGAGAGAGAGAGATAATTCATTATTTCATTTGAACAGCATTGGAGTATTTAAAATGTAATCTGAATTGTGTTTTTTTAAAGACTCTACTTCATGACAATAGTTTTGGGTCCTAGGTATAGCATAGTGATTTTCTGCTCTGGATGTCCATTTTAATGCCATTTGTATTTGTGACTTTAGTTTTATGTTGAAAACTGAACTTTGAATTAAGAATTAGAGGATTTGTACACTAGCTCTTCTTAAGAAAGCAGAGTTTTCCCTTTGTGTAAGCCTAATAGCATATACAGAAAATGAAATTATTTGAGTAAATTTCTGGAGAATCTGTGCTAAATCTAAGTCATAGTTAACATCTTCGATTTATTACCTCTTTTTCTAGGTATATATTCTTCACTGATTGGTTCCGTCCTGCTAAAATTATGAGAGCTTGGGGTGATGGATCTAACCTCTTGCCTATTGTAAATACTACTCTTGGTTGGCCCAATGGATTGGCCATTGATTGGGGGTAAGTAGGAATCATTCCAAAAAACTCAGTTCTCACTTACTGAGGAACATGAATGAGACAATATATGGAAATATGATAGAGTGAGGAAAGTGGTACTACTTGCCCTTAGGTATTTTTACTTCATTGATTGGTGATGGGAAAAGGATATAAGATGATGTAAGAAAATAAAAAATACAAACACAGCCAGGTTTTGTTGGGACAAAAACTAATACATTCATGAATATTCAGAATGATAGAAGAAGCAGAATGATAAGACCCTTGTGAAAGAGAAGTATGGAGGAGACAAGACCCAAGCCACATTGAGGGATTTGATGAGATGGTAGCCATGTGTAATTGTTGTAGGGAACATCCTGAGGTTAGGAAATTTTTGGTGTCAATCAACAAATGCATATTTGTCTATATTCATTTTGGGAGAATTCCTGAATTATCAGATATAGTTCCCCCAAATTTGATGATCTATTTAGGATTATAGGAAATGGTAACAGGGTAAATAAGCTTATACACATGAAATGCCAAAGTAGTTTATATGAGAAAAAAAAGGAAGAAATGTATTTAACCTTTTAAACATCAATTGACTACCAATATTTTCCTTTGCTTGTTGATTTAACAAGGAGAAAAATAAAATTCTTAACTCAAAGATAAAATTTCAAGTTTTCTAATGCATTTAAATTGAAAATTACTTCATGAAAATAGTTGAATCTTTGTGGGGGGGGCATAAAACTATTGAATTTTTAATCAGTATGATTTAAGATTTTAAAAACTTTTTTAATCAATGTGTCAATTTGAACATACTATTTTTGAATGCCCTTACTGTAAATGGTGATTTGCTAGTTTCTGGATAATAAATAACTAAGTATTTTATTATTTTAGTGCTTTACGATTGTACTGGGTAGATGCCTTATTTGATAAAATTGAGCACAGCACCTTTGATGGTTTAGATAGAAGAGCCCTGGGCCATATACAGGAGATGACACATCCATTTGGACTTACTGTCTTTCAAGGTATATTTTGAAGTAATAAACATGTATATTGTTTTTATACTTTGCAAGTTGTAATGGTAGACTCATCCTTATGTGGTAATTTCACAATTCTGGTAAATCTTATTTTGGAATACAAAAATTAAAATGTGTAGACAAAATATTTGGTTTGTTGACTGAATATTTCACTTTTAGACTGTATTGTTTTAGTTTAGACACTTTCAGATAATAATATTGATAACTTATATGGGTATAGCTCTTTGTAGGTAACACATATTATATAACATACCAAGTACTCTGTTATATAAAAATTACACAAAGAAATAGTTAATTACTGCCTTCCTTATTTTCAAGAATAATACAGCGAGAGCTGTTTGTAGTAATTATTGTAGCATTTCATTGTTCTCTGATGTTTGCAAGAACCTCTTCAGAATTCTTGTGTGAAAACTATTAACACATATTTATCAACTGTGTATTCACTGAATAACTGAAGCTTTTTAGTCACAATGTTAGGTAATTGACATCATCTGTTATATAGCAATGTCAGGCTATGGCTTCTGAAGAATAGCAAGACAGTTTTTTTTAATCAACCTTTTCAAATAATTTTATATTACCAGTAAAGATTCCTGAGAGCTAGGAATTCTGGGAAACTACAGCAGCAAAGATCACACCAATATATCAGTTTTGCTTCGCTCAGCTTTCCTCTTAAGTATAGGCATGCTGTTGTGAGTTCAATTGCTGGGAATAAGAATGTAGCTTGGCACCATGAAACAGGTGGTTTATTTAGTCTTGAAAACAAGGTTCTGTGAAAGATTGTATAGTTTCAAGTCCCAGGGCAAGAGGGTGAAGAGAGACTAAAATCTACCGTGGTTCTGCTTGACAAACCATAATTAGTCCAGTTAAAGGGGTATTTTTTTGTGATCCATCAAGGCCCTACCCATGTGCTAGTTGTGTCCTTGGTTGAAACCTCCTACTTTGAATAATTAGCACATAGCTTAAAAAGACACTGACTATAAAGACTTTTCCACACACTATAATATAGAATGAAAAGTAGTAAATATATCGCATATTCCATCATGCATTATGTTTATCTGTGGAGGAAGCATGGTATTTAAAAATATTGTAAAAATGCTTTTATGAAAATTTGATAAGTCAGTAATACTCATGCCCCACCCCCATGCATTCACTGCCTTTTCACTAATGATGTTAGACACATGATATTTGCTGACACATAGGAACATTATAAAAACATTAAATTTTATTTGTTTTTTGCTGGAATGTTTTGGGATTGAATAAAAGGGCAGTTTCAATACCTTTTGTTTTATCAGTATGAAAAATATTTGAGTGCATACCCATAAGAACAACACAACATTCCCAAAATAAGCAACAACAACAATTCTTCTGACAGGATCTTTCATTGTGAATTTATTACGGAAATCTCTTACATTGTATAACACCACCTAAATTATGCCTCTTTTTAAACAAAGGCTAGATTTGCTTGTCTGTCACACCACACAGGTCTAAAAAGTTTATTGAGCTCTTTTCTATTTAAGTATAGTAAAACATTAATATCTTCCTGAGGGGTGGTACTGAGATTGCCAATCAGTCTAGGTAATATTTACTGAGATTGCCAGTCAGTCTAGATTATATTTACTGAGACTGCCAGTTAGTCTAGATATTATTTAGTGAGTCCAGTGACTGACCAGTCATTAATTAGACCATACTAAGGAAAACTGGTGACATCTTAGTCATTTCTGGTTAGGTAAAATGACTATTTCACCTAACTTAAGCTATTGTTAATGAGAAAATCTCCTTTGATTTATTAAAAACTGTTGAAATGTATAGGTTAATTTCCCTGCTTCAGCAGCTAGCGTAAAATGAACACGATTAAAATTTTGATGTTTAAAATCTTACATTACCTCTCTTACTATATTGAGCTTCATGAAACATTAATATGGTTGTAGGTATAGGCACACTTCTGTGGATAATTTTTTTGAGCCCTAAACATATACTGAAGTTTCCTTTTCTGGGCTAGATCTGTACTTTTCCTTCTCAATAGCCTCTTATGAAGATTGAGTATAAATTAAAAAAAAATTCTCATTAAGATATGGGATATGGAATGTTTGACCTGGAAGGAAGCTTAGAGACTATTTTGTCTATTTCCTTAATTTTCAGAGAAAAATGAGCCCCCCACACAGTTAAGTATTTGCCTCAGAGCACTCATCAGATTGGTACTTTAGCTGGGATAAGAACTCAGTCATTTGAGGCACCATTTAATGCTCTGTGGAAGAATCCTGAGACTTTTCAATTTTTAATATTACTCATGGAGGTCTAAACTTAATTGTTATTAAGCCATCACAATACTCCTGAGCATGAACCCTAGTATTAATAAATATATAAACCTGTTAAGAATCATTTCTAGAGTGTAACAAGTCATGGAAAATGATTACAGAAACATATTAGAAATATTTGTGGGAGGAGCTTCTCACATTTGCAAGGAGCATTACAAAACTATTGCATTCTTTGAAGTGATTTAGAAGTGAGCTTTGATCTACTAATACTAATCGTCTGTTTCTTCTTAAGATTATGTGTTTTTTACTGACTGGAGATTGGGTGCTGTTGCTCGAGTCAGGAAAACAGATGGTGGAGAAATGACAGTTATCCGAAGCGGCATTAGTAATATAATGCATGTGAAATCATATGATGGCAATATTCAGATTGGTGAGTGAGATTGCCAACCTCTTTTATATGAATGTATTTATTTCATCAGGTGGCTCCTTTTTTCTTTATGTATATATTATTTAATATAGTTCCTGTTAGTTTTATGTTCCTGTTACCCAGATAGCTTAATAGTGTAAGACTTAAAAATCTCAACTCTGCTAACTCCAAAAATGTTGCTGGAAAAAGCACATTATTACTCTTCTCTTTATTGAAATTGAATGTAATATTTGGCATGTTGATTTCTAAGAGGAAGCTACTTTTTAGTAATGGGTCTGAAAAGTGTTCTTTCACATGTGTTTTTCTGCACAGACCACACATGGGATCAACCAATGGAAATATGATTAACTCACTATATCAGGGCATTGATTGTTTTTCAGGTTCTAACTATTGTAATCGACCCACGCATCCAAATGGCGATTGTAGCCACTTCTGCTTCCCAGTGCCAAATTTCCAGCGGGTGTGCGGTTGCCCATATGGAATGAGCCTCACTTCCAATCATTTAACGTGCCTTGAAGACCCTTCCCATGAACCACCTTTGGAGCAGTGTGGCTCCTTTTCCTTCCCTTGTACCAATGGCAGATGTGTGCCCAGTTACTACCGATGTGATGGAATTGATGACTGTCATGATAACAGCGATGAGCATCTATGTGGCACATTTAGTAAGTACCTTATACACTGGAGATACTTTCTGGGATGAGCAGAGAGAGGTGGGCTTAGAAAAGAAAAAGCTTCGGTTATGTCTAAGGGAAGAAGTTCCTTCTAAAATTGCAGTTTTTTCACTTGTACTCCAAATCCTTTTATGAATCTAGACAATAAATATCATTCATAAATAATATTACAAATGATTTCTAGCATTGATTTGGACTGTATTTTAATAAAATTTCTTTTTGATATTGGCTATTTGGACCACTGCAGAGTCATTATCTCTTGTCAAGCTCCTCAAAAAGTCAAATTCAAATAATAAGCTGGATGTAACATTTAGTATCTCAGGGAATAGTGTCACAAAATAAGTATTTGCAGTAATAGCTTTTGAAAATCTCATGGGCTATATTCCTCCCACCCTTTGGTGTAAAATGAATTGGGGGTGAAATGGTGGTCTTAACCTTTATATTCCTTTTTTGATGGTAATCCAGTCTATAAATTTTGGAGCATAATAAATGCTATTGCAGAAAACAAAATATTCTATTAAAAAAAGATAGAGAGCAGTTGAAATCTGAGGAATCTCTATCAAGGTGAGATTAATAATAATAATAATAACAACCTATCTTTTTGGAAGAAAAGAAGAATGACAGATTTTAAAAAACAAATGACTGCTTTTAAAAAATTTCTAAAATTTTTTTTGTCTATTCCTTTTTCTAAAAGTGCAGATTTTTACTCAAATATTTTATTAATTTGCATTTACCAGTTTTCAAGGTTTCTATAGAATGAGTTTGAAATTGTTACTGGAGGTAGTATAGCTTAAAAGTAAAGCATGGGCCTTAGAGTCATACCAACTAGAACTTGACTCCTGGACAGATTCCTAAACATCTCAGAGCCTCAGTTTCATCATCTATAAAATGCAGATAATTACATGTACCTCACAGTATTCTTGTGAGTATTAAGAGAGAAAAAAATATGTAAAACATGTAGAAAAGTCCCTGGCATGTGATATTGCTAAATAAATGCCAGACAATCATGATGGTGATGATTTGAATGACTTGTACATTTCTTCTTAATTTCTATAATGCTCCTACTGAAACACGAGAATTGGGCCTTTATAAGGTAAGAACTCATTTCAAATGTCTTCATGACCAGTTTGTTTCTGTTGTAGATAATTCCTGTTCACCTTCAGCATTTACCTGTGGCCATGGAGGGGAGTGCATCCCTGCTCACTGGCGCTGTGACAAGCACAATGACTGTGTGGATGGCAGTGATGAGCAGAACTGCCCCACCCATACCCCCACTTCCTGCCCTGCATCTTTCTTTACCTGTGATAATCACCTGTGTATTTCAAGGAACTGGCTTTGTGACACAGATAATGATTGTGGGGATGGATCTGATGAAAAGAACTGCAGTAAGTTTTGAACTGATTGCTCTTGGTTGGTCAGCCTAATGATTAGATTTGAACAGTCAGTAAGCCTTGCACACTTTACTATAAGGCTCACACAATTTCCATTGTATCTTAGCCACTTCTCTCTGTCAACCCTCATGTCAGTTGGCTATGAGAGGAAAGACATGGGAAATGTAGAGTTCTCCTAAATATTGAGTTCTATGGAAGTGAAATGAGGACTGTCTCTGAAGTCTGACATCCAAATAGAAACGGAAAAAAAGGAAAATCCCTCAACTAACTATTCAGATATATAAAATAATTTTTTTCTAAATCATATAAACATATCCAGACATTTGGTATTGGTTTTTCTTTTCATCTCACAGGCAAAAATGCAGTAGAATAAAGAGGCACAGAACATTTAAATTTTCATTAATCATAACTACCTGCTTTTCACCTTACCAGTTCTAATTTTCCTTATGTTGTTTTCATGTCTGAAATAATAGTTTAAGGTGGAGCAAAGTTCCCTGGACTAAGTTCTAGTCTTGGTTGCCTGACTAGGCAAGTCACTTTTCTTCTGGAGTAGATGAGCTACAAGATCCTTTCTAGCATTCAAATTCTGTGTGTGTACTTAATGCAGCTTCGTGTTGGGGCAGTCAGCCTTTGTCTCTTCATCAAAGTAGAACACTGGTTTTAGAATTGTTCTGCTTAGACTTTGAATTAAATGCAGTTATCGTAATCTGTTTATACACTATTGCTACCAGGCATATGGGTCATGCTGATCATGCTGCTTAGTTGGGCTCCATTGCTTGGCTTTGGTGTGTAGAGTTATGAACTTGATAGTATTTATGAGGTGCAGTCCAATCCAACCCCATGATGACCACTTTCTAAGTGTGGTATATTTTTCAAAGTTTCTGAATTTTCCCATAATCTTTTTATTCCTGTTTCTAAAAACTGTCCTAATTTGAAGTACTCTTCCTGGGCTGACTTTGGCAATGGGGCTGATTTGAAGGAATTTTGAACACAGTACAATTGAGATAACTTACCCATCTCAGCATTTTTTGAGGTTGGCTCTGGCACACATTGAGCAAGAAATAAACTGTTACTTGGTTTTGTTTTTGGATTACATTAGACTTTACAGCAACATGCCTACCTAGTCAGTTTCATTGCACTGACCATCGGTGTATTGACCTATTTTATGTTTGTGATGGGGACAAGGACTGTATTGATGGATCTGATGAGCATGGTTGTGGTAAGTGGATTGTTTTATTTTTATTCATGGTGCTTAGAAAACTCTCAATGTTTAGTTGTTTTCTCCTTGAGCTCATTTCTAATTCTCTTCTCTTCCATTCTTAGTCATTAATTGCACTGCTTCTCAATTCAAATGTGCCAGTGAGGATAAGTGTATTAGCAACATATATCACTGTGATGGTGTTTTTGACTGTAATGACCACTCTGATGAGAAAGACTGTCGTAAGTACCATCTACCCAGCATGTTTCAGGTGAAAGAATAATTTCATTTTACTAGCATTGATACTACCACAGATTTTTCTCTAACTCAGAAAAAATGGAGGGAAGATAGCCAGAATTAGAAAGTATTATTGAAGAAATGCTGTATTGAACATATAATAAAGTTGATGAGGCATTATCCAATCATATTTTATAATTTGTGAATTAAGTGGTTGTATAAATGGGCACTTATAAATAGTTTCTTAGGTAGGTAAATATTCTTAGATATTTTTGTCCTCACTATTGATTTTTCCTAGGGCATCCCAAATTAGTGTGTTTCAAATTTTTGAGACAGTGTATATAAAGTTATTTTAGTGGTTTCTTTTAAATCTCAGTAGAGAGGTCAAATCATGGTATGGATATGGTATAGAGCAGTATTAGATATTGACTCTAATGAATTTATTCTTTCAGTTGTTACTGGTTGAATATCTGCTAAGATATAAATGGTCTTTGTAGAGTCTGGTAAGAGAAATTATGGAAAGTAACAGACATTTAAAGCAAGGTGGATAGGTACAAGGGCTTTAGAAATGATACAGATAAAATCCTATGAAGGCTCAGAGAAAATAAATTCCTTCTAGTCAGAGGATTCAGGGAGGACTTTGTGGAATAGAAGTTTGATAGACCTATAATCTCCACAGGTTGGAGACCTGTAATGGACAGAAATTATTATTGCCCACTTTTTGCGTTCAATTTTAGACTTGTAAAAAATTGTCAGTGAAAGGTCATTTGTTTGAAGAAAGATATTTTGGGCTGTAAAAAGCAGGTTTCTATCAATTCTGCTCCCTATTTAGAGAAGAAGTGCCTAAATCTGTGGCTAAAAAGAAAAGTTAAATAAAATGCTTACGTATTTTATAGGTGTCTACCACCCCAGAAATCCTTAATCACATTGATTTTCTTGTGTCACATTGAAAACGTAGAATTCTTGTGTGATGATCTGAGGTGACTTCCTGTTATCAGTGACTTGCTGTTGCCTTACTAGGTCCCTGGGAGGGAGTTTGGTGTTACCCCTGTGAAACAGGGATACAATTCTTCTCTATCTCTCAAGCATTGCTTGATGAATAGTGAAAAGTTTGCAAAGATTTGTGGACTTTCTGTCACCTCTTGTTATACTTAATGTGTGCTGATTTCATTGCATATAGCACATTTGAAGAACAGTATAGTATTCAAATGTATGATATTAAATACATAAAATTCAAAGTGACCAAAGCGATATAAACGCTATTGAAATGTTTTGCTATTCTTTAATCAAGAGACAGAAACACTTTATTATTTAACCTATAATTGAATGAATATTAGAAATGCAGGAAACAGAAAGCTCTTTTGATTCAGGGATTTATCTTCTATTCATGAGTTGTGCATCTTGTTCTTAGTTTGTTGTCAAACTCACTAATTAGACACATATAAAGATTTCTATTTATAACAATGTTGGAGAAGACCCTATGTGTATCATTTTAGATTTTAATATTAATTTTGTCATAGTCATTATTATAAGCCTACCTACCATTGATCCCAAATCATTTAATCTGAACCTAGGAATTATATAGAATAAATTATAAATTGCACTCACAGCCGATTTTCCCCATGCTTTTCTCTTAGCAACCAGGCCTCCTGGTATGTGCCACCCAGATGAATTTCAGTGCCAATCAGATGGCCTCTGCATCCCAGGGAGCTGGGAATGTGATGGGCACCCAGACTGCGTCCATGGTTCTGATGAGCACAATGGCTGTGTGCCCAAGACCTGCTCTTCATCTCATTTCCTTTGTGACAATGGAAACTGCATCTACAGAGAGTGGCTCTGTGATGGGGACAATGACTGCAGGGATATGAGTGATGAGAAGGACTGCCCTACTCAGGCCTTTTATTGTCCCAGTTGGCAATGGCAGTGCCCTGGCCATAGCATCTGTGTGAATCTGAGTGCAGTATGTGATGGCGTCTCTGACTGCCCCAATGGGACAGATGAGTCCCCACTTTGCAGTAAGTTTCCTGACCACAGTTTGCTGGCCATAAACTTATTTTGACCAGTGGCCTGCTGTGCATCACCATTGTCATAGTCACCACGTAGCTTTTCAGTTCCTCTCTGAGTTCAAATCTGTGTAGGGATAAACCCATCATGATTCAAATAAATCATCACCGGATAATATTTCTCATTAAATCTTTTGCACTTGGTTCTGTGTTTTTACTTTTTTATATCAGTGTTTAAAAAATAAGACTAGGAACACATTAGATTGTCAAATTAAATTTGGTTCTATTGGTAATGTGCTCATAAGTTTCTCTAACTTTAATATTTTCTAATTTCAATCAGAACTTGCCACAAGACAAATGAGGTCTGGGGATTTGTGTTTGCTGTGATTAAAATTCCGTGATTGGCATGTAATCCTAATTACTGTCCTTCTTTCTTTCCTCTTTAATCAATGCTCAATCTCAGATGAACCCCAGCCAGGTATGATTGCAAAGTATTTTCAGTTCTTATGATTTTATATGCATTGTGTTTGTGCTGAAAATGTCTTGATCATTTTTACTTACTTCCCCTTCTATTGCATGTTTCGTATCATGACTCTTATAAATAAGTTAGATTACATATGGAAATAGAGGGCGTTTGCATCCCTAGGTATATGGACTGTCTTTGGGTGGCTTTAGACATTCCCAATTGTCCTTGAAAATAAAGAATAATGGCATGTGAGTGGATCTGTGCCTTCTAATATTCCAATTGCTTTTTCCCCTTCCATTTATTTACTGTCATAGATCTCCCAGCCCTTGCTCTTAACTGTCCAAGTCTTATCATCCATTTCTGTATAAGTAGAAGAATGACAAACAAGACACAAGTGGGGAGTAATTTAGGTTTCTTTGCATGCTCTTATCCATGACAGTTGTGTTTTTTTTAATGTCAACAATATTTTTCTAAGTTTCTTTTATTGCACTAAATGAAGTTTTAATAGAGGTGTAATGAAGAAAGTGGTTGAAGTCTTCCAGTGGCTGTGAAGGATAGTAAATCCTCAGACAAATCAAGCAGACATTGAATAGCCTATGGTGTTCATCCAAGTGAAGGCTGCTGTTAGCTCTTAGCTGGGTTATTACATTGAAGGTGGCTCGAGACTATATGACAAATGTTGTTATACAACAGAGTGAACCAAAGAAGCAAAGATTCCTGACTTTTCCCCTTTCTGATTCTCTTTCTTTATTCTAGACCAGGAGAGCTGCTCAAATTTAAATGCTGGTTGTACTCATCAGTGTGTTCAAGGGCCCTTTGGGGCTCAGTGCCTATGTCCACTGGGATTCCTGCTTGCCAATGATTCCAAAACCTGTGAAGATATAGATGAATGTGGTATTCCAGGCTTTTGTAGTCAGCATTGTTACAATGCAAGAGGTTCTTTCCGCTGCTGGTGTGATAAAGAATACATGTTAGACACTGATGGGAGGACTTGCAAAGTTGCAGGTAATAACTGAACTTAAAAGTAAATAACTCAAATCAGTTAACAACATACCCCAGAGCTTAAGATCAGATGTCACATATAGAGATTTGACAGTGTTGATTGGAAGTCACATGGACTCATATCCTGGATAGGTTGTATAACCTCCTTAAACCTTAGTTTCTTATGAGGATTAAATGAACTATTACATGTAAAGATCTTGGTGTATTTTGGAAAATAGAGATTAAAATATATACAGGTAGAAGATGATTTCTTTTATTTAGAACAATCAAAATGAATTTTATGTCACTTAAAAATGACTTCTATATTTAGGCATCTTTCTATAATGCATAATGAATTCAATTCACCCAATACTAATTTCAGTTTCTACTATATGAAAATAATTATAGTATGTATTAGCATATTAATTTGGCTACTTTAACAGTGACCAAATAAAGGAGGCTAAAACAAAATAGTTTCTTTTTCAAGTTGGATTCTGTATGGTAGACAATCCAGTGAGTAAAGCTGGTCTGTTATCCTCACTGTGTTCCTTCCATTTAGGAATGAAATGCTATTGTCCTAGTCTTTGCCTCTTTCAGAAAATAATAGGAAAGGGAAGGAGAAAATGGAGAGAAAGTAGCTTCTTTTTAAGGATGTGACCTGGAATTTGAAACATCATTTCTAGTCACATCTTATTGGTCCTAATGGTCAGAATTTAGTCGTATGGACACTCTGAACTGAAATGGAGGCAGAGAACTGCCTGTAGCTGGGTGGCTGTGTGCCAGTCTAAAAGTTGGCATGATTTATTACTGAAAAGGAAGAAAAGGAGAGGGGATTTTGGGAGATAATTAGAAGTCTCTGCCACAGCTGAACACCTTGGGGGGAAAAGTATTTAAGACATAATTTCTGCTATTAAGATGCCTACAATCTAGGAAGGAAGATAAGCAAAGTGTAAAAGTAATTTATAGTAATAGGAAGATTGCAAGTATAGTTCACTCCAGATTGATATTTAGTCAAAGGCTGAGGTGGAATTCAAGGAAGAAAAGTATTTCAGAAAAAGATTATTTTAAATACTTCTAACTAGGTGAAGAATGAAATGATTAAAAATCACTCTTACAGGGATTTTTCTTTGTTTTTCTCATTACTGTAGTTTGAAATTACATCTTCCTCTGTTACCAAAAGTATTACATGAAATGTTTGAGACACTTTAGTTTTGTTTTCTCCCAGAATCATTGACATTTTTGAATTTTTGTCTTGGACAGTATCTGAAAGTCTTCTGTTACTTGTGGCAAGTCAGAATCAAATTATTGCCGACAATATCACCTCCCATGTCCACAATATCTATGCACTTATTGAGGATGGCTCTCACATTGTAGCCATTGATTTTGATTCAATCAGTGGTCATATCTTTTGGTCTGATGGACTTGATGGTAAAATCTGGACTGCATTACAAAATGGAACAGATAGAAAAGTGGTAAGTACATTTCTACTGACTTTTGGCCTGACTAATGACCCCGGTCTTGGGTCTGTTTGCTACAATTCTCCAGTGAGGGATGGGCCTAACTCATCCTGCATAGCTCATCTTCCTCTCTGGGCCACATCATATCCAAGAGACCTGGATGTTCATAACTTCTAATCTATGGGTGTTTCAGCTAAGAACGTAACCTCTGAAGGCAAATCCGTTATTCTGAATTCCAGGTTACATAATGCAGGGATTTCACAAAATCTGTGAGGTCCCTTTGCAATTTTTTTCTAGTGGGTGAGAGCGAAGTAAAATGCAGGGGATATAAAGGGTTGCTTTTTAGTTGTAATTTAATTTTGTTTCTCAATCCATGTCCTAATTTCAATTTCTTGACCCTTGATGGTTATGTTTTCTCTGCCCTTTAGAATTTTATTTTGTAAATGTTGGCATTTAATAAAGATGTTACTTATGGCATCTGGACATTATAAAGTTTCATAGGGTTGCCAGTTTAGTGAATGGACAGAGCTCTTGTTAATTACTAAAACTTTGACACCAAAATGAAACTACATACTAATCCAACCACAGACTTATCCTCGAATATTCAATTCTACAACATTTTATATATTTTTCCTACAAAAACTTACTGTTGATTTGGTGGTTATTCATGAGAAGATAAAATTTTCTAATGCTCACTAGCAATCCTAGGACAAGTTAGATGCCTTATTCCATGTTTTCATATCATGTCCACGTTAGCATTCATTTATACCTTTTAGAATTCACTCTTTATTCACTTTGTCTTTAGGTACTTGACAGTGGCGGCACCGTGACTGAAAGTATTGTGGTAGATTGGGTGGGTCGCAATCTTTACTGGACAGACTATGTTCTGCAAACAATTGAAGTCTCTGCACTAGATGGGAGCCACAGGACTGTGCTGATTAGTCACAACGTAACAATGCCAAGGGGACTAGCATTAGATCCCAGAATTAGGTAAGCCTTTTTTTTTTTTTTAAATAACGTTGCCTTGATATGGTATAACGAGGGAAAATCAACAGTAAAAGAACAGGCTGATAGGCATATCATAAAATTTAAGATGATCCCTTGTTTAAACATCTCTATAGAAATGGTAGGCATCCAACTGGTGTTGCTATCCTTTGTCTGAAAGTTTTCTTCATGAAGTACACAAGAGCAAGTTGTTGTTTCCTTTAAGACCACATTGATTTATTAGCCTGGCAATACAGTTATTGAAGTGGCTGTTGTAGAATTATGTAATTAAGTTGCTAATGAATGTATGTAGTGATATTCTATAGATGGATCCATTTCCTGTAACTGTGATACCTCATGGTTGTATAACAAAAAAGTTAGCTTCTCCTCTTTTGGTTCCAAATTGGTTACTTGAGCTTCCTTTTACATCATATAAGGAAGAACATTTTTGTCTGTTAGTTCTAAAGAGAAGAAGAAGAAATTCTCCCAAGTGCTTAGAAACCTCTGAGGGCTTCCTTCCCTGAATTTACTTAGATTCTCTAACTTAAGATTCTTTTCTGCTGGGTGGTAACTTGGACAAATTATGTTCAATGTGACACATACTTCTAGATATTGTAGAGTATTACACCCAAGTGAAATATTTTATGAATCTCTGATGATGAATAAATTGGCTCTTATCTTAGACATGACAGGGTAGATAATCCAGGACAGGTGGATTTTTGTAGATCAGATATGTGTGGATTGTATAGAAGCGTGAATGGCATTGAGATTTCAGTGTCATAATGTTCTGCATGTTTTATGAATATCATAAAGACACCCAGATGGCTTGTGTTGCCTTATGATTACAGCTTTACTTTGTCACACTCAGGAAATAATAAGCTCTGTGCATATATTCTGAAGTGGAGGTGATTTTTAAAAAATCTTTTTCTTGGTTACCCCAAGAATACTCACCAGTGGCATTTGTGGCTGCAGTCTTTACCCCTAGATAACTCACAGATTATAGTCCTAACCTTACCCCCAAAGTTTGTCATTATTATATACTGATCATCATATACATTTCTGTTACATTAGGATTAGAAATAACTCCAAGAACAGTTTTTGTATTTTATTTTCACTTTGAAAATCAGATTTGCTTCAGCATCAAAGAGTGTGTTTATATAAAATTAAATGAATGCAGAAGTGAGCTGCACTGGTTTTATTTTCCTAAATGGGAAATGGGTTAAGCAGAATGTAGACATGATGTTCTGTCACTTAAGATGGCAGTTATTTTTCATATTGAAGTATGTCTCTTCCACTTGGTAACTAGTTTCTTTTTACAGTGACCATCTGATGTTTTGGTCTGACTGGGGCCATCACCCTCGTATTGAGCGAGCCAGCATGGATGGCACTTTGCGCACTGTCATTGTCCAGGACAAGGTTTTATGGCCCAATGGCTTGACTATTGACTACCCCAACAGACTGCTCTATTTCTTGGATGCCTATCTTGATTACTTAGACTTTTGTGATTATAATGGACAACATCGGAGGCAGGTGATAGCCAGTGATTTGGTAAGTTGGTAGTGAGGGAAACTAACACCATAATAGTGACTGAGTAGAAAGCAAACACAGGAACAAAACTAAGAATTTGATTTTTGTCATAGACATTATGTGGTCAATCCAGGACATATCAACAGGAATAAGGGCCAATCCATCCTTTATTACTAACATAAAACATTTTAAAATTCTATTTCATGGTCAAGTGCTATGTCCAGGAAGGATCAGTTTCTCATGTGATTTAGTTCAACTGTAGATGCTAAATAAGCTCTTACTTCTGTGCCTTTAAAAAATATTAAACAAAAATTAATAATTATATTTATAGTCTCAATTAAATCATAGCCTGTTATGCATTTTGTGTTTTTATTCAGGAAATTCTGTTAAATTTATTTTCAGAAGTTATGGGAACATACAGAAAATACATACTTTACCCAAGAACTTCTATTGACTTCTGCTTAAAATTGTCATTGTTTATGGTTCTGTGGGTTGAAGAGAGCCTGAGAGGGTCTCCTTACCCTCAGAAAATAGGCACCTAAGCTGTATCAGATTTCTGTGCATCTGTGAGGGGCAGAGGAAGAGTGGGAATAGCACTGGATAAGGAGTGCTGATAATGGGGTGGAGGCTAGGGCTTGGGAGTGAGGCATCCAGATAAGTCACCTTCCTATCTGCTCTTAAGTTTTGTTTTCATTTGTAAAAAGGATGCCCAGTGTCCTTCCCAGAGTAAAAATGAAATGTAAATGACACATGTATATGAAGGCCTTTGGAGTGGGATAGTGGGATAATGGTCAAGCAGTATATTTTTTGTCTGTCTCTTGAACAGTGCCTTCCTTATGTCTTTATTGAATAATTAAATCTAAAGGACACCATCTTCCTGGGCATTGTTTTCTACTTTGTTCACCTTGGTTTTTATTTCTGGGTGAGATCTCATGGTCCTCTTTCCTTCACAGATTCTGCAACATCCCTATGCTTTAACTCTCTTTGAAGATTCCGTGTACTGGACTGACCGTGCTACTCAGCAGATTACTCAAGCCAACAAGTGGCATGGGGGGAACCAGTCAGTTGTAATTTATAATGTTCACCAGCCCCTTGGGATTGTTGCAGTTCATCCTGCGAAGCAACCAAATGGTAAATGAGAGGCAGGAGAGGGAGGTGGGGGGTGGGGGGTGGAGAGAGAGAGAGAGAGAGAGAGAGAGAGAGAGAGAGAGAGAGAGACATAGAGAGACATCCTGCCTTGGAGTAGCTTGGAAAACACTTATTCTGGGAATGCAAAATGTGTAATGTTGCAGACCCATTTGTTTGAGCAATACATTTTCCTTTACTAACAACCCTGGTTCTAACATTTCCATTATTTTTATTCACCATTATTTACTATGGATAACTCAAATCTTGTATGTAAGAACAGCAGATCTAAATTATGTCATTTTATTCAGCAACTGGCTTCTGCTTTTGTTACCATTCCCTGAGTCTCAGTTTTCTTGGCTGACAAATACAGCATAGATCAGTCACAGAGCCCCTTAGATCCTTTTATCATTACTACTTTGCAGTTTAAAGCAGCTTATTTTTAGGACTCATTTATTATGGCACCATTGCCCAGGAAATAGGTGCTCTTCTGTGGCCACCACCTGTCATTCTCAAGGGCATGGTGGGGGTGGCTAGATGATTTAAAACTTGGACCTTTCTGGTGGGAGGAGGGAATAAATCACTCAATCTTCTCTCCTTATAAGTCTGCAGTGGTTTCTCATCACATCTCAGAATCTGGCCTCGGTTATTGCCCTAGTTTCTTCTCCCACTTACTCCAGCCATATTGGACTTCATTTTTCTCTGGAAACTTATCAGGCTACTTTACATCTCTAAACTTTTGCACTAGCTCTTCTCTTTGCCTGGAACATCTCTCCTCCAGATCTCTTTATGAGCTGCTCCTTCATCTCATTTAGGAGTCTATCAAATGCTCCTTGGTGGTCCTTGACCACCCTATCTAAAATAGCCTCCCCTTCACATAATTTATATGCTTGTTCATTATCCTCAGATTGTGAAATCACATAATTTATGAGTTCAGTTCTGTCTCCCTTTGTTAGAATATCTGCCCCATGTTTATAATATTCCCAGCGCTTGGCATGCTGTTTGGTACAGAGTGAAGGCTTAACGTTTTTTGAGTGAATGAATGGATTAATGAATTGAACAAGATATATGTAGTAAGAACATAAAAGAGCCAAAGAACTTCCTGTGAGCTTGGGATGCACACAGGATCCCTTTTTTCAAGGAGCAGAGACACAAAAGATGTCATCAATAGAAAAATAAAAGATTATTATCTAACTAAAATTTGGACAGCAATGGTAAATGTCAAGATCACATAGGGAACATGCCTTGGTTTCATTTAATGTAAAAAGATCTTTTTTATGTCAGGCAAGGAGACACATAATATTTAGCATCATATTTCTATTCTAAGCCCTGGATTACTCAGTGGCTGTTTGTTTGTAATCCGGTTATAGACTGGCTTGATCTGTAACCTTGGGCAAGTCATGCCTTTCTCTTATGCCTTTTATGAGTTTATATTGAAAGCATGATGTTAGGGAGGGGTAAAGTAGTTTAGGAAAAAGAAACCAAACCAACAGAAGTAACTTAACATACTGTGTCTCCAAATACTCAGGCCTCTGGGAGGACAATAACAGCATGGCTTTATGCACATTTAAATTTTTATTTATTTAAATTGAGATATATTGACATATAACATTGTATTAGTTTTAAGGTGGTTTGATACATGTATATATTGTGAAATGATCACTACAATAAATTTAGTTAACATCCATCACCACACATAGTTACAAAAATTTCTTTTGTGTGTGATGGAACTTTTAAGATCCACTCTCATAGCAACTTTCAAATATATATTAATAATACAGTATTTCCAACCGTAGTCATCATGCTATACATTATATCCTCAGGGCTCATTTATCTTATAACTGGAAGTTTATACCTTTGATCTCTCTCACCCATTTCACCCACTTTCCACCCCCAGACTCTGGCAACTACCAGTTTTGGGGTTGTTTGTTTGTTTTTAGAATTCACATGTAAGTGAGATCACATGGTATTATATTTACGTTTCTCTGTCTGATTTATTTTACTTAGTACAATGCCCTCAAGGTCCATCTATGTTGCAAATGGTAGAATTTTCTTTTTTATGGCCCAGTGATACGCATCTTTCTCTCTCTCTCATTTAGGAGTGATACGCATCTCTTTCTCTCTCTCTCTCTCTCTCTGTGTGTGTGTGTGTGTGTGACATTTTCTTTGTGACACATTGTTTCTAAAGTTCTGTGCACTTTTAATGTGTGTGTGGGGTTTCCATTCAGCAACGTTTACTTCTTTTTTTCTATTGCAGCCATAAATTCCTGTGCCTCTGCCCCCTGCAGCCATCTATGCCTGCTTTCCTCACAGAGGCCACAGCTTTACTCCTGCGCTTGTGCTTCAGGATGGAGTCTCTCACATGATTCTGTGACCTGCTTGAGAGGTACTGTATGCCCTTTAAGTGTGTCCTGAAGGTGAAGCTTGCTATAGTTTGTGCAAAGCAATGTAAGCTCTAAACCACTTGCTGATGGAGAGTGTTCTGTGTTCTCTTTGATTCATTAGGTAACTGTGGAGTACGTTTTACACTTGATCTTAGCTAAAAGGCTGAGAAGTGATGGAGTGCGTTTTATATGGGGTGATTCAACTGAGCATCGCAGTTGTAAGATAGTTTCTGTATATGAAGCTAATATTATGTGTGCCTGTGATTCAACAATCTTAATCTAACATTGTCTTTTACCTGGTTTCAGTTAGACAAGCTATGAGCATGGAAATTTTCAAATCCTGCACCTAAGAAGTAAAAATTCTTTTTTTTTTGGGGGGGTATGTGTGTAGCTCCCTGACTGGGAATTGAACCCGGCTGCAGCGCTGACAGTGCCAGCGCCGACGCCTTAAGCCACTACACCATCAGGGAGCTCCCTAAAAATTCTTTACATCAGTGTATGCCTTCATTTTTCAGGTTCCTTATCTCATTTTTATTCTCATAGCCAATAGTCAGTGATGAGTGTTGTAGCCTAGGTCTTCAATGCTTTTACTATTATTATCTGATACTTAAACTTTTCTCTGTATGAAATATTTTAAGTGATTATTTGAGCAATTTAATCTTTATCTCATCCTAGATATTTTACTGGGTTGATTGATGAGTATGTGAAGGGTTATACTAAGTACTTTAGGGAGTAAGGAAGGAAAAGATGTAATCAATCCACAAAAGAGATTTCTTCTGGAGTATGTATAATAAACTCTTTTAAAAAAGCATTTGCCTTTGCTTAAGAACCTAAAAAGTTATTCTAAGCTCAAGTTTCTTTCTTTTCTCAGTGAAGAGGAATGAATGTGTTTTGAGATTCATAAAAATGGCTTTAGATATGAAAATTAAATGTTTAATGATTAAAAAATCCCTAAATTAAAAACAAATGGAGTCCTAATCTAGCAGGAAATTTAATTTTCAAATGGAAAATATATTCTGAATCTAGGAAATTTATGGTGTTTGCAAACTATACAGATGCAGGCTTATTCTATCAGCATGTAATAATTTGCAATGATATGTCCATGATGAAAGATTTTAATTATTGGTGATCCTTACAAAGGGATTGGCATTTGCAGTTTTTCTTCAGAGACTCATTATACATCTAATCCTTGTTGACACTGTTTAATTTACTGTGTTCTCAGAGTATTTCAGCAAAAGATTAAACTGGGCTATAGATACAAAGCACTCTTTGACCAAACAAGGATCGTTGAACTGTGCATTGGGTATTGGTGTAGTCAATATTACTATCTGATGGTAATTGATTGATAAATATTAATTCTAAATAGTACCTTTTGTTGGTTTCACAAATAATTCCACTAGCACTAGTTGAGTAACTGAATGTCAACATAAGTTGACTACGAAAAGTCATGCATTTTTTTTCAGCAAGAAGCTTGAAAGACTTATTAATATTTATAGATGAAAACATTTTTCTTGACTTACATATGTGTTCAATGGCCTTTAAAATTGTGTTTACTAAGTGTCTTGGATGTCTTTGGAAGTGCTTATGTGATAAGGTCAAGTTAAAAAGCAGGTGCTGTCTAAGAACTGCCATGTAAAAACGCGTGTTAAAGAAGTCTGGGACACGTAACCACAAATACCAAAAAATGGTTAAAGTTGGGGAGGACAATTTTGAATGTTTATGTTTTTTCCCCCTAATTTTATGTTAAAATTTTTAAAGTGAGAGCTTTCTTTGTATGAAATTGTTTTTTATTCTTTGGAAAGTAAGTTCCCCATAATGCCCCAAACCAATAAAAGTCAAACAAACCATCTCCCCAACACCCGCTAAAATAACCTCACATCCAAAAGTAGTTTTCTGACTCAGTCTGAGGGACACAAGGCAATTGCTGAAGGTATTATGTGCAAAGGAAGACAAAAGCATGCTTTGTCCAGACTGTAGGAAGGGTTGCAGTGCTGGTCAGTTTGTGCAATGTCTGAGTTAAGGAGGACCTATGTTTGGGAGTCCTAAATGTCACCCTTTAATTATACCATAAATTTCCCTTGACAGTCATCTCTTCATGTCTTTGCTAACACTAATCTTAATGGAATCAGGGCATGAAAAATAAATGTGAAGAAATGACCTTGGAAAACTTAAAGATTACCTTCTTCTGCATGCCTTTCCATACAACCCTAGGTTCTGTGTCAATTTCTTCCTGGCCATTATCATTGGGAATCACAGGGTCTCGTACACTTTGTGTTGCCGTCTAGACTCGAAGTTCCTTGAGGGTAAAGCCTTCACATGATTTGTTAATGTATGCTTATTGCCTGTGACACTTAGCAGCACTCAGTAAACATTGAGCGAATGACAAGTCCTTCGTTATTTTTTCCCCTGCTCCTTCACCAGTCCTGCGTTTTTCACCCATTTTCACCCATTTACTCCTCTGTAGGTGTACAGTGTCATAAAATCACTCTTCCAGTTTTCTTTCCTGCAGGGCACAGTTCACATACCCTCCTATGCCACTTGCTTCGGTGGTCACTTCCTTTCTAGTACTTCTCTTGCATCATCCTTCACCTTGGCTCTCACACTTCCCACCAGTGAAACGTTAAATGATACCCACCCTGTGGTGCATTGCCCACCGAGGCTCACTGGTGGTACGCCCTCTCAGTGCACCAATAGCGATCAGATAGAGGCCCTCAGACACATCCCCAGGAAGGAGTAACGGCCGAAGTAGGAGCAGAGCTGGCGAGTGCTTGGGAGAAGAGCTCATCAGAGGAATCACGAAGGCCCATGTTGGATGAGAAATGCAAAATTTTTTTAGGGCTTAAGCAGTTGAGTTTGGTTGAGAATTCCTCTAACTAAGCACAAGGAAAATTACCTGCTAAAAGGGCAGTATCAGGTTTTGAAAGAGTCAAATGTAAAATATCCCCTGTGAAAATGGGAAGCATTTCTTGTTTTTTACTGGACCAATGAGTATTTATAAAACATAATCAATAAATAATTAAATATTATCTCAATGTAACTTTAAGATGTATCTGAAACTTGTAGCTTTCTTTTTTTTCCCCATTATTGTTATTAAGTCAAATGGATTGAGTAGTAATAGATACTCAGTAAATAGCACCCAGCCTGCATTTTTTTCAGAATAGTGATTAAGAACATAGCTTTTGGAGTCCAGAGACCTAGCTGTGTAACCTTGGCTAAATTGCCCAATTTCTTTGTGCCTCATTGGAAAGTTGTGTGTGTGGGCAAGTATGGGGGTGGTAACTATCTAACAAATAAGCTTCTGAGTGATAAGTTAAGTGAAATAATGTTTGCCTGGTGCATACTGTGTGGCGCATATTCTCAGTAACTGGGGGTGGTTATTATGGCTATTGCAGTTCAGAAGAGAGGCAATGTGAAGCAGCCATGAGAGGAGAGGCCTGTGAGTTAATCTCTCATTGGATTGTTTCCTGTAGAAGTAACATGGTCCCTGCAAGTCTCATTGGCCTCAGTTGAGAACAACTTTGCAGGCTTGCTATGAAGGACTAAATGCTATATATTATAGAACTTGGTAAAATAGGAAACATTAATAATTGCAAAATTTACTTCAAATTTGTACTAGATTAATAATGCTGAGTTATTTCTGTAAAAATACTGAGGAAAGCTAATGAGATGTGAAAATAAGTAATGAAAACTGTGTCAAAGTAATCCTGCTGAAGACGTAAATCTTCCCAGATTATCAAAATAACAAAACATCTTTTTTAGCCAGTGAAAATTATGCAATGATTAATCATTTTATATTCTATCTTAATATGTGATGTATCTTATATTTGTGTCTTAACACAATTTACATTCCAAGGTTTTCTTTTTCTTAGAAATTATAAAATAAAGCCTTACTCTTGAATTTTATTAATTTAGAATTTTTTTTAATAATGGTACTACAGCTAGGATAAAGATTATCTTTGAAAAAGGACCTTTTATTATCTAGTAAGGAGTCTAAGTGAACTGATAATTTGCAAAATGTATATGAGGATGTTTAAATTGCAATGTACAGATACTTTTGAGAACTTCAGAAAACACTATTTACATAGTCACGCATCCATCCATTTATTCATTTATGTGGTCATTCATTTAGTTAACAAGTGTTTATTAGGCAACTATAATATGACAGGTCCTGAAGCCATAATAGTGAGTAAATTAGACATAGTTACTGTCTTTTGAGGGTTAGAATCTAGTATGGAAGACACTCACTAGTCAAACAATTGATGGGATTATAAATTGGATTTATTTAGTGATTAAAGTCTCTAATAAACATTGGGTAACACTTCATACAATTGTTTTATTTTCTGAACCTACTTAAAACTAATAAACTGCCATTCACCAAGACTAGTTTATAAGTTTTCTTTCACTTTTTTGAGGTGGGGGTGGGGAGCGAAATCCAACTATCTTTTTCCTAAGTTACACAGTATTAGAGAGGTTTGTCTGTAGGTAGAAATGGAAGAACTCCTTGACTGTGATGCTTAGCAAACATGGATGGTTTATCAGTGTAAGTAAGAAACTGATGAAGAATAAGGTAAATACTGATCTGCTTTGGGAAAGTCCGGTAGCACTGTGTGTGACGTTGGAGGTCTGGTGACCCAGCGACCCACTGAAATCCAATGGAAGGTCCTGGACTGTCAGATGAAATAGTTACCATGCATTATATTTATTGCTGCAATGCTGCAATGGAGTTTTATCCCACTACGTGGTAACATCCTCTGCATTCCATTACTATAAATGTCTAAGAATAGTGGAATATAATGTTGACTGATATTCTGCTATTTTGACAGATGACCAGCCTTTCTTAATAACTGTGAGACGCAGTGTAATTTTTGGAATCTCCCTTAATCCTGAGGTGAAGAGCAATGATGCTATGGTTCCTGTATCAGGGATACAGAATGGTTATGATGTTGAATTTGATGACAAAGAGGAATTCATCTATTGGGTTGAGAATCCAGTAAGTTTTGAATAACCTTCAAAGTATATAACTTGTTTTCAAAGAACCTACACTAAAACCTTTTCATAGGCAAACTTTGGATGGGTGGATAAAAGGGAAATGATCCAGAAATAAATCAATTTACCATGGAGGTTTTTTTGTTTTGTTTTGTTTTGTTTTGTTTTGTTTTTGACTCAGTGGGGAATGTAAATGGGAGGTTGTCCTTGAGCAAAGTTTGGAGAACTCTTTAGCTTTAGACTAATAAGCACATTTAATCTATTAGGTATTCTTTATTCATTCATCAAGTATTTATTACATGCTTACTGTTTGCCCTGCACTGAACTAGCTTCTTTCAACTGCAGAATGCATGCCTGGAAGCAGCAGTCACAAAGATAATTCTTGAGGAGCTTTAAGCTTATAGAAGATATTAGGCTAACATAAAAATGATCATAACTGAAGCCAAAAAGCAGTAGTTCCCTAAGGGAATTTCAGGAAAGCATTTGATGTGGCTGCCAGGGCCTTCATTCAGGATCTTTGACTCCAGGATAAAAAGAACACTTCTCCAATTCCCTTTCCCATTTCTCTTGCGTCCCTTCCTCACCCTTTGGGACAGAAACCTGTGAGGATGGGAAAGGGACAAAGAGAATACAAATAAGGAAGACAGGAAAGATCTCTGAGTTTGATACTTGTCACTGCTATGTAAAATATACTTCTGGCCTCATGATTCATACCTATGATTTGGGTTATTTTTATGATTCTGGCCTGTGGCAGTTAAGAAATACAGCTTGGTAGCCAGTATCAGAGATAGTCTGAATGGTAAGCCTTGTGTATTCTTGTGACACACTTAAAACTCAGTGTTTTCAGTATTGCTGGCATTATTAGCATTGCACACATTGAGGCCACCCAGTGGTGCTGAACCTTTGCCTTTTCTCCAAATCTGAGCAGTTTTAGAGAAACCAAGCAGCTGGCATTAGCCACAGGGAAGGAAGTGTTTTCAGGTAGAAGCTGTGGCCTTGAAATAGCTCCCTTGTCTTTCTTTCCAGGGTCAAATTCACCGAGTGAAGACAGATGGCACCAACAGGACAGTGTTTGTTCCTCTCTCTAATTTGGGCTCTTCCATGAGCCTGGCCTTAGACTGGATCTCAAGAAACCTGTATTACACCAATCCTGGAAGTCAGTCAATTGAGGTAATGACTCCATAATACTATTTACATAAACATTGGTTTCTGATTTATGTAAAAACCTATTCTCAGGAAATGCTCTCACGGATTTTGAAATTATTCTTGAGCAGAAACAAAAGTGAAAAGAGTATTAGCTATCCAAGTCTGAAGCTAAGCAGAGAAACCAACTTAAAAATGAATTATTGGAACTTTCTACTGCCCTATTTTGTTTCCTTCAAAACATCAATACTAACTTGTTCTTATAAAAAGGATTTTAGATAATTTATAAAATATATGAGAAGATAAATAAAAAATTACATAAGGGATTCAGCATAAAGGGAAGATTATAGTAAGCAGGGAATTTTCACTATCTTTCTTCATCAAATCTTCAATGCTATTTTAGTCCTAAACCAAATTTATAGGTTACCTCTGTTTTAAGATGAAAATCTTTCTATGGCTCCAATGCAGTTTTTATAACAGTGAAATACAAAGTGGAAACTTGATTCTAATTCCTTTGATACTCTCCTCTTTGCGATAACCGTTCTTTTTTTTAACCCAATTCCCAGAAGAAATTCTAGATGGGGTGCAGGTATGAAATCACATGAATTAAATCAGAAGTAACTTGATTAGTATTGCTTTTCTCCACCCTGGAACGAGGTTAACACCTGTAAGGGATTATTAATTCATAATAATTTTGAAAGTGAAAATTCCTAAAGCAAAGTGAGGGTCTTGTGAGAAGGACAATTAGTAGGGCTGTGTAGACTAACAACCCACTGCTCTGGGTTATGGGCCAGTTGGTAAGTTAGTTGCTCTTTAGGGCATTCATAAAGAGAGATACTGAAGATGAGGAAGGCACAGAGCAGGCAAGTGGCTAATTTACAGCAGATTTGTTAGGAAGAGCTCACATCAGACAGTTCTTTACAATTTTACAAAGGTCCTCCACAAACGTCACAACATTCCCAAGGGCAGGCAAGTGTAGTAACCATTCACAATGAGAGGAACATGTGCAATATGAGCAAATGCTAACCCCCAGAATATATTGAACTGGGTAGAATCATCGACTCTTTTAACATGAGTGGAACCTTGGATGCTCATGTGGTTCAAGCCCTTTGTTTTTTTTTAGTGACGAACCTGAAGCCCATAGAAGTTAAGAATTTGGCTTAAACAGTCAGCTTCATGGCCTGATTCCTGGGCAGTGTCCTAATTGTGCTGTGTTATAAACCACAACTCCAGCAATCCAGTCTGGTTTAACCTCTTTTGACAGTTGACAGAAAGTATTTTTCATAATCTCATCTAAATTTATCACCCTTCCATCCAAACATAGGTCAAATTTATACCTAAGACCCTTAATACCAAATTCACATCTCTAGACGCAAGTACAAAGCTGCCTTAATTCCAAATGACAGTTAATATGCTTCTGTTGTACCTCTTGGTCTCTTGCTTTGTAAATGGGGGTCTTCCCTTTTAGAATGATAGTTTTCCAAAAGCAGGGAACCTGTCTCATCCATTAGTGTTACTTAGAATTCAAAGAAACCAGCTGAAAAATAACTGAGTTGTGTACCTGTGCATGTGTATGTATTGGTAAGCCTACTTTATCCACATAAACCTGAAGTTTGCAATTGTGTCTCAATGCAGTGAGGCTTTAGAGGAAAGATAATTTGTTTTAGAGTTCAGAGATCTGGCTTTGAGTCTTATTTCTTGCCCATTTATTCATTCGTTCAACAAGCACTAGAAATGTTTTGTATGGATCAGTCCTACAGTTAGTCCTGGACATTCAAAATGAATGCAGCCTTTTTTTTTTTTTCTTTTAATTACCTCACACATCTGAGAGCTAGACACACAAACAAATGCTTTTTCCAGTGCAATAAGTGTGGTACAAGCAGTGAATATACAGTGTGTGTGGTTGGGGGCAGAGGTAAAAATGTGAGAGATAGAATGGCAGGCTTTTCAATAAGTGGTTATTTGTGAGCTGAGTCTTGAAAGATGACCAATATTTATTTTGCCAAATTAAGTAGTAGGAAAAGGCAGCCAAAGCAGAGGAAAATACTTTAGCGAAAACCCTGTGAGATAGGCTGCCCAGACACCCTTTTAAATGGGGCAGAAAACAATGGTAATGGTCAATAGTCAGCCCACTGACACCTTGAATTTAGCTCAGTAAGGCTAGGTTGACTATATGTACCATTTGAAACAGGACAGTACCGTTATTTTCTGTCCCATTTAAAACAGGACCTCTGGTCAGCCGATTGTGATCTGAAGATGCATTTTGTGACTAGGGACAGTACTGTGTTTCCTCTACTCAGGTTGTTTGACCTTGGAAAAATTGCTTAATTTCTTTGAGCCTCTTTCAATAACTAAAAGTACTTTATGACACTCAGGTGTCCTGTGAATTTAGTGACTTCTTTCCCTCAAATCATCAATATTTTTAGAATATCCATAAAGGACCTATGAGAATAATGATCCAAAAGTAAATTGCCCTTTTAGTGTTTTTGTTGGTTTTCTCCTTTGGTGATACCAATTGTGATTCTTCCAGGAGAATGTTAGATTGCTTACAAAAACAAGAGTATTGTACAATACTACTGCTTAACTGTACAACATCCCTTCCAACATAAGAGTCATTCACATTTAATTTCAACTTGAAAATAAAAGACAAATATTTAGGAAGTAGTTTTCCACTAGGGGTAGCTGTGTGCTCATTCACTAAAAGCAATTTGTAGCTGAAAAGTGAAGCTTACACAATAGCTAAGTGAGAAGAGCTTGATATATTCCAAAAAGCAAGGAAGGAACTTTCCTTTGAACTAAAGAGATCCTTAGGTCTAGGAAAAGTAGAGAAATTGCAGCAGAAAGAGGCAAATTAAAAAGAGAAAAATTATCTTAGTCCACGTAGGAGAGAAAGAAAGTTACCAGACAGGAGAGTCAAAAATTTAGAGAGAAAAGTGAGGGATGGAAGAAGGGTGTGTGTGTGTGTGTGTGTGTGTGTGTGTGTGTGTGTGTATGCACACCTGTGCACGTGCAAGAGAAAGAGAGACATATAGAGACAGGGAGGGGGCAAAGAGAAAAATAAACAGACACAAATAACTATTGCAACAAAAGAGAATTTTATAGGAAAACTTTCATGCAAGTCAACAGGCATTTTCTAATATCTTACTATTGGTTTCTCTTCTCAGACCATCTCAGATGCATGTTAAAATAACCTTGTTCCTATAAGAAACTGAATGTAGTCCAATAATCCATATGTTTCTGTGATTTGTCAGCATTCTCTTAACATTGTAAATATAACAATAATAGCAATAATGATACAAAATAGATGACATTGGGAAAGCTAATAAACCTTTCAGGTTTCTTTTTCATCATTTGTTATATAAGCAGAATAATGGTATCTGTCTCATAGGATTATTGTGAAGATTGAATCCAATAATGCTTTGTAGACTTCCTGGGACATAGTAAGTGCCCTGTAAATGGGCTAATAAAAAAATAGGATACATTTATTTGACACAGTTGTGCTATGCTCTATGTTAGTGCTTTCCATGAGTTATCATAGTCCTGTGAGCTCCAAGCAGAAGATGCCATTAATTATCCACATTTTAATGATAAAGAAACTAAATTCAGAGAGGTGAATTTACTTGCCTTAGTCAGACCTGGCAGCACAGGGATTAGAACTTTTGTTTTTTATTATAACTCAGGCTGTTAATTTGAACAGTATTCCGTTTAACTCTGAGTGAATGCACACCGTTTGATCAACTGTGTTTGTAGTGATGGGCCACTGGGTGCTATGGCCCAGTCACTGGGGTGAGGGAGAGCTATGGGGTTCCCATTTGTTTTACAGAGTTTCCTTTTATCTTTTTTCTGACAGCATTTTTGTAGTTTCCCTCTAGCAGTGATTCTCTACGTTTACCCATTTGAATCTTTTTTTTTTCATTCATACACATTTCCTCTCCCGAAATTGTAAATGAATTGAAAAACAGGAATTTGAGAGGTGATTTTGCTTTTCTTACTTTGATTTTCTACTGAGCTCATTTCTTCATAGCCCTGAAATGCAAGTAGGAATTATCTGAACCCACACAAACCCTCTAATTCATCCCTAATCATGCTTTGAAATTTGTTGCCTATGTTAAGTTCACTTTCATCTCAGCTTTCTTTGTTTTCCTCGTATGAAATTCAGTTCTAATAAGTGATTTTATGTTTCAGGTTTTAACACTCCGGGGAGATGTCAGGTATGGAAAAACACTTATAACCAATGACGGGACAGCTCTTGGAGTTGGTTTTCCAGTTGGCATAACTATTGATCCTGCTCACGGGTGAGTGTTTGTAAATGGCTCACACCTTCTATACAGCACCATTTTCGTAAATGTTATGGTTTGATAAAATGGAAGACTTCAGACTTAGGTCATTTCCTGATTTCATGTGAGACAACATTTGAAAAAAAGATCAATCAGTGAGGAAGAGAAATAGCTCTGTGTTATATTTAATGTGAAAGATATGTGTTGTTTCTTCTGTTCTTCAAATTAATTATATTGGACTGAAAATTAATTCCAAACAAGCAAGAATTTCAGGATCTTTGTTAAGTTAATTCCCAGGTATTTCATTCTTTTTGTTGTAATAGCAGAAGGAATTGACTCCCTCATTTCTTTTTCTGAGGATTCGTTGTTTGTATATAGGAATGCTATTGATTTTTGTACATTGATTTTGTATCCTGTGACTTTACTATATTCATTTATTGTTTCTAATAGTTTTCTGGTGGAATTTTAAAGTAGAATTATAAGAATGAACCCTCCATTCTGACTTTGAGTGTATGTGGAAAGCTTTAGCTGGGTAGATAATATTTGAAATAGAACTTGAAGATTGAGAAGGCTTCCAGTAGATGGAGAATGTGTTGCCTCCGGGTGGTGATTGAACATGTAGAAGAAACATGGTGGTATTTACCATGATTGTGCAGAGGCCTGGAACCAGAGGCTTAGGGTACGGGGCAGTTGACCAGATGGAAAATGTAGTAGCTAACTTCATTTGGAGACAAATCATGGAGAGACTTTAATGTTGTGCTGGGGAGTTGCACTTTATTCTTTTGAGTAGTAAGGAGCCAGCACGGAGTTTGGAGGAAGGGGGCGATAGAACCAAATTTGTATTTTGGAAAGATTGGTCAGGATTAGAGTGGAAGAGGCCAGGGTCAAGGAGAACAGTTAGGAGAAAACAGAATTAATGGATAGAGTCTTCTGATTTGTTTGATTAGTTATTCATTTTATTGATCTACTGTTCTGTATTATAAATTGGAATAATAAATTGTAAAATAGGACTATTTTATTTTTATAAAGAAATAGCCGTTTTATTCCAAGTGGATTTTGACTTTCTGTTTAAAAGTGAACAGTCTCAGGCCTGGAAGGAAACTGAAGAGCTAATTTGTATTAGTTTCCTGCTTCCACTAAAGATGATGTGCAAATCAAACCTATTTCTTTTTTTAATTGAATATATTGGAGTGACAATCATTTGTAAAATTACATAGGTTCCAGGTATACATCATTTATATGTTACATTGTGTGCTCATCATCCAGAGTCAGTTCTCTTCCATCACCATTTCTTAAAGGGTTCTAAAAGCAAATATTCTATTCTATGATTGCTGGCTTGTCCTAGTTTTCAGTTATCCTTTCTAGAAGAAGTACCACTTAGATCTAAAGTCCCACTTTTTGAAACTCAAGCTCATCCATTATTCATTTTTTATTCATCAAACATTTATTGTGCTCCTATTACTAGGTGATGTATTAGTTAACTGTTGAAACATACTCTAAAACATATAATGGTTCAAAGAAAGTTTATTTGTCATTCATGTAGGTAATGGAGTTTGGGCAGAGGGTAGGAGGAAGTTAGACTGTACACAGTCATTCAAGGATCCAGGCTGATGGGGGTGGGTCTTCAGCAGGAATTTTTTTTTTTTGGGGGGGGGGTAGTTCCCTGGCTGGGAATCGAACCCCACGCCGTGGCTTGAGAGTACTGATGCCTAGCCATTACACCACCAGGGAACCCTAGCAGGATATTTTCAAGGTCACCTTGGGTGTTGATATCTTTGAGCTATAAGGGACAGGGCATTCAAGAATGTGCTGAGTAGTTTTTAATGGGCCAGGCTTACTGGTAGTGCACGCCATTTCTGCTCACTTTCCTTCAGCTAGAATTCAGTCACATGGCCACAGCTAACAGCAAGAAAAGCAGGACATGTAGTCTACTTCTTGCCAAGAAAGGAGAGGAAGACATTGATTTTGGCAAGTGAAAGCAATCTCTGCCAAGGTTGAGGTATATGGGATAGATAGACAAGATGATTAAAGGTGTAATCTGTAATTTTTGTAGCCTCAAGAATTTATAGTTTAGTAAGGAGGATAAGACCTTTGCATAAACACAAAAAACCCAGGTCTATATATGATTAAGAGCCATAGAAAGGCTAAAAAATTCTTCTGAGAGTTATGCAGAGACATTTTCAGTTTGATGGAGGTGATTCCTTTTGGACTGGAGCTTAAAAGATACATAGAATTTCACTAGGCAGAGCTGGATTTGAAGATATCTCCCCTTCTATGAGGGAATGAAGTCTAGAGCAGTGGCAGAAGAGTGAGGATATATTCAGGTAACTAAGAACTGGCTGGTGGGATTGGAAGGCAATGAGAGGAGCATAGAATTTTGTTAGGACAGAGACTTATAGAGATAATGTCTTGGATATTTAGGAAAGAGAAACTCTTAAGAAAGTTACAGTCAATGTTATTGTATTAATTGCTACAAAAAATTTTTCTCTGGGTGATCACTAATAAAGGTTTGAGGCAATTATGGAGCTGCTGGTGATATTTGGGAGAGGATGTTCATTAGAGATATAAAAGAATTGAAGAGTGAAAGGAAAGTAAGGAAGTGTAATTATTTTTAGGAATTTGGTATTAAAAAATTAGGAAAAGATAAATATGTAGGTCAAAGTATAACAGGAAAGTTTTTTTAAATTAGGAAAACCTGAGCATATTTTTAAGAGCAGATGAAAGGCCAAGAATGGAGAAATAATTGATTGAGAGTGAAAATCATGGGCCAAGAATTACAAGTTTATGGAGAGTAGGAACAACCTTGAAAGAACCTATATGAGGAATATGATGTCAAGTCAGCTAGGGGTGAGCATTTTCAGCTAAAATTCACTTAAATTTTTAGCGAACTTAGAACTCACAAGAATTTTGTGACTTTGTCCAGCCCGATTTTGGCAGTCTGGAATGGGAGAGGAAAAACTAAATAATGGCGGGAACACAGTGTTAGTGATTAGAAAGGTAGGCACAAGAGGAGATCAAGAGAATAAATGTGAGTATTGTTAAAATGGTTACATATGAGGTTTAGGCATAGAAGGCCTGGAGGTTTGGAAGCTCAGGCAAGTCTTAAGGACAAAGAAAATTCAATAACAGAAATAAATTAGGAACAGGGAAGAGTTGGGAGAGTTCGGCCCAAGAGAGTTTTAGAGTTTGAGAACTTAAAAGGGGAAGAAGTTCAGAGCTGAAGATGAGGTTCATGGGATAGGTATATTGGATTGGTGGTGGAAGAGGTGTGCAAATAAAGATGATTGGAGTTAAGGAGTTTGAGGACTTGTGAGGAAAGAGGGTAAAAGGATTGGTTTATGTGGCTATGGCAGGAAAAGAGATGGAAAGGAGTTAAAATTTGGATTCAAGTCTAAAAGTTATGTCTTCAGTAGAAATAGAAAGCAACCCTCCATGTATTTTGATGAACTTTTATATATCATATAGCATAGATTTGGCAATTCTGTGTAATGATTAGGGTTCATGTGTACATATTGAGTCTAGTTAGTTCATTTGTCTCACTATGAAATTGAGAGGTTGTACATACTTTCTAGTATTACCAAGCTAATGGGATTGCTTTTCCTTTCTCCTATTTTTTTGCATTAAATTTCAACACTCTTATTATTTTTCATCACAGAAATGAGATTAGATTAGAAAGTAGCTGGTCTTGTGGTAGATGATGATTTAGAGAATTAAATATGAAGCCTCTGAGGTGAGCAGGGAGGTATCTGACACCACTTATTAATCCATTATCTTTGTCCTTCCCAAGGTACTGGGCAGTCAGTATGTGATTCTTGAAACGGATTGACTACTGATGTAGACTTCTTAGTCATAAGCTTTCCATCTGTCTGACCAAGCTAAAGGGACACTCACCAATGGAAGATGCTAGCCTCCTGGTGTAGATACCATTAAAAATGGCCTCTACCTCAATAATAACTAGGAAATACATAGACATTGATAAAACACTGGTTAAGTAGGAGTACTTCTCTACTTGTATTTAACAAGATATTGATGTATCAGACTTTCTTCATTGAATCGTATGCACCTTGGGGACAAGAAATACATGCTTTCATTTAAATATTTAAATCAGAGATGTCATTCACTCTAATTCGCCCTCTGTTTCATTAAATGCTGATCTTTTTCATGGTTGTAGGAAACTGTACTGGTCAGACCAAGGAACTGACAGTGGGGTTCCTGCCAAGATTGCGAGTGCTAACATGGATGGCACATCTCCAAAGACACTCTTCACCGGGAACCTTGAACACCTAGAGTTTCTCACCCTTGATATCGAGGAGCAGAAACTCTACTGGGCAGTCACCAGCAGGGGAGTGGTATGAGCACCCTTTTAGTCTGTTGGTTATCATTGCGAAGTTTGTGTAGCTGATAATTGTTCTGTGTTGTCTGACAGTGGTTCCTGAACAATCTCACTTGGCAACTTATACTAGTGTTTTATTACTCTTTCTCCCAATGACTTCTTTCCCTTGAGCAAATCTTGCTCTAGTTGAAGTTCAGCTTTTTTATAGGATGTGCATAGTTTCCTATAAACTGTTTACTAATGTTTTTGCTCAAGATAAAGTACCTCCATTTCTTATTTCTTTTCTGTCCATTAAGAGCCAATTTTTCATGTTTTGGTGATTTTCTTTTCTGTGAACATTCTCCAGGCTCTCCAATTACGCAGACTACGGAGAAAAAAATTATATAGCACACTTAAGCACTCAGCCTCCTCTCATAGCTACATCTTATTGTCTAAGATCATAACATGGTTAAACATATGTGAAAACTCCCTTTATTGGTAATTTTAAACTGTAAGGTTGAGTTCATTATATTCTGTAATAAGAAGTAGAAAGTATATAATTTTATTCATTCACAGAAATAATATTTGATCTTCACTGCTGGGCTTAAGCAGCAGAGCTGGGCATAGTTATATAGAAGGGCTCAAGAATAATTATTGATTAATTAAAATATTGCTTTAAATATGGAGTTGAATGTGTGCTAATCTCTTCCTTGCTTTTAAAACAGTAGTGATTTCAGATCTGTCTTTGACATTGTTGCTCTACATAATATTGTGCAGTACATTTGGTTTTCAGTTCATTATCAATTAGACAATCACTAATTTCACTCCTAAAATGTACTTATAATGGTGATAAACTTTGGGGATTAAAAGGAAGTAGTGATGTATGTGAAAGCATTTTACAGACTGTGATACACCTGTGCAATGATGAGGAAGCTCTTGTCACGTGTATGGCTTCTGCATACAATTCAGCAGCACCCACATTGTACTCACCAACATCTCTCTCCCTTTTTGTTTCTACTTGTGCTCTCCCTTCCTGAATCTGTAGCTTGTTAGTGGTGTGATTCTCCATACTTTCTCATAGGCTAGAAACCTCATACTTCTCCTTCAATCTAATAACCATGTCCTTATGTAATCATCACAAAATCCTGGTAATTTGTCCTTGGCCTCTTTCCTCAGGCCCAGCCTTTTTCTGCCACCTACCCCATTCTGAACCACTTCTTTTTAGCCTTGAGTAGACCATAGCCTTCTTTACTGACATGCTTTCATGATGGAGGCATGTCTTCATAAAACCACAACAAATAGATTAGATCACTGCTCAGCCTAGAACCCTGGCCTAGAGGAGTAGCTCCAGATACTTGAGTTGAGGTTGATCCCCTAATGTGGTCCAGAATACTCAGTCAGCAATTCCTCTACAAGCTTATCTTCCCTGTGCTCTAGCCTCCGGGAACTTCTGTCAGTTTCTAGGGCACAACCTGCTCCTGTAACTTCTGTGTTCCCTTGTCTAGTGATCCAGACCTCTTTAGTCTCTCTTGCCAGTACTCAGCTCAGATCCTGGCACAGAGGAGGTACTTGAGACAGGTTTTAGGAATGAAATCAAACCAGCTCTGACTGTGGTTTGTTTTTCTTTCAGAAGCCTACTACTTGTCATTTCCCATTGGGAACTTCATTCTTGTGTGTTTTTTTTTCAGTTTACCAAATCATTTTGATTAAGGCTTGTTACCTGTTCTGCTGTAATACCACTACCCTTTCTTTGCTCCATCCAGTCTTGCTGTCTTTTGCTATTGGATGGAGTGCAGTTCCTATCCCCACTGCAGAAATTGCTGGTGATGATGGTAGATGCGAGGTCAGTCAATGCCTGTGTAATGAATGGCCCACAGTTAGACTTTAAATGTGTATCTTTGACCAGAACATCACATGCAGGGATGAAAGAGGTTTAGGCCCTTTTCTTCACCTGAGAAAGTTGATTCACTTACTTGAATTTCAATTTCATTATCAGTGAAACAGGCACAATGACATTGGCCTGACCTACTGCTCTGTGCCATTATGACTATCAAATCAGAAAATAGATATGAAAAATCTCTGTAAAGGATAGAGTGCTGTATAAACATGAAGTATTACTATTATTAAGAGAATATTAGTTTTAAATGTTTGTCTTATTTCACCATTAATCAGTCAGTAATGAAAATTCTGATCTTTTAGATTGAAAGAGGAAACGTGGATGGTACAGAGCGCATGGTCCTGGTAAACCATCTTTCCCATCCCTGGGGAATTGCTGTCTATAGTTCCTTCCTTTATTATACTGATGAACACTATGAGGTCATTGAAAGAGTTGACAAAGCCACTGGATCCAACAAAGTAGTCTTGCGAGATAATACTCCAAATCTGAGGGGTCTTCGAGTTTATCACAGACACAGTAAGTATTTGTCACCATAACATATACATTCATGGATATACAATAGATTCACATCTACACAGTTATATAAATAAACACATGTCCACACACAGACACATACATGCAAATTGAAATTACCTATAATATTTAAAAAATAATAACCATGTCTTAAACATGGCTAAGTGTCAAAGACTAATCTGGCATCTGAAAAGCCAGATTGACTTCAGAGAAAGTTTATTCCCATTTCCCCATCACTTTAAACTCCTTGTTTTGCTTTTGCTTCATAGCACTCGCTGATGTATTATCTTATCTGTTTATTTCTTGTGTTTCACATGAGAATGTAACTTCCAGAGGACAGTCATTTTATCTGTCTTGGTTCTTACTCTCTACCCAGTAACTAGAATGTTCTGGCACATTGAAGTGCTCAGTGAATATTAGTTGGATGACTGCTGGGAAGGTGTTAACTGGAATACTCTTAGATGTTGCCTATTTCAACATATTTTTTCAGAAATAATCTAACTTCTATTTGAGGCTTTAAATTAGCATTATGATCTAGAGATGATTTTTTTTTTTAAACCCAGAGTCTTTATTTACTTCCTTGAGTTTTTTAGCTTTTAAAACTCTTTTTTTTTTTTGAGATGATTTTTTTTATATTATAGTTTTGACATATTTTATAGCTTTTAGTCTCTAACCAAAGACTATCATACAATTTGTTTTCTGTCCTATAACTAGGTTGCTACTTGGTATTTATATTTAGTGCATGTGAAAAAAACTTTAGTCTTATTTAATAACTTTACAAAAATGTCCATCACATTGTTGATTATGTAATTAAAATAATATAATTTTAAATGTCTACTGACTTCCCTAATTCTCACATGATTTATAAAAGAGATACAATTGATGCTCATTTTCTAACTGTTATTAAATAGTTGTGCTCCTGTTCTCATGCATTTAAGTGTTAGTTGCATAAGCTCTAGACTCTCTGATAGTGTTTTCACGTTGTTAACACATGCGATATTTTGTTATTCATTTTATAATAAATTATGTGGTGACTCAGTTTTAAAAGTTGGAGATGGAATGGCAAGTATGTAGGGTCAAAAGTTACAAACTGATTTTGATTTCATTTAGACTCTGCCGAATCCTCAAATGGCTGTAGCAACAATGTGAATGCCTGTCAGCAGATTTGCCTGCCCGTACCAGGAAGACTGTTCTCATGTGCCTGTGCCACTGGATTTAAACTCAATCCTGATAATCAGACCTGCTCTCCATATAGTTCTTTCATTGTTGTTTCAATGCTGTCTGCAATCAGAGGCTTTAGCTTGGAACTGTCAGATCATTCAGAAGCCATGGTGCCAGTGGCAGGCCAAGGTATGCTAACTCCAATACATGTAAGATTTAACTGCATCTGGGGCTGCATTGAAATTATTGATGCCATAAAGTTTTTCTCTGTGTTTGGTTTCAGCACATAATGAAGTCTGTCTTTCCCTTTAAGCTAGCTCAGCCTTGAGGTTCTCAAACTGTAGTATGCATCAGAAGTAGGGGGCTCGTTGAAACACAGCTCTGGGCCCCACCCCCAGATTTTCTGATTTAGTAGTCTGGGGTGGGGCTAGAGAATCTACATTCACAACCAGTTCTCAGGACATGTTGATGTTGGTGGTCCATGGACCACGCTGAGAACAACAGGCCTGGAGCCATACAGAATGTAGCATGAGATTGCAACAAGTATTACCAGGTCGTTGTTCAGATGAACTGTACTGTATTTCTGACAATTAATGGAGATTTAGGGTAGAGAGGATGCCACTATTTACGATAGTAATGAAATAGTTCCCAATCTGATTTATTAATATATATTTGATGAATCAAAATAAATGAGCTGACAGTATTAGTCTCTCCTTAATAACTATTTTTGCAGCACTTTAAGCTTGTATAATGTGAACATGTGAAATGAACATTTGCTTCCTAGATGAACCAAGAGGTCTCTAGGTGTATGTTACCACAAGAACTAAGTGTGTGTTAGCATCACAAGGAGTACGTCGTAGGTTAGTGATAGAAATAAAAGGTAGAAAAGAATGAAGGGAATGAAGGGGTGATGGAAATGGTCAGAAGGACAGAAAACCACATGGGGAAAGGTGTTACTCTTCTTCTGGCACCTGCTCCTGTTTGATGACTATATTTACATGTGCTCATGACTTGTCTTGGTTTTCTCAGATCTAAAAAGTTACGCGTCTAAGTTAACATCTTGAAAAGATGTTATAAGAGCAATATTTTTTTTCTCCCAACTTTTCATTTTGAAAAATTCTACCAATTGCAGAAAAGTTGAAAGGTATAGTAACAATCCTTACATTCTTACTTAGATTCTACAATTGGTAACATTTCACCATATTTGAGCTCTCAATTTGTGTGTGTGTGTGTGTGTGTGTGTGTGTGTGTGTGTATATGTATGCATATATAGACGTACGTGTTTAATGAACATTTAGAAAATAAATTGCAGATGTCATGATACTTCACCCCTACATACTTTAGCATGCAGCTTCTAAGGGCATTATCATCTAATATTCATATTTATATTTTTCCAGTTGGCTGCAGAATATTTTTATGACTATTGTTTGTTCCAGCCAAGATCCTAATTAAGGTCCATGCCTGCCGATACCATTGTGTTTGGAATGTCTCTGTAATCTGTTCTATGTCTCCTCCCACCCCCCACCCCCGTTTTTTTGTTATGACTTGATTTTTTTTTTTTTTGTAGAGACAAACCGGTTATCTTCTAGAATTTCACATCGAAGCTTTGTCTGATTATTTCCTCCTGGTGTCATTTAACCTGTTATTCAATTTATACCTTGCATTTCCCATGAAATGAAAATTAGGTCTAATTGATTAAATTGTGGTTGAACACATTTGGCAAGAATACTTCGTAGGTGATGCTGTGTCCTTGATAGAGAATCTTACTAAGAAGAACATAATGTCAACTTGTACCCCTCTTCGTGATACTTAAACTTGAGAAGTTGGTTAAGGTGGTAACTCTGAAATCCCTGAGTTTTATTTTTCCCCCTGCTTTTTAATGGTGTATTTTTCCCTTTGTATCTTGTATGAAATATTTGGGGTCACACTTTTGGCACCCCATGAATATCTTGTAACCCAAGTGCCTTTTACCCACTGTTTTAGCAGCCGTTGATGATCCTTGTTTGAAATGATTAATTAGGATTGCAAAATGGTAATTTTCTTATTCTCATTTCTTCTATATTTATTAGATAATATTCTTCTAGGAGACATATCATTTTTACCTAGCTAATCTTCAAAAACATATTTATTATCACTGTGAACTCAAGATTTTCTCTATTTTTTTTAACACACTGTGTTGTAAATTATTTAACATTTTTGCTCTTCTGATGCTCCCGTCGATCCATTTGGGTTGAGGGATTCCTCTTGAAGTGGCTGCCTGTGTTCTTTTGACATGATCCCATTGATGTTTGAGTGCTTCCTGGTATAGTAAGATGTTCCAGGCTCACCTCAAACCTTTGCACCTCAAAACTATTATCAGCTATTCTCTCAGGAGACAGTGCTCCTTATTGCAGGAAACATGAGAAACCAGGATCTGGGTGGTAGGTGTGCTTGCTGCGACTGGGAAACAAATAGTTTTATTTTGTAATGGGGGCTGGGAAGGAGGGTTTGAGAGTAAAGACAGACATTTAAAAGTTCTAGTTGCAGCTAGAGCCTTGTTTCATGATCTTTTCTTAAATGTTCCAGGGCGAAACGCATTGCATATAGATGTGGATGTATCATCTGGCTTTATTTATTGGTGTGATTTTAGCATCTCTGAGAAATCATATAATGCAATCCGGAGAATCAAACCAGATGGGTCTGGTTTTACAAACATCATTACACATGGGATAGGAGAAAATGGAGTGCGGGGTATTGCAGTGGATTGGGTAGCAGGTAGGTAAGCTGTATAGTGATTTCACTGAAAGGCCTTTTTGTGTTTGTGTCTCTATCGCCTTATTTTATGCTAGAAAGCTTAGCCTAACATTATATATGCTACAGATTTGTTTTTCTGATATTAAAATATAATGTAAACCATAAAAGGAAAATCATTTACTTTAAGCTGAGTAATTTTAGTTGCCAGATTCTTGATTGCTTCCTTTCGTTAATGTATAAAAACCCTTTTGATCATTAGGTACTTTATTCTAGTTTTGTTGATATGCCTGACCCAATATTACATTAACTTGGTTGTATTGATTCATGTACTTAATTTTGAATTACCATTCATTTTTACAGTAATGTAATACAGTTTTGAATTACCACTCATTGTTACAGTAATATACAGTTAGTACATTTATTTCTCACAGTGAGAAACAAATGTATTAACTGTATTATAATTTTTAGAATATAATGCCATTCTATAAAAATAAATATCACTGAGTGCTATCAAGCTTAGATGGTAGACATCATGTAGAAATACTAAAATGTATTATAAAAATCTAGGTGTTATAATCAGAGTTTATTGCAAATAGCAAATATGATAATGTGGTTAGATAAGGCTTTAATTGGGTTCCTAAATCCCATTCCTGATTACATATTTACTATGTTATTTCTGCGGGTATAGGTAAAGCAGGGGTCAGTAGTCTGTGGCCTTTTGGCTACACTTGCCTATTGTACGTTAAGTTCTACTGGAACACAGCTATGCCCATTTGTTTATTTATTGTCTATGACTGCTTTCATATTACAATGCAGCATTGAGTACTTATGCAAGAAATTATATGCTCTGCAAGGCTCTTTAGAAAAAGTTTGCTAACCCTAAAGGATTGAAATAGACGTACAGAGGGAGCCAAAAAATGCATACACATTTTAAGAAAGGAAAAAACCCTATTAAATTTGTAATACTTAATATAACTTGATAACAAAGGATGAGTACAAGTCACATTTGACTTCTGCAAATACAAGAGGTGCTCAAAAGGGTTACCATCTCATGGCAAACTACTGCTTGAGCAATGTTGACCAAAGTGTCCACTTGTATTGCTGCTCATGCCATTTCAATTTCTTCCTGAAGTACTGACAGTGTAACTGGTTTTCTGTGCCATACCACATCATTTAAGTTCCCCCATAAGTAAAAGTCAAGGAATGTTAAGTCAGGAGAACATGGGGGAAAGTCAAACAACAGTCTTGAATTTCAAATACCACTTCAAAATGGTCTTGTGCTCCTCAAATGACAACTGTTCTTCTGCCATTTTCTTTGACTGTCCTGCCTGTCACATGGTGATTAATGCTGTCTTTTGAGTGAATGCCATACTGCACATTGCTACCATAATTCAATTCAGCTTTGAAAAGTAATACATAAATAATATCTCTTAAAATGTGTATATCTTTATTTGGCATGCCCAGTATAGTGCAATTAGAGATAGGTAATGAAAAGAGTAGATCAGTAATACTGCATATTGGCATAATTACTCCAGAGTAGTTTTGTTTTGTTTTGTTTTTCATGATTTTTTTAAAATTCATTTTTATTGTTAGACTTATTGGGGTGACATCTGTTAGCAAGGATTACATAGGTTTCAGGCATACAATTCTACAGTGCATTGTCAACTTGATGTATAATAAGTTCACCACCTAATGTGACTTCTCTTTCCATTCAGAGTACTTTTGAATCAGGATCAAAGTAGCTGTGTCTTAGTAGATAGTTTAACAACAGAGTTTCAACTACATGGAATCCATTTGGGATTACTCTCTACTCATTATACTGTCTTCATACCATGGTCTTTTTATTCAAGGATTTACACTGTTCTTTAATGCTTAAGAGCAAATACACTTTTGTTTTTGTGGCTTTAGAAGGTCCATGTAATGAGAATATCTATACTAGCTAGGCTAGGAGAAGACCTCATGTTAATACTAACCACAAAGAGGATTTGATGCCATTGATCAACAACCTGAGATCCTGCTGGGTCTCCCTCCCCCTTTGCTCTTTTCATCATATTAGGGTAGAAGTTATGCCATGATAATGTATATTAGAGTTTTTGAAGATTCAGGTGTTAAACATTGAGGTAAAAGAGAAAGGACATTCTAGAAAATAGACGTTTCAGCAGAAAGTGGGTTATGATATTTGCTATGAATTCAAATGCGCTTTAGAAGATGAAGACAGGCATGTTCTCTTTTAAATTTGAAGAAACAATCTCTTTAGATCCTAAGAGTAAATATTTATTTTTCTAAGTCTAAACTGAGGCATTTATCATCTTGGAAAAGACAATGTATACTGAGCCAAACCTCAAGCTCTTACACATTTTGTTCTGAATGTGAAGATGTAGCCCCTTTTGTTTTCTCCTTGGTTTTTCATTCATCAGCATGCTTTTTTCATTTTTCTGCAGAAAATCTTTATTTCATCAATGCTTTTGAGTCTGAAACACTGATAGAAGTTCTGCGGATCAATACCACCTACCGCCGTGTTCTCCTTAGAGTTATAGTGGATATGCCCAGGGATATTGTTGTAGACCCCAAGAACAGATACCTCTTCTGGGCTGACTATGGACAAAACCCAAAGATTGAACGTTCTTTTCTTGACTGTACCAATCGAACTGTGCTTGTCTCAGAGGGCATTGTCACACCACGGGGCTTGGCAGTGGACCACAGCAATGGCTACGTTTATTGGGTTGATGATACTTTAGATGTAATTTCAAGGATCAATATTGAGGGGAAGGAATTGAAAGTGATTCGTTATGGCAGTCGTTACCCAACTCCTTATGCCATCACTGTTTTTGGAGATTCTATCATTTGGGTAGACAGAAATTTAAAAAAAATCTTCCAAGCTAGCAAGGAACCAGGGAACACAGAGCCACCAGCAGTGATAAGGGACAATATCAGTTGGCTAAGAGATGTGACCATCTTTGACCAGCGTGTCCAGCCCCGGTCACCAGCAGAAGTCAACAACAACCCTTGCTTGGAAAATAATGGTGGATGCTCCCATCTCTGCTTTGCTCTGCCTGGATCACATACCCCAAAATGTAGCTGTGTTTTTGGGACCTTGGACAGTGATGGCAAGAGCTGTGCCATTCCAAAAGAAAATTTCCTCATCTTTGCCTTGGAGAATTCTTTGAGAAGCTTACACTTGGATCCTGAAGATCATAGCTTGCCTTTTCAAGCAATAACTGTGGAAAGATATGCCATGGCCCTGGACTATGACAGCATAAATAACAGAATTTACTTCACACAAAATTTAGAAGCTAGACATGGCCAGATTTCCTATGTCAACATGAATGCAGGGATCAGTTCTCCCATTGTTATTGTTTCAGGTAAGTGCACTTCAGGTGCAGTTTATCTTGGAAATAGACACAATGTGATCAACACATATGGATAACCCAGTGAGTCTAAAATGCATATTGAGATTTTACTATCTTTGTGTATGTGTGTTTGTTGGTATGTGTCCAGATATAGGAACTACTGATGGCATTGCTTTTGACTGGATCAATAGAAGAATTTATTACAGTGACTACACCAACCAGACAATTAACTCCATGGCTGAGGATGGGTCTCAGCATGCTGTGATAGCCCATGTTACAAAACCAAGAGCAATTGTATTAGATCCTTGTGCAGGGTATGCTAAATTTTTTCTTTATCAGATTTCTGTCTACTTACTTCTGAAGGGAGAAGGGCCTGAAATTACTTTATTTTCGTAGAGAACCAACATTTTATGGGGTTGTAACACTATATCTGCAGATTCAAGGGTGATAGAGCATGAATGACTTTACCTGGGAAGGAACTCCTGTTGATGCTAGAAAGGTTGGCAGCATACTAAGGAATCACAATTCTCTGACTCAGAAATTCCCTTGTGGGCAAGTTGTATGGGTAGGAATGGAATAAGGTTACATTTCCTGTTAATGTCAATTTGCAGTTAAAGAATACTGCCATTCTTTTTTAACTAAAAAAAATTATGAAGTCCTTGTGGTGAACTAATTATGCCTCTTTTTGGATGAGTAGGTACATCTACTGGAGTTCCTGGGGTACTAATGCCAAAATCGAGAGAGCCACACTGGGAGGAAACTTCCGGGAATCCATTGTGAACAGCAGCCTTGTCTGGCCCAGTGGACTCACTGTAGACCATGAGGAAGACCTTCTGTACTGGACAGATGCTAGTCTGTATGTTTCTTTAGTTATTTGTGCAGGTGTTGATAAGAGGAGTTTTCCTCCTATTTCCAAAGAAGAGATTTGCATAATGGCATGAAAATATAATATGCCAAATAGACATGGCCAGAATCACAGTTTTAGGAACTATTCTAGTTGATGAATATACCTGTGAAAATTGACCTATGTCATGAGATTGAATAATTATTAACTAAAAGGCATCTAAAGATGCGTTGCTTGAGTTATTTGCAGGTATAATTACAAATGTAATCACTCAATTTATAATCTGCAGGCCCCATGTAACTACCATAAAATATGAGTGACTTTTATATGCATACCAATATTAAGTTTTCTCTGGGCTTTAGCGTTCAGTGTCTTATAAAAATGTTTTCCTTTAGTTTTAACTTTTGGTAATATTCTCAAATAGATCTTCTTGAGCCAGCTTCTCAGCCAATTTCATAATATCTTCCTTAGAAACTTTTGTCAACTCTAATTTTATATGTAACTACCAAGAAACCCCTGAAATTATTCACATTCCAATCATCCTAATGAAATACTTGAAGAGATGAGATCGTTTTGTTTGTTATGGCCGGTGTCTACATGTCAGTCTTAGCACCTAACAACATGATCTTTTCTTCATTTTCTCATTTGAAACAAAGCAGTGATGTTTTATGTCTAAAATTGGATTATTCCAGGTAAACACTTTAAGGTTCTCAGTAAAAGACAAATCAAAAAAGTCATTAAGGGAGTGGGAAGGGAAAAGTAATGAAGATTTTATCGAGTGATTTTTATGCACTGAACACTGAGTTCCACACATTACATGTATTATTTCATAATATTCTCCTATTACTAATGTCAGCCTGATCCCTTTTATAGGGTTACTTGTAGGCTATATTAATATTTGGAAATCAATGATTTATGTAGATCATTGTTTGATAAGCCAATTAAGACCTTCCATCACCAGGAGAAACATTTCTCTTTGGCATATTCTCTACTCGAAAGTTGAGGGTTTGTGTAAAGCAATAGTTAGGTCCGGCCATTGGGCTGCTATTTCTGGATTCCAACATTTTCTTTTTAAACTTTGTTTTAGGCGCAAGATTGAACGCAGCACTCTAATGGGCATGCAGCGTGAGGTCATCGTCAGCACAATCTTTCGTCCTTTTGGCTTGACTCTCAATGACCAGTATATTTACTGGACTGACTGGGCCACAAGGAAAATTTATCGAGCTAACAAATATGATGGGTCAGGTCAGACTGCAATGACCACAAGTTTTCCCTTCCGGCTTACGGGTATTCACTTTGTTATGAAAGGCCACCCACAGCAATGTAGCAATCCTTGTGACCAGTTTAATGGGGGCTGCAGCCATATTTGTACACCAGGTAAGGCATTGCACATGAGTAGAGAGAGAATAAAGGAGAATAGTAATAATGATGACAACTGGTAGGGAAAGCTGAAGGAATATTATGCTCTAGCAGGAGAACAAATTTTCCTTGATTTTGGGGTAATTAAAAAATAGATTTGGGGGTTCGTATTTTGGGGGGAAGACTTTGACAGTTTTCTTTTTCTATTAGAATTGGAGCCCTCATATGAAGGCATTTTTAATTCAAACTTGATGGAGGTAGAAAGAAAGACGCCACACTGTATAATTGAATAGAAATTCCATCATTGAGCTTACCTTTCTTTTAAAAGAATTTAATTCTTAAACTTAGGAGGTAATATTTATAGTTCGAAGTACTTGTGATGTGATATGTGCTTCATAGTGTGTTTTATAGAGAACAACAAATTCATAGGAAGATGTACTTTTTGATACCATTACTTTGCAGATTTTGGTGAGGAGGCAGAATCATTGCAATTGTTTCAGTGAAGATGAGAGCTAGTTGTTTAAAGACTAAGGTAATTAGCCACATTTAATAGTTGGTGGTTGTTTTCTTGATAGAAAGTTGACCCAGAATGTAGTTGAAAGGTTGATGGAAACAGTTGCCATGTCTTGCTTATAGCACATTTACCATAGAAGCTGTTCCCAGTGCTATTCTGGAGGAGAAAATATGAATGTTTGCTAAACAAATCTTTTGCTTTTTCTGGGCCTACTCTTCTTTAGGTCCAAATGGTGCTGAGTGTCAGTGTCCACGGGACCGCCACTGGTATCTGGCCAACAACAATAAGCACTGCATTGTGGACAATGGTGTACGGTGTGATGGTTCCAATTTCACCTGCCTTAATGGACACTGCATCTTGGAGCAGTGGAAATGTGACAACAACAATGACTGTGGTGATGGCAGTGATGAGCTGGAAAGTGTCTGTGGTGAGTTGGAGTGTTTGTTAGGAGCTAACAATGTCTTTATGTCAGGTGTTTGGTACAAAAGCCTGCTGTGTATGAATAGGTTTGAACTTTGTGCCTGAGTATTTTGTTAGAACTGAAAAATACTTACTTTGAGAATCCAGACTGCATTTCTACTAAATCACATACAAGCTGATATATACGCTGTGGATCAGTGTATGATGGTTTATTAGTAAGCCCCTCTGTAGTGGTTAAGAGCAAATCCTATGTTATTTACACAATCTAAATAGCCCCGGGAAAATTACTTAACCTTTTTGAGCCTCAGACATCTCATCTGTAAAATGGAGCTATTAGTAGGATTCTGTTGTTTTGTTTTTTTGGCGGGGTAGTTCCCTGGCTGGGAATTAAATCCAGGCCACGGCATTGAGAACACCAAAGCCTAGCTACTACACTACCAGGGAACCCCCAGTAGGATTCTTGTGAGGTGTAAGATGAACAATATATGAGGGCTGTGCAAAAGAAATCTAGCCATAAATGCCTCTATTTTTCATGTTACATGGCTGGATACTTTCTGGACAGCCCTCGTATAACAACACAGCATGAGGTTTGATGCCTGTTAAGCTCAACTTATCAAAGGGTGATTACTAACATCATTAATTTTCATAGAAGAAGGATTATTAATTCACTAATTTTATCCAAATCTCTCCCAACATTCAGCTTCTATCTGAATGGGGAAGTAAAACACAGTGGAATTTCTTGGGATGTTCTGAGGTTACCTTTTTCCAGTAGACTATATAGGGGCTAAGGGTTTTGTTTCCTCCAAAGAAACTGACTTGCATGTTTTTCTGTGATTGAGATGAACTTCTACATTGAGATAATAGAGAAATGGAGCGACTTTGCTATTTATTTAAAGTAAGCATACAACGTATTTTGCTTACTTTAACTAATTTAAAGTGTTGTCTCACTTTGCATGCAGTCCATTTTGCAGCTGTTTTTGCCTTGGAAGGTAAATTCAAAATGTCTATTTTATTTGCTTGCATCTTTTTAGAAATTAGGATGATGCTTTAATCAAGTGGTTTTTTCGATGTATTTTCTTCCTGTTAGCATTTCACACTTGCCATTCGACGGCCTTCACCTGTGACAATGGGCGATGTATCCAATATCGTTATCGCTGTGATCACTACAATGACTGTGGTGACAACAGTGATGAAGAAGGGTGCCTGTTCAATGACTGTAATGCCACCATGGAATTTACTTGCAGTAACAGAAGGTGCATACCTCTTGAGTTTGTCTGCAATGGTGTAAACAACTGCTATGATAATGATACTTCAGATGAGAAAAATTGCCGTAAGTTCATCTTAAGTACTTATTATACTTTCGGGTCTGAAGTTGTGGATCACAGGAAATGAAATTTTTATGTACAAACAAAGCCTTTCTGAAAAAAAATGAAGAACTAAATATTCATCTAAGACTAGGCTGACCAGATATACCATTTTAAATGGGACAGAAAATAACAGCACTGTCCTGTTTCAAACAGTACTTATGGTCAGCCTACTGACACCTTGCATTTAGCCCAGTGAGACTGGGCTGACCGTACATATCATTTGAAATGGGACAGTACCATTGTTTTCTGTCCTGTTTAAAATGGTATGTCTGGTCAACCTATCTAAAACATAAATTTTATTTAAATAAATATATTCTACTAAATGATTTAAAAAACAACTCTACTTAATATTTTAATTATTCACCTAAATTTATGTACTCATACAACCATTGACAATCTATATAACCTTAAATATTTTGTCCTTGGTTTATATAACTGTCAGATTAAATTTTTACTTGACAAGGTTTTATTTTTATTTATAAATATGTTTATTAATGGTTAGACTTACTGAGGTTAGCAAGAATTACATAGGTTCCAGTCGTACAATTCTACAGTGCATCGTCTATCTGTTGCATTATATGTTTACCGCCCAGTGTTGCCCCTGGATAACCATTAAACTATTGATTGTGTCCATGAGTTCTTTTGTTTGTTTGTTTGTTTCTTCTTTGTTGCTTTCAGTTTTATATTCCACATATGAATGAAGTCATATGGTTCTTGGTTTTTTCTTACAAGATTTTTTATTGTTTTGCAGCTTTACCAATTGTTACTGACAAAAATTATTGAATAAATATGTTGTGGTTAATGTTAGTTTTGCAAAAAGCTATATAGTACAGTGTTGACTGAAATGATTTGTGTTTTTTTTTTTTCTGATAAATTGCTTTTTCATTAATTGATTTTTCCAAAATTTCTGGGATTTGCCCTTTTAACATCTTGGGAAAACAAAAGAGCAAAGTATAAGTTCAAATATATTTTCTGTTTAGATACATGTATGTACTTTCCTGCTTTTGTAGGTATAGTTACTACAATATTTGCTTGGGTGTGCTTTTTAAAAGAACTTTTTCTTATGGAAAATTTCAATCATACACGAAAGCAGAAAGACTACTATAATGTACCCATCATCCAGCTTCAATATTTATCAACAAATGGCCACTCTGTTTCATCCATCTCCCTCTCCTCTTTTTCTCTTTTGAGTATTTTAAAGCCACTCCCAGACATGCATATCTATGATAAAGACAATTTGCAAAAACAACTACCATGGCATTATACATTATAATGCCTAGTAAAATCAACAACACTTAATATTCTCTAGTATTCAGTCCATTTTCAAAATTTGTCATTTATCCCCAAAATGTCTTTTTACAGTTGCTAAATTTAAATTAAGATTCACACAAGGTCTGCACATTGATTTTGATTGTTATAACTCTTTAATATCTTTTATGCCACAATAGTGCCCATTTTTATAAACATGCCATTGATTTATCTTGTGGAATGTCACACAGTCTGTATTTGACTGATTATATAACTGAGCCATTTAATTTGTTACTTTATCCCTCTTATTTCTTACTAATTGGTATTTAAACCTGGAGGTTTGAATGCATTAGGTTCACTTCTTTGGGTAAGAATACTTCATAGGTGAAACTGTGTATGTCCTGCTTCATCACATCATGAGGAACATGATGCTTGATTGTTCTGCTTTAGGTGATGGTAAAATTAATTAGTAGATTTAGAAGTCAGCCAGAATCTTTCCTTGTGAACCCTTCACCAATGGTTTTAGCATCCATGGGTGATTGTTCCATAAATCTATTATTTCTTTAATGGTTTCAAATAAGCATTTTAAAATTCTATTATTCTTTCCACATTTATTAGCTGAAGGTTTGTAAAGATGAAATTTCCCCTATCGACTCTTTCGTTACCCTGGAATACAATTCTGCAGGATAAATGTTTGATTCTTTTCTGTATTTGTCAGTTTTCAGAGTAATGAGTTGGTGAACAGTAAGCTCTAAGTTTTTGTTTTGTTTTTTAGTATTATATTAAACTCATGGATTTTACATATTTGATGAGTTTTAGTGCAGTGAAGCCATTTGCTCTTTTGATGCTCAATTGCCTTCTCTCAGGCCAGTGGGAGCCCTGCTTAGAACTTCTCTGTTATTTTTGACACAGCCCATTGCCTTCCATAGCTCAAAATTGTGCATTTCCTGTTTCCTACCTGGAAGTAACCATTTATCCATTCCTTTCATGGTATATAAAAATTACCATGGGGTTGGAGTATCCATTCCTATTTGGTTTTCATTGGTTCTAAGACTTTTCCATGGACACAACTAGGAAATACAATTTTATAAGGAAAAATAATAATTTATATGGTATTTCCAATTGTAATTAAAGATTACAAGTTTTTTGGTTACTTGCTAGGTTTTATAATCATGTCTCTTCTCTTATACTAAAAATCTTTGTTTCTAATGACATTAACATAATTACTTATTTGCTTTATTCTATAATAATTTCAAAGTAACCACACAAATAATATTACTACCAATAAAACTACTAAGTGTAATTTAAGACGTTAAGTCCTCCTTATTGTTAGATTATTTCCCTCTAAGAATATGCAGTTAAAATTCTGGCTTTACAGTCATTTGAATTTTTTCCTCTGTATGGTTATGCTATGAACTTGATTTACTATTAGCTGCATTTGTTACTGTTTCCAAATTTTAGGAATTACTTTTCTTTTTCCTTTTTTTTTGTTGTTGTTTTAATTTATTCAAAATAATGTATATGGCTCCAAACTCAAAATTACATGACAAGGTACATTCACAGAAGTCTTTCATCCTAGTTCTCTTTTATATTAAAAACAACAAACCAAAAAAATAAACTAATGCAAACTGTCACCCCTGTGGATAGATTGAGAATAGTATGGAGGGAACAGGGTGAAGAGACCAAGGATGAAAATCTTCTGTGAATGTACCTTGTCATATCATTTTGACTTTGGAACCCTGTTCCTTACATACTATTCTCAATCTATCCATACGGGTGACAATTTTCATTAGTTTACCTTTTCATTTTGTTGTTTTTAATATAAGCATCACTGTCTCTCTCTCTCCCCCCACCACACACTCACTCATATCAGTTTTTCTTACACAAAGACTGTTTGAATCATGCTTTCTTACTATTAGCAATATATCCTGGAGATCCTATTATCAATCTTTGTCAATATGGAGTTCTTCCTTATTCTATTTTATAGCTGCATATTACTCCATTGTGTGGATATGCCATAGTTTATTTAATTAAGAGCTAGGATTCTCCTTGATGCTGTTAAATAATGAAAATGATTTAAACTACAAAGCAAGCCTCCTCTCCCCTCCCTGCAGTATCAGCTGAAAATACCTGTCTTTACTGTAGAATCTGTGGTATAATGTAAGTGCCATGGATCATGCCTCTGTGATAGCCTTGAAAGTGCTTCCTTTCTGATGGGTTGCATTCTGCAGTAGATCTGTTAGTATGGACATTCTTTATGGTATATATATATATATATATATATGGTGGATATGTTCCAAATATTTATTTGGTTTTCTTTTTCAAGCTGATCGCACTTGCCAGTCTGGATTCACAAAATGTCACAGTACAAATATTTGTATTCCTCGTACTTTCTTGTGTGATGGAGACAATGACTGTGGAGATATGAGTGACGAAAGCCCCACTTTTTGTGGTAATATAAGCCTGCTTCTCTTTCTGTGGTTCTAGGGATGCATGTCTTCAGCTAATACAAAGGCATATATCCTGGGTGTTTGGGCTAATTTCAATCTGTCATCTCAAATTAACCTTGTGAGTAGATGCAGTAGGCATTTACTTTAGGATATGATTGGAGAGATGTAAGAAGCCCTTTCTCTCTTTTGACTCCAAATATTTGGCCCAGAGATCTGCTCTGATACCAAACCTTCTGCAATTGCAGAGCCATTTTCTCCAGAGTTGAAGGCCTTTTGTCTTCAGGAACTCCAGGCAGAATTTGCACGTTAAGTTCTTATTTTTACTCTTAATGCGGTTATCGATAACTAAATGAATTTTTCTTTTTTAAAATATGTTTGAATTTCAGAAGCCTTTATTTCATATTTAACAATTTGGTTCAATCAGTTTCCTGTGTTTGTAGCTCAAATTAAAAGGCCTTTCTTGAGCTTGGTAACTTTGGGACTACTAGTGTAAATAGATGCATAATTTAAGAATTCAGTAATTGTCACTAGGCCAGGCTACAGTCCAAGAGCAGGAGTCAGTAGTAGTAATAGCAGCACGAAGAAGCAGAATTCAGGATGTAGCCATCAGATAAGGACATCCAGATTGCAACTAGTACTGATCTTTCAGGGACCTCTGCTTCTTTATGGTTATTTTTTCCTGGCAAATCATCAGATACCATGGGCCAAAAAGCAAGGGAACCTTGTAGACCAAAAGAATTATAAGGCTTGATTCTGGTTTGTGTCCAAATAGCCATTTAGAAAATACTTTTGGCCAGAGCTACCTAACGTTAATGGAGAAAAGAACCCATATTCAAACACAAGCAGAGTCATTTACTCAAATAAAGGCCCCATATACCATGAATGAGTAAGAGCAGAATTTTGTTAACTCTCTAGAATCATGGTCTAACATGCTAAAGGTTGTGTGTGGTATAAGCTCACATATGGTCATATTGTTGTTTTTACTTTTAATTATTATTTCAATAGAATTTATTTGATTTTATGTTATAGCAGAAGCAAGACTTCTCGTACATTAATTTGTGATTTCACATATTAAAAAGATAACCCTTTGTTATTTCTAACAATACAACTTATTTTGAGATTTCTCAAATCTTAGAAAAAAACATTCTGAAAAACTGGGGCGGTATTGTCTGCCTTCTCTCTCTTCCATACTCCTCCCTCCCCATGGAAAGCACACACGAAACCTCATTTCCCAACTCTCAGTCTTCTTTCCTTGGCAACTATTTGTTCAGTTCAGAGATATAGGCAGTTTGTTATGACTGATGGGAACAAGCCTGTGTTTTGCTCATAGGTTTTATCTTCTTGCCCTTCTCTCGCAGCCTTACACACGTGCAGCAGCAATGAGTTCCACTGCACATCTGGACGCTGTATTCCTGGTCATTGGTACTGTGATCAAGAAAGAGATTGTCTTGATGGCTCTGATGAACCTGCCACCTGTGGTAAGAGAGTAAGCAAATGCGAAATGCATATAATGCAGCTAGAGAACCTCTTCCGACTACTTCAAATAGAGACCAGGGTCATGACTGCTGAATGTTAGCACTCCCTGCCCCTGTTCTCAGCTGAGATGCTGAAATCACTCAGCAGACATTCATTAAAAAACGTATTAGGGAATTCCCTGATGGTGTTGTGGCTTAAGACTTCGGCGCTGGCACTGTCAGTGCTGCGGCCTGGGTTCGATTTCCAGTCAGGGAGCTACCCACATACCGAAAAGCAAACAAACAAACAAACAAACAAACAAACAAAAAACGTGTTAGTGCAGGGCACAGTGTGGGTTGATGATCAGGACATGGATGTTGCTGATTGAGGCTGCTAAAATGAGATTATATTACTGTTGTACCCAGTGCGGTGCCTGGCTCATAGACCTCAATTTTAATGAACTCTGAAATGGAATTTCTGAATTTGGCTAAGTTCTGACCCATAAAACTATGGGAGGATCCAAAAGTGATTGGAATCATCACATACATGGGGAAGAGGCACGTTATGGGCACACATCCTCTTCTTATTCTGTGTGTAAGCTTAATAGGGAAGGTCCTATGGCCATCTGAAATTTCTAAGAAGTTCCAGGGACCCTTTGGTATTCTTGAAGGCAGTTACACTTGTTTGTTTCTGAAGGCTGCTACCTTTGCAAATTGCAATTTATATCCATGCACATTTGTGTGTGTGTGTGTGTGTGTGTGTGTGTGTGTGTGTAATTGTAAAAAAATAGAGATGTCATCTTTTACATCAATATATATTTTATCTGTCAGTAAGTCATACTGCTATATAGGGGTCAGCAAACTGTGGCCATGGGCCAACTTCCTGTCTTTATAAAAAGAGTTTTATTAGAAGGTGGTCACATACTCTCTATGGCTGCTTTTGTGCTATAATGGCAGTGTCAAGTAGGTGCTGCAGAGGACATATGGCCTGGAAGCCTAAAATATTTACTATCTGGTTAGGAGAGTTTTTTGACCTTATTACATTGTCTTTTTACTCCTTTTAAATGGCTATGTAACATTCCATTGAGTGATTATATTGAGTTAACTACTTCTGTTTTAAACATTTAGATTGTTTTTAGTTTTTCTCTATTATAAATGTTGTTGCAACAAATACCATCATATATAGCACTTTTAAATTTTATTTTGTGGGTGTTTTCTTAGGACCATCAGCATAGTTTTGCAGCAGAATTCAGAGGATTTTCTATTTCTGGTTTCTCTCAGATTCAAATTCTGTGGTTAATAGTTGGAGAATGGTATTTACAGCTCTTAGCCAAGTTCTTTTCCCCCAATCCTAAGAGTTTTGAGCAGCCATAAAGGTAATAATGTGAGTAGAATAGTATGAGAGATTGCTTTAAATATATGAACTATTGATTCAGATGTATGAAGAATAAATATAGTTTCCAGATTTCTCCATGGGAACCAAAGTCATAGTAATAGCAATTAGTACTAACTGCTTGACATATTTAGATAAAAATAAACAGTGTTTTCAATCCTGTATTGCATTCTCATAATATGCAGAGAAATTATTTTAAAGAAATAATAAGATATATACAAAAAGTAAAATTCCCTTTTCTTCACCCATGTTCAATCCTCTCATTTCCCAGAGACTATCACTATTATGCGTGTATGTCTTCTCACCTTTATCTATAAATCCTGATAGGTAGTTTTTAAAATGCAAATGGGATCTTACTATATATATTTTTCTACAGTTTGCCCCCACTTTATTATTATTATTTTTTTAAGCTTAATGACATCTTGTCAGCTAGTTAGTAAATATAGATCTGCCCCATTCCTTTGAACTGCTGCATATTACTCTGCAGTATGGCTGTTTCATGTGATTCTGTGCCTTTCTTAACTGATGAACATTTGGATAGTGTCTATTTTTTCTATGAAAAATAGTGCTGAAATGAACTTTGTGAGGGAGGAAGAAATTTTTCTCTACTCTTCTAGATTCTTTCAGCTTGTTTAATAATCAAATTGACACAAGACAGATTAATACCAGAAATTAACCAAATTCAATTACATATGTACATATGGGAACTCCAATACACGAGTAAGTTGAAGACCCCACATACGTGAGAGGTTCAGGGACAGAAAGTTAGAAGGAGGTATATATGGCATTCTGTGCTAAGGGTGAGGTAAGACTCCTTGGGGCTCTAGCAGGGAGGAAGGTCATTCATAGGACAATAAGAAGAGCAGATGTTCTGTAATTAGAAGTTTGTCCTGTCTTATAGATAGGCCATAAAATTTTATTTCTGGTGATACTCTTATTATGAGCAAGGTCCCCCAATGTAAATTCTTCTAGGGAGAGGTAAAGGTTTCTCTTGAGCCCGCAGGGTTTCAGTTGCCTTTAGCTCAAAATAACCCCCATGCCAACAAAGTGGCATATCTTGGCTAGATGACTTGTTCTAATGCCCTTCAATATCGTGTAGGAAACTTCTTTTTGTGTGTTCTGATGCCCTTCAATATCGTGTTAGAAACCTCTTATAGCTAGATTTCTAGAAGTGGTGTTGCTGTGTCAAAGGGGATATGTCTCTTCAAAGTGCTTTGTTGATCTCATTTCTTACCTGTTTATGAAAGGCCTTGTTTCTCCTTACTGTTATCCTTATGCTGAGGTTTTAGCAGTTGAAATTTATTTATTTATTTATTTATTTTTTTACCATAGGCTAGTTTTGAGGAGTTTCTGCATTTATGGGTCTATGGAAATTTGCTTAGTTGAATAGATACATATGGGGATATGATTAAAGAATTTAAATCAGTGTTACAGACAGTCCATGCAGACTTCTCTCAAGATTTCTAGACTACAAATTATTCTTTTCACCAAGAGTACTTTTTATTTATGTTTTTTTCAGTGTACCATGAGTCAACATGCTTAAGTGATGAGTTCAAGTGTGACAATGGGAGGTGCATCCAAAAAGAATGGATCTGTGATGGTGATAATGACTGTGGGGACATGAGTGATGAGGATGAAAGACACCACTGTGGTATGTGCAACCAGTGAATTCCTTGGCAAAGTCACATTCCAGAGAAACACAGTAGATTTATTATTCTGTCTTCGGAGAGTATGATTGTCAGGCAGATTTCTCTTTAATCGAATGCACACTGAGAAAATTACCTTTATTTTTCCACTCTGGAATTGTTTACTACCATGTACTTAAATGCTTTTAGATGATGAAAAGTGATTTTAATGTTTATTTTTTTCTCTTCCATTTAGCTAAGGGAAATAATGTCCTGTTAATATATTTCTAGAGTGAATAAAGACAACTAGGATGGCCACTCTTACCATTAACAGCGGCTTCAACAGGGTAGCGATTCATTGTGCCTCCAGTTTCATCTATTACCTGAGAGCTGTTATTTGGGGGAGGGGTATGGACCAGACTGTGGAACACCATTGTCCATTACCAACAGAGCATGGAAGTCTTAGCTAAGATGTCTCAGAAAATTGTCTTTCCGTGGCAGAACAATAAAAACAGTGGCTCCTTGATAGTAACATTTGATGGTAACTTCAAGTCACTGACTTTTGTGGGGGTCCATAGCTCCACATACACTCCGTCTACTGAAATGCACAGTAGGAAGCTGCATGAACATGGGCTGGAGCATATGCTTTTCTCCCAACTCCTTCACCAAGATCCCCTTCTTTTTGTCTCCTATTTACCCACAATGAGAGTAAATAAAATACCCGTTCTTTTACTCTGGGACATTAATATCTCATCTCTTTTCTAACAGTGTCATGGTTTCTGACAACTTTTATTGTTGTATGTTCCTCCTGTATACCTTAATTCTATGGTAGCTATAATGCACTTAAAGAAACACTAAATTTGGAGAAAAAAAGACCTAAGTTTGAAGCCCTAGCTCTTTAGAAGGTGCTATGACTTTGAGCTATCTAGTTAACCACTTTGAGATTCAATTTTCTCATATGTAGTATTGGCATAAAAATAGCTATCTCACATGTGTTTGTATGATTACATTTTGTAAACTAAAAGATGTTCCCAAATGCAAGACATTTTTAGTATCCTATGAAAACAAAACGGGAATAGTTTATTGAAGTCTTTGGGGAAAAGATGAATTTACATTGATTTTATGGAAAACTAAATGAGGTGTTTCATTATGTTTATTTCTTCTGAAAAAAAAAAAATTCAAGCTCCAAGGCAATTAGAATGGAACTATTGGAGGTGTTTTTATTATGATCTATTATTACCATAACAGTGTGATTTGTCTACCTGTTTCCCCCTCATTTCCTTTCATCTCTCAGACTGTTAAGTAACATAAAGCCAGAGAAATAATGGTTCAGAATAAATTTGACTGCTCAAATGAACTCTCATGTGGTTTGTGATTCTTGTGTGCTTTGATTTCAGAGAGTCACAGCTGCTCAAGTTCTGAGTTTCTCTGTGTGAATAACGTGCCTCCATCCAGGAGGTGCATTCCCCAGTCCTGGGTATGTGATGGTGATATGGACTGTGCTGATGGCTATGATGAGCAACAGAATTGCACCAGGGGAACTTGCTCTGCAAACGATTTCACCTGCAGTAATGGACAGTGTGTCCCGAACTCTTACAGGTGAATTGGAGATTATAAAATTTCCCAGTAAATTTCAAATATACTGGGAAAGTCCAGCTGAACCTATATCTATTAGGCATGGTGGTCATGGTGCCTATGGCCAACGTTGCTTTCAGTAATGTATGAAAATGTCTAGTTTCTTTCAAATTCAGAAGAAAAAAAGAATTTTTAGGTCAAAGAAAGTATTTTAATATATAACATTAACATACATGTCTGCCTTTATATCAATGTTGTCATTAAATATAATTTTAAATATTTTTGTGGAGAAAGGGGGCCATGAGGTTTAAAGTGCTTAGGACTCATAAAAGGTGTAATGTGACCCTGCACAGAGGGCCAGGGAGATGGCTAAAGTGGGCTTGATATAAGAAAAAAAATTTTTGAAGCAGGTAACCCTCTTGGTTTTCCATCTGGAGTAGACACATGGGAATAAGAAATGCTTCACTTTCTTCTCTCTGCTATGAGAAAAATAACAGTGCAAGTGAGATGATCAGTGGAGGTTGGCACTCAGGCTCAGAGTTGATGAGACAGCAGGACAAGGCTAGAGAGGTGAACTGAGGGCACAAGATCCAACTAAGAGATGCAAACTCCATTCAGCGCCATTGCAGGAGTAGCAGGAGAATTAGACCTTTTATGCTCCGTTTTTTTAAAGAGAAGTTGGAAATCTGGGTTTTCCTATGCAATATTCTGATTTTTAAATGCTGGAAACATTTTAAACTTCTAACACTGTCAGTCAAACAGATTCAGCTGACAGTCTGCCAGTTCCTGTAACGTTCTGGTGTTTGATTTCTTATTATTTTGTCCAAAATGGGCCATCCCAAAGGTTTATATATTTTAGGGCCCCAAGCTCTCACTCTCCCCACTTAAAAAGTTTTTGGATATAGAGAGAGATAGACAAGAAACATGATGTGTAGGTTTCAATACTGATGGACTAGCAGAATAATAAGGGCATTAATAAAAGTAAGGGAATCCAGAAGGGAGTTTGCCCAATGTGGAAGGTGAGTTTGATGTTGTAGGACTTTCTCAGATGAAAATATGTGTTAGGAATTTAGACACCTGGAACTGGAGCTAACAAGAGATATAATGTACACATTGAGACAACAAGAATTGCTAACTTACAGTTGCTAGGGAAGGAGATGGAAAGGACATAATGAAACAGGCACAAGATCAGAGCAACAGAGCTCCTGGGGCCATTTGTGCATGGCCAGGCCTGAAGTCCTGCTGGGATATAGCATGGTACAGAGCTGTGTGTTCATGATGGTGGTCCTGAGGAAGCCGGAGAAGGTTAAGTCATCTTCTGTGAGGGATGCAGAAAGAGCAGGGACTTGGCATTCTGACCAAAACATGGTAGTGATTAAAGAGGTAGATAAATGACGTATAGAAAATGTACTCTTATGCAATGCCTCATCCCTCATGAAGTCCACACAACATTGCTGAGAGGTGAGAGTTTGAGTATTGACAATGAAGACATTCAGGAGATGGTGCTGTCTCCTTTTGTAGTGAATTTGCATTTAAATATACTTTGTCTATACTTAACTGATATAATGTGATCTGTAGTTTTTTTAGCCTTTGTAAGTAGAAATGAATATATCTTTATATTTTCTCCCTACTTGCTCAAGACTTCTATTATGTTGTACTGAGATGTGGTTCTTCTATTATGTATCTAGTAAATATTCAATACCATTCATCTTAGATATACTCTGAAAACCTAGGCATAGGGTCTAGAATTATATGAGGTCTTAATTTTGATGTAGGTTATTTCACTCCCTTTCTGAGCTTTCTGAGCTCTGCCTTCCTTATTACTATGATCTTACAGCTGACTTACCTGCCCTCCCTGATTTTTATTGAATCCATTCATCTTTTCTTCCCCTCTTTTTCTGAGCTTTCTGAATTGCTTTTGCCAAGGGCTATGGCAGAAGAGAAAAATTACTGTTTATCTGGAAACCCAAGTTATAGGGTCTATCATATCTCCAACTTCTGTTTGCCTGGAGTGCCAGTAGCTTCCACTAAGTGAGCTGTTAATGTGAACCCTCTTGCTTGCTTGGCAGAATGTGTGCTCCTGCATTTGGTACAGTGGTACCAAGGATCACATTTTCTATTGACTTTTTTTGTTCTGGCTCATTACTGATGCTGCTGAAGAACCTGGATAAGACAGAGCTGTGAGCAGCTTGCTGGAATACTGATGTGCAATTGTGTCTAAAAACCTGGTGATTTGCTTGCCTAATTGGCTTTTTTTTTTCCCTCTTGGGTTGCATCTAAATTGGAGGAAAGGAAGTATTGGTATCTTAAATCATTTGGAAATGAGTTAAATAGCTCCTATGAGACCAAATGGGGCTGAGCCGGCTTGCTTTGATTGAAGCTTTCTATTTAGTTGGATGCACACATTTTGATATAAATCACATTTGGCAGTGCCCTAGGTTTGTGGATGGGAGTGCTGATTGGAAGACCTGACCATAGATGAATTGTAAAATTGATCACATTGAGTTTTGATACCTTAACGTCTTTTAATGCTCTGCCTCCAACTCCTGTGCCCTCCATGGTAAATTCTTTAAAAAAATTATTTTTAATTTTTCAATTACAGTGGACATTCAATATTAGTTCCAGGTGTGTAGCACAGTGGTTAGACATTTATGTAACTTACAAAGTGATTCCCTTAATAGGTCTTACATCTCTCTGACACCATATATATATATAGAATATACTCAATATTATTGAGTATATTCTCTCTGCTGTACTTTACAGCCTTGTGACTGTTTTGTAATTGCCAATTTATAATAAATCACTTCAGTTTTTTCTCCTAGCCCCCGCTCCACGATCCTCTCATCTGTTGACCATCAATTTATTCTCTGTATCTATGAGTTTGCTTCTGTTTATTCATTTATTTTGTTTTTTAGATTACACATGTAAGAGAAATTATATGGTATTTGTCCTTCTCTGTCTGAATTACCTCCCTTAGTGTTAAACTCTCTAGGTCCATCCATGTTGTTGCGAGTGGTAAGATTTCATTCTTTTTTGTAGCCAAGTAATATTCCTTTTTCTTTCTTTCTTTTTTTTCTTTTTACACACATCACCTTTATCCAGTTGTCTTTTGATTGGAGCATTTAATCCATTTACACTTGAATTCATTATTGATAGGTATGCAGTTATTGCCATTTTATTGTTTTCTGAACTTTTTTGTAGTTCTTCTCTGTTCCTTCTCTTGGTTTCTTGTATATTGATGACTTTCTGTAGTGTTGTGTTTGGATTCCTTTCTTTTTATTTCTTGTTATCTCTTGTAGATTGTGGTTACCATGTGCTTCATATAGGAGTCTATTTATAGCAGTCTATTTTAAGTTGATGATTGCTTAAATTTGAACACATTCTAAAATCACTACCATTTTTATTCACCCTCTCCATGTTTATGTTTTTGTTATTACTTTTTACTCGTGTGTGTGTGTTTGTGTGTATCACTTAATTTTCTGTTGTAATTACACATAATTTTTCTACTTTTGCCTTTTAAATTTTGTAGTTTTAATGGCAGTTGGTACACTGCTTTTATTATGTGTTTGGCTTGGTCAGTGACAATTTTTTCTTTGTGATATTTTCTTATTAATATTTTTTATTTTATTTATTTTATTTTCTTAAATGAAGAAACATTTATTATAATACTGGTTTTGTGGTGATGAACTCGTTTAGTTTTTTTCTTGTCTGGGAAAGTAAATTATTTTATAAATTGTTAAACATTAGTTTTGCCCATCATTATTCAAGATTCCTTTGTATTTATGAGAAGTTTTATTACTGTAACCAGGACCCATTTTAGTAATCATGACTTTGATGGGATCTTAGAATAATGTAGAGAACAAAGAGTAATCTGGCTTACAGAATTTCAGGAAACTACATTTCCCCAAGATGCCTGGGAATATTAGGTACCAAAATAGCTCCTGAAACTATGAAATGCCTTCTTCCTGTGACAGTCCTACATGCTAACCTATTAGTTTTCCCTCCTTCCCATCACCATAATCAGTCACACCTCATGGTAGGTGGCAGGAATATTACAATGCAAGATGGAAGGAACAGGATGGTTAATGCAAACATTACTTCAATTGGAAGACGTGTTTTTTTAGAGGACACATTTAATAACTTTATAATAATATATAGCACTCATGCTATGAGTATCTACTAGGGTATGGGCACGTGTAGCATATGGCTACCTAGGATTTTGACTGTGCCCATAAGCTGTCTTATTATCTAATGAATACATCTGACAAACAAAGTTATGAAAGTTGTATTGAATTAATTTGTCAACAGTGGGGAAAATGAATTCAATTATTTTTAGTAACTTTATACACACATCTGCAGTGGTAGCAACAAGCACTTGGGGAAGTTATAAATATTAGATTCTTTAGAGGTGAGATTGATGGGGTGGATGAAGATTTGGGGGTGAGGGGATGCAGGACGTTGGTGATCTCATTATTTAAACGGTTGACCTGGCATTCAGGTAGAAGAGTTAGTTGAATCTTGTTGTCAACCTCTCTAAGAGTTTACTGGGTCTCATAACACAGGTGTGACCGGCACAATGACTGTGGAGACTACAGTGATGAAAGGGATTGCTCATACCCCACCTGCAATGAGAATCAGTTCACCTGTCAGAATGGGCTCTGCATTTATAAAGGCTATGTCTGTGATGGGGAAAATGACTGTAGAGATGATTCTGATGAGCTGGAGCACCTGTGTCATATCCCAGAAACCACGTGCCCCCCTCATCAGTTCAAATGTGATAATGGGCACTGCATTGAAATGGTGAAAGTCTGCAACCACCTAGATGACTGTTTAGACAACAGCGATGAGAAAGGATGTGGTGAGTATGACATACGATTTTTGAAAAGGAAGATGGGGAGACTGAATATGGATTCACATCCTTTTATGACTTATTAGGACTGTCCAGTCTGTCTTCTAAGTAAAAAATTACCAGAAAATTACTATTTCTTATTTATCAAACACAATGATTTCTTGGCATAGTATACAAATGTTTTTACACTTATTTGTCAGTTAGACAGTTCATTATAGTGAACAGAAGATGAGCAAAGTCAGGCCACCAGTACCTAATAGTATTGTTAAACAAGGCAAATAATACTGATACTCTTTGAACTCTTGGAATGACTTGTTGCTTGAACTGCTCCTCTGGCTAGAATTTCTTAGCCTGCTTTTTATCTTCGTATTCGGGAGAGCGAAGGGGAGAGTTTTAACTCCCTCCTCACCCCAATCTCCAGATGTAAACCACGCTAGAAGTTATACAATAGAAAATTAGTAAGAACATGTTCTCCCCTGCTGTGTTTTTGCATGAGTTTGGCCACGTGTCACAGCACCAGCCAGAGATGTGTACCCAGTGGAGTGCTGGGTGGCTCATCTCATCTTGTGAGAGCCAAATGGGTGCATCTCTTTCCAGCTCCATGTACAATGATGTCACACTAGTAGCCTGAATTGGCCATGGTGTGAATAGTCACATTACTGAAATGCAAGATTTTATATCAGGGCATTCCCAACCTTGCCACCCCCAACTCTGGAGGCCTGTTTTACCAAAACACCACACTGGCCAGGTTCTTCTGCTTGTCTTTCTCCACTCTCCTGCCACTTTATTTTTAAAATTATTGGTTAAAAGAAGTTTGGCAGGTATAGGATTCAAAGTCAAATTAAAGCTTGTTGTTATTTGTTAAAGCTACTGGTGAAGGATTAAGTTGGGGAGAAGTTTAAAAAAACACAGTGACTTTTGAATAATGTATGGCCCTGAGAAGCTTGTCTCTGTTTAGCATGGTTCATTAAGACTTGATGCTGTATAGTGCAGTGGAAATGTTGACTTGGGACTTCATTGCTGACATTTTAGGTTCTCTAATAACTTTCTTTTACCTACAGGCATTAACGAATGCAATGACCCCTCACTCAGTGGCTGCGACCAAAACTGTACAGATACCTTAACCAGTTTCTATTGTTCTTGTCGTCCTGGTTACAAGCTTATGTCTGACAAGCGGACTTGTAGTGATATTGATGAATGCAAGGAGACGCCCTTTGTCTGTAGCCAGAAGTGTGAGAATGTAATGGGCTCCTACATCTGTAAGTGTGCCCCAGGCTACATTCGAGAACCAGATGGAAAGAGCTGCAGGCAGAACAGTAACATCGAACCCTACCTCATTTTTAGCAACCGTTACTATTTGAGAAATCTAACTACAGATGGCTCTTTTTACTCCCTCATTTTGCAAGGACTAGGCAATGCTGTGGCATTGGATTTTGACAGAGTAGAAAAGAGATTATACTGGATTGATATAGAGAAAAGAGTCATTGAGAGAATGTTTCTGAATAAGACGAACAGAGAGACGGTCATAAAGCACAAACTACCAGCTGCAGAAAGTCTGGCTGTAGATTGGGTTGCCAGGTAAGAAAACAGTGAGGAGCTTTTTACAAGTTAAAAAAAAAATCTAACCATGTTTTCTTCTTAACAGGGAATTGATCTTTCCAACTTGGGTTAATATTTGGATAAATTTAATGCTTCTGCATGTTTTTTCCCATTGTATACCTAATATTCAAATGGTTTGCCATAGATGGAACCTAAAATCTAGTCATTTTTAAGAATTTATGGTATCATTTTTGGGCTTAGTGGGCATCACGTAGGAGGAAAGAGCTGTGCTATGACCAGCCGTTCAGTTTACTGGAGAGGATGCTAAAGGATGATCCATGCATTCTTTGGTACATTCAGTCATTTAAAACTGCCTCATATAAGGTGCTATGGCAAGCACTAGGGGTCTAGAGCAACCCCTACTTTCCTGGAGTTCCCAGGCTTGCTTACAATAATGCTAGTCATTCCCAGCATTGGTCTGGTCATGAAAGAGAAAATGGCTCATGCCCTTTGTTTGTAGCCAGAAATGTAGATTTCAGGTGGCCCTCCTAGAAAATGAGGGTCTTTAAGGTAGGCAAGGGATATTTTAATTAAACTGCATCAAATCAACGACACTTCTTAACAACTCTATGGAATATTGGCTCTTTCATATACTTGGCAGCATAAAGTAGTTGGCTTTGTGGTAAACAGACATGAAGCTGCAAGCACTGATACTGCAAATATTATTGCTGCAGTCAGCCCAGACTTATAGAGGACTCTTCCGCATCTTTTCTATTTGACTGTCTTAAGGATAAAGATCATAAAAGGGGGTTTGGGGAGTTTGCTTCCTAGATCTTCTTGAATGATAGCTGGCCTACCATAGTTTTGAATTTCTGCTCTACCACTTATTAATTATACAACCCCAGGGCCTCAGTAAGTGCCTGATGAATAATGAATAAAATAATGACTATGTGAATATGAATATTTTATATATAGTGGCTCTTCTAGGTGTCAAAAAGCATAGTGATGTTCAAGAAGTAATACAACCAGGCTAAACATTCCTTAAAACACAAAGAAACAATAGAATGCAGTTACATTTAAATTTGTAGGGGACATTTATAAGATATGAACTACATTGAAATTAGAAACAATTTCCTCAATATCAGTAAAGATGTTCACTGCTAACACAAGGATGTTTGGTTTCCAAAGCCCTTAAACTTGACATACTAGTTTTTAAAAGCACCATTATGGAAGATTGGAAGACACATTGGAGGATTGTCAATCCTCTTCATTTTTGCAGTAGTAGGGATGGAGTGTCTGCTCCACATATTTGAAAAGAGTGCTCACAGGGTCAGTCTTTTGACTGTGGAATGAAGTGAAACGAATGAATTGGTAGTAAGCTCAACAGAATGGAGTGCCCTATGATGTAGCTAGTTTTGAATTTTTGCTCTACCACTTACTAATTATACAACCCCAGGGCCTCAGCAGCCTTATCAGAAAAACAGGTATGATACTAGTACCTACTCCTCTGTTCATTGTGATCTTAAGTAAAATAATGTTTTAAAAAGTTTTTAGCGTAGGGTCTGACATTTAGTAAGTACTTATTACATAGCTGCTATGACTGCTACTCTATGATGATGGAATCCAAGATTGTGGCCACCTCATTCATTGGTATTCATCCAGCTAATTGACAAGACTTACAATTTTATGCATCCTCAATCCCTCATCCTCAAGCCTAAAAGGATGCTTTTGTCCTAACAGTTAAATATTACCACACATAGCCTGGTTGGATCAGGACTTTTGGAAGGGAAATCATCCTCCTTCCAGTTGTAATTGATTGTGGGATTCTAAATAATATTCAAATTCTAGGGGCATTGAACCTTTTGGAAGGTTATGTATACCTAAGACTCTGGTGTGGGGAGTTCCCTGATGGTGTAGTGGCTTAAGGCTTCAGCGCTGGCGCTGTCAGTGCTGCAGCCTGGGTTCGATTCCCAGCCAGGGAGCTACCCACGTACCAAAAAGCAAAAACAAAACAAAACAAAACAAAAAAAAGACGCTGGTGAAAGCCATTTTTGCACACACAATTTTTGTTCCAGTTTTAGAGGGTACACAGACTCCTCAAAGCCCAGGCTACTCTGATGTGTCAGGTTAAGGACCCCAAATTAAGAATCCCTGCCATAAAAAATAAATGGACTTCATCGAATAGAAATATATTTAGAACTGAAATACCCTTGAGATGGGAGTTTCTAACAGATTCTAGTAAGTTTTCAATGCCTTTTAGGAGTTTGATTAAGTAAAACTTGGCATAGGGAAAGAAACTCATTTTCCCAATAGTCTGACAGAGCCAGGGTGGGGTAAGATTTTTTCTTTATTTTAAAGATGCCATAATTCAGAGTTCCTTTGTGTAGTCTCAATGATACATTTAGACAAGTCTGTTCACTGTACCATTTTTAAACTGTAGTTCATGACACTGGTTGTTCTCACTTCTACTTCCCTGCTCCTCTAAGCCTTTGCACAGCCTAGGAAGGATGGCTTATGCTGTATGAAGAAAGTAAAGCCAGAATTCTTGTGAGGCACGTGACCCCAGAATTCCCTACATGACATTATTTTAAAGTGGGAATTGTCGCACACATTCTTGCATCTGCTGCAGGAAGGCCAATGGTTTTCCCTTGTCCTTGTTTGCCCGGGGAAAGTGCCTTTTAGCATCTGTATGTGTGATTTTAAGGTGACTTGGGTAGGAAGTTGGGTGGCTAAATATGCAGTTTCACAAGCATGACTCCTGGCTTTCTATTGGTTAACTCCTGGCTTTCTATTTCAGAAAGCTCTATTGGGTGGATGCTCACCTGAATTGCCTCTCTGTCTCTGACCTTGATGGTCAATACCGCCGCAAGCTAGTTGAGCACTGTCTGGATGCCAACAACACCTTCTGCTTTGATAACCCCAGAGGAATTGCTCTTCACCCTCAATATGGGTATTGTCTTCCCTGTAATCTTGGACTCTTCTATCATGCCCTCATTCTGCCTCTGTTACCAGAAAGGCTGTTCATGTAGTTATCTCAAGGCCAATATCTTGCTGGGATTTGTCTTCTGCTTTTCTTACCTGGTAAATTGTTTAGTATAATGGGTAGAAGCATGGCTTATTCATAAGCTATTCTGTTTTCTTTGCCATGACTTGTCATTTCACTTTTCAAGTCACATATTTTGGCTGCATGCAAAGAAAATTATGGTATAATCAAAACAGCTTACTTACCTTTACTGACTTTCTATGTCCGGTCCACTGAAATCCCCAGTTAATCATGTTCATTCTTTAGCATTCCCTGTATATCATCTCCTTTTAGATGATTTTCTATCAGTTCTCTTTTCTTTCTGAGAAGCTCTATAGAATGTACACTTTATTTCTCCAGTTGGAGAAGAGCTATGCCTTTTGGCTACTAACTTCTTTTGACTTCAGGAACTGACCCTCTGTGTTTACTCCAACAGTTATGTCTACTGGGCGGACTGGGCTCACCGAGCATACATTGGGAGAGTCGGCATGGATGGAGTCAATAAGTCTGTCGTCATCTCTACCAAGTTAGAGTGGCCCAATGGCATCACCATTGATTATACCAATGATCTACTCTACTGGGCAGATGCTCACCTGGGTTACATTGAGTACGTATACAAAAAAGAATGAACTGGGTAACTGTTTATTCCAAACAGCAGGGCTTGTGTTGCTAATGTATCATTGCCAAGCAGCTTCTAACTGACCTGGGAATTGGAAGTCTCTCTGAGGTCACTTCTACCTAAAACAGCCTATAGGCAATTCACTGAGCTCTGTGATATGATGCACTAGAAAGAGCGTGAACTTTGTAATTACACAAGGGCTGTCCAGAAGATCCAGCGACATATGCTCTACTTTTCACAGTACATGGCTGGATACTTTCTGGACAGCCCTCATACAGATCAGGATTTTGTTCTGGTGCTTTTACTTCTTGGTTTTTTTTTGTTGTTGTTGTTTGTTTGTTTTTTCATCTAAAGAAATGGAGCTAGTATTCGCTCTTCTATTGTAGTCAACTTAATCCTGAGCTCATTTTAATTTCCCTATTCCTGTACTTTTCCCTTTCTTTCTGAGTATATGATTAATAAATTTTAGTATTTAAAAAAAGGAAAGGCAAGAGTGTTGAAAAGGTTTTCTATGAAATACTTAGGTACATTTGTTGATATGTACAATAAAGTATTTTATGTAGCAGTAGAGTCTATTAACATTTATTCAATATGATAATGCATTCATATTTTAGTAATAGTTTAAAGTTTGTTAACTATTATGCAGTTCAATGAAATGTTCAATGAAAAATGTTCATTGTAAAAAAGATAATACACTTTATTAACCATTCAGTACATGTTTATTTTGAGGCATTGCTAATTATGGTCTCAATGGACAATAGTGTATCTTCTGGGGAAGCATTTATGAACAAGTACATAGCCTATTGCATTCAAAAGCTTGGAATTGCCATTAACTCAGTAGAGCTATTTTAAAGTCCTTTAAAATTTTTGTGATTGTGTTAAATTTGTTTGTTTGTTTTGTGTGATTCCCTGGCTGGGAATTGAACCCAGGTTGCAGCATTGATTGATAGTGCCAAAGCCTAGCCACTACACCACCAGGGAACCCTCTATTAAATTTATTTTGCTACCAAAGTCAAGTGTAGAAAAATTTTAAGTTTTCTAATCCCATATTCTCTTGGGAACATGCCACTGAATACCTGACACACGTGCTAATGCCCTCTCATTCTCTGCTCAAGGCAGACATAGTTAATTAATCCCAGTACTCTCTTGTTAAATTGGGCCATTTCCCTAGAAACTTCCCCAGTTGATGCATGTGATGGAGATGCTTTGCCATCCCCTGGAAAGCATAGGACACTGGACTATATGGATGATGTCATCAGCCTCTTCTAGTCCCCAAAGTCTGTTTTGAATTCATCTCCTTGGGATTACCTTAATGAACTTAGTTTTGAACTTAGTTTTAGGTTCAGTAGGAAAGGAGACTTGGAATACTAAAGATTGTAAGGATTTTGACATATAATGTTTTGGGAAAACTTTCTTGTCCCTGGTTCATTTAACATTCTACGGCAATCTATAGTGTTTTCACAGAATTTAGCAGATACTAACTCACTGTTAGATAGAGATCAACTTTGGTCAAAACAAATAGAATATTACTTCCAGTTTATTTGTATCATTTCAGTGTAGTATACAGATGGTGACATCCTTGGCCCTTATCACAATGTGTGTATTCTCTTTTTGAAGGAACATCACAGAGCTTAGCTTTCCATAAAAATCCCATTTTGAATTAGTAGGTGCATCAAGGTGTTCAAAGAAGTTTCAACAAATTTCTTGGTGGATTTTTGTTGTCCTTTAGGTCTTGTGGATTATTCTCGGTCTTGAAGCTTGGAGGTTTAACTGAAATGGTCAGTGTACACATAGTATTTTAAGGAGTGTTAGAGGCAAAAAGGAATTTTCTAGTTACTTAATCTTCTTTTCACTTTTTGAAAAAAATTTATGTATCTGAATTTCAACATTCAGGCAATAGGTTACTGTCTAAAAGTCAAATCATAGTATCAGGCATTCTTATATGGAGATGAATGAACCTTTAACATTCATGTAGCCATCCTGACTTGATCAGCTCTTGAAGGGGTGGAAAACCCTATGTTCAGAAATAGATTTCATAGTAGACTACATAAATCAGTAGATTTTCACAAGGCATAGATCCATTTCTTGTACATATCAGGATGTGCCAATATCCATTTAGTTTTGACTGTCATTCTACATTTGACAAAAAATGTTTATAAAGGTATCTGAGATCTCCATATAGAGTTCATGCAAGAACTGAAAAGGAAGGCCTCAAGAATACTTTTTGGGCTTCGGTGCTCTCAACGCCATGGCCTGGGTTTGATTCCCAGCCAGGGAAACACCCCCCAAAAAAACAAAACAAAAATAAACAAAAAAGAATACTTTCTGGTCTATGACTTTTTTTTTAGAGGAATAGTAATGAAGTTGTGGTCATATCTACAGTCTTATCAACTGAGGCCAAAAAGGTCTTCAAGTTTTCCTTTCAAGGTTTCTATAAGTTACCATCAATTATGATATTTTGAAAAATATTTCTAACATTATCAAATTTCTTATTTGCTAATTCATCCTACCTCCTGTTTGAGATTTAGTCTTAGGGTTTCTGCCAAAAATCTTTAAATATCAATATTCTGACATAGACTCAGAAATGACTGAGCCATTGGAACTAGGAGGACCTACAAATTTGGCTGTGGATGTTCTGTGACATCTTAGAACCAGAGAACCTCCTCTGGAGGTTTATTCATCAGGAAAATACTCATTAATAGTGCCCAGGGCATGATGAATAATTTATAAGTGTGCTGCCAGTGTATGCAAAGTTGTCCATGCTATCTTATAGTTTAACTCAGCTAGCTGCTCAGGTTCTACTGAGAATTCTGCTGTTTCTCAGAAACAGCTTCTCCCCTGAAATGTTCACGAGGAGGCAGAATTCCAGCCTTCCATTGCTATCCTCTGATTTTTTGGGGTGGGGGGAGGAGCTAGTTTCCAGGCTGGGAATCAAACCCAAGCTGCAGTGTTGAGAGCACCGAAGCCTAGCCACTTGAACACCAGAGAACTCCTCCTTTTTTTTTTTTTTTTTTTTTGATGACTTAGGAAACAAGAATGGTGTTCATCCTACATAACAAAATGATGCTTAATGGAGAACATCAATGTAAGAGGTTTCTATCATGAACAATACTGAACCAGCTGCATCCACAGGAAAGCAGCTGCAGTTAGGAATCCATGATAATTTAAACTCCTCTGGATATTTCTGTTTTTAAGTCATTGCTTTTTTCAACTTTTACATCTTTTGTTCAGTCAAAATATTCTTTAAGTTTATTTTTGTTTTAATTAAAGAGTAAGAATTCTAGGGAAAATCTGAACTTCAGTTACCCCAAAAGGGTAGAATTTTATTAATTTGTCAATTCCTCTATCCTTATTATAGGAAGGAAGTTATCTTCACTGAGTGACCCTTTCTTCCTCTGAACCCAGGTACTCTGATTTGGAGGGCCACCATCGGCACACGGTGTATGATGGGACGCTGTCTCACCCTTTTGCTATTACCCTCTTTGAAGACACTATCTATTGGACAGATTGGAATACAAGGACAGTTGAAAAGGGAAACAAATATGATGGATCAAATAGGATGATGCTGGTGAACACAACACATAAACCATATGACATCCATGTGTATCATCCATACAGGCAGCCCATTGGTAAGTGTGAGTAGGTGGTCCAGAAGTTTGGCACAGTTGCGTTAGGTGCCTGTACATGCTGTTCTTGTTTCTTTAAGTGTAAACATCAGGATTTATAAAGGGAATGGTGTTACTTGTTAACATTTTCTACAAAACATATGCTGAACATCGAAGGTATGGAAATACCTTTGGAGTTTATTTCCCTACTCTTGGAAAGGCTGCTTATAACTTTTTATAACAATGGCGCTATTCTTAGTGAACAATTTGGATTTTTGTTTTTGAAAAGAGCTAATAGTTATATTGTTATATTTACTTCTATTTTGGTGGGAGGACTGAAGCATATTAAAGTGAATTAAAAATATTTTGACATTTCAACTTTAAATACTTAAGAAAGCACTTTTGAAAAATAAGGACATTTCCTATATAATTCAATAAGTTAAATACCTAGGAGATATAATTAGGCTGACCAGAAGTACTGTTTTAAATGGGACAGAAAACAACGGCACTGTCCTGTTTCAAACAGCACTTATGGTCAGCCTAGTCTCACTGGGCTAAATTCAAGAAGTCAGTAGGGTGATCACATGTACCATTTGAAATGGGACAGTACTGTTATTTTCTGTCTAATTTAAAACAGTATGTCTGGTCAGCCTAATTATAATTATATGTATATAATTAGAACAATCATTCCTTAATATCAGATCTATTGAAATGATCGATTAAATGAAATGTTTAAAAGAAAATAATTATTAAATCATTTATTAAATGGCTATTTGCATATGATATACTGTGTATTGAATATGTTTTCCTACTGTACTAGAAGGTAATAATGTTGAGAGCAACACATTTCAGTGTATCATAAGTTAGGTAATTTGTTTTTATTTGTTTGTGAACTTACATTCCTCTTCATACAATTAAAGCCTTTTTTATGATTTAAGAGATAATCTGGCAAATGTCTGGAGTATATTTTGGGGGTAGAATACGTTTTGTGGGCCTACTTTGTTGTGGTGTCTTGAAAAAACATACAATAAACTTGGAAGTAAAGAAAAATGAGAATTGGCAAAATAAACTATTTTTTCCTGGAAGTTAATACTCTTCATATTATTTTAACAGAAGTTCAAGTTAGTCTTTATTTCCAAGTGGTGGCCCAGAAAATTGGTGAAGGTGCTCCTCACTTTATCCTTCCACCTTACTCGTGGCCATACTTTTGTTGCCTATATCCCTAGAATGAGAGAGCATCTGCTGGAAATTACTTGTTAGGTTCTAGACACATGAATGTAAGCTAACTGTCCCACCTACTCTCTAAAGACTTTTAGAAACACACCTTTTGTAGCCCAAAACACCAGTAAGTATGCCTTACTTCTGGTCACACGTAAATCAGTTTACTTGAACCACAGCGTTACCTATACAGCTCTATCATCTATCCTATTTATGAACTTCAGGAAAAAGCACGAAACTATGGTAATAGTTTTTCTTAATCAGCTCACCTATGCTTGATATTCTCTTTAAGAGAATGATCACCTGTTTTCTTTCTTTCACTAGTGAGTAACCCCTGTGGTACCAACAATGGTGGGTGTTCTCATCTCTGCCTCATCAAAGCAGGAGGAAAAGGATTCACCTGCGAATGTCCAGATGACTTCAAGACCATCCAGCAGGTTGACAGTACCCACTGCTTACCCATGTGCTCTAGCACCCAATTCCTGTGTGCTAACAATGAAAAGTAAGGCTGATTGTCTTTCAACTGTAAATTCTAATATCTTGAAGAAAAGTAGTTCTAGTTCAGTAGTTAAATAAAACATTATATGCCTTTGTTTAAAAAAAAAAAAAAAAAAGAAAAGTAAGGCTGTCTCTTCCCTGTCCCCACTGCCTCTCCATTCCTCAGATACACATTGAACTTCAAGACTCCAGGGGATGGGAATTTTCAAATGAACCAAGATTTTGGCCAATTAGTGTGGTTCATTTGGAATGTACCAAGACTCTCGGTCTCCATCTTCAAGTAATTCTTTCCATAAATAGAAGGAATTTGTTAACCAAATGGTTACACCTATGTATGCAAGTTTTTATATCTGTAGAGCGGATACAAAGTATGTGTTTTTTGTTTCTAATATATTGTCCTAAGTGTCAGGACCAGCGTATATGTAAGTGTACACTGAAAAATAGCTCTCAAGAATGATAGAATTTCTCTTGTTTCTATACTTGCCTAGCTTTTTAGTTAACTATGCCAGAGGACCCAGGATTATACATTCAAATTTATTTTTGACCATTTGTATTTGCTGTGAAACATAACCACAGATTATTTTCCTAACAATGGTCACAGGGCACTGATGACTGAATCAGAGAATGGGGTAAGGAGAGGTGTTAATACAAATCACGGCATCTAAGATTCAATGGCAGATTATTTTGATGACTAAGTAAAGTATCTTAGATTAAGAATCTAGCATACACCTATCATGACATAGGCTCTCAACAAATGTTAGTGCTCTCCAGCTTCCCAACTAACACCCACAAATCTGTTCTATCACCCTGGCAGACAATCCCAGCCAGTTCCTGCTACTAGAACCATGGCTCCAAACACACACTCCACTGTTTGTTGTGGCAGGAATTTAATCAACATACTAAAAGCATTTTTTTCAGCATGTCTCTGTCTTATCAAACCTATTGTATTTCATCCGGTTGTTTTTTTCTGAAAATGCACACAGTTACGAAGGTTTACATAATTCTGTTCTGGGGCCATGAGAGCACTCATGCGAGTCATTCCTTGGAATTCAGTTTTGCCTTCTTCTCTCAGAGAGTCATTGCCTGCTCCTCTACCTGCTCTGCCCTCCCCTGCCCAACCCCCAGGTACTTTGCTAAGTGAAGTGGTACATTTTCTCTGTGCAGGTGTATTCCTATTTGGTGGAAATGTGATGGACAGAGAGATTGCTCAGATGGTTCCGATGAACCCCCCATCTGTCCGCAGCGCTCCTGCCGGTTAGGACAGTTCCAGTGCAAGGACGGCAACTGCACCAGCCCCTACTTCCTCTGTGATACTAACCAGGATTGCCCTGATGGGTCTGATGAGGACCTTATTCTTTGTGGTGTGTTGAACTGCTTTATGCCTTCTCTGCCCCATTTCTACTGTTGTGTGTGTATAGTCATGACTCTGTGAGGATTTTCTGAATGTCCTAAACTAAAAACCAGTCCAAAGTCCTACGGGGAAACTCCATTCTATACCTATTTTTGTAAAGGTTTCTAGAATTCCTAAGGTTTCTACAAAGCAAATGGTTAAGGTAGATAGTTGACTAGTTTGGTGGTTCTTCACCATGTGCTATACATAGTTTTTACTTGAGAGCTAACAGGGAGGGCAAAATGAGGATTTCCCACCTCCATTTTAGTTAAGGACTCTCAATGATAATATTTATGGTTTAATTTTTATAAATCCAAAATAGAACTTAAACAACAAAATCCCTCCAACTAAAACGACATATCAAGAACAGCAACAAACACCATATTTGAAAAACATTGTTCATTATGGTAACAAGGACTGGAGAAGGTGAGTTTATTAGGCCATCAGTGATTCAGTCCTTATCCCCTAATTTTGCATGCAAGAAAAGAATATTTAATGATTTAGGAGACAGTAACAGTCAGAGGAATAACTGCTTATGTAGTGGTACTGGTTGATAGTAAGTGCATTAGAATTTAATTCATCTAAAAAGATATTATGATTGAGTTCTCGAGGACCCATCAGTGTGAATTAATAGCTTCTGTTCCTGACATCTTCCAAGCTGATAACCAAATGCCCTTGCTTGTAGAGCACCACCAATGTGAGTCCAATGAATGGCAGTGTGCCAACAAACGTTGCATCCCAGAAGCCTGGCAGTGTGACTCGATAAATGACTGTGGCGATGACTCAGATGAAGACAGTTCCCACTGTGCCAGCAGGACCTGCCAACCGGGCAATTTTAAGTGTGCCAATGGCCACTGCATCCCTCAGTCCTGGAAGTGTGATGTGGACAATGACTGTGGAGACTACTCAGATGAGCCCATCCAGGAATGCAGTAAGTTCATGTGGGAGAGGCATGGCCTGACCAGAAGCAGGTAACAAGGAGAAGCCATGGGTCAATTGAGAAAGGATGTGGAACCCCTTGCTTCAGCCCATGGGTCACCCCCTCTTGGCTCTCTCTGTGAATCCTGGCACTGCCAGACAAAATGTAGCTGTGTGGCCTGCAGATTGAACCAGACCCCTGCATCTGAAGTGGCTGATTTCTCCTTTTGATACACTGAATGGCTGGCTATCTGTCTAGAATATGATAACAAGAGCTTACATTTTGTATAGCTAGCACTTTCTCATTTGAGCCTCAGAGAAACATTGTGAGGTAAGGAAGGTGGCCGTTACCAATTCCCATTTTATAGATGAGCAAACTGGAGTTCACATTCAGTGAATAGCTCTCTTCAACCCCAGTTTTTTATTTCAAACCCAGTCCCTTTTCCTCCCACACACAAATGAGTGGCACTGAGATAGTGAAAAACCTTAGGAATATTTCTGCTCTTGGCAAACGGATCACACCTAAAACAGACCATGTTGCCAGAGTCAACTTAATTGGTGACATGGTCATTGTTACTCATCAGCATCACTTCCTAAATATGACAGTGGAAAGGTGTTTCTGGTGCCGTTTCCCAGCAGGTCTGAGACTTCATTCTGACTTTGCTGCTTTCTCTCTTTTCAGTGGGCCCCGCCTATCGTTGTGACAATCATACGGAATTCAGTTGTAAAACGAACTACCGCTGTGTACCGAAGTGGGCTGTGTGCAATGGTGTTGATGACTGCAGGGACAACAGTGATGAGCAAGGCTGTGGTAGGAGGCCTGAAGGGGAATGGGGAAAGGACAAGAAGATTCAAGTGTCTTTGCCATTATTAAGAGAGGAGTGGATTTCGCATGTTGTCTTTTCCTTTGTTTACCTCTGAAAAAGAACTATCTATTATTGGTTCTTCTAATAACATGTTACATTTTTGTAGCATTTTACAGGGTTATTGGGGAGTTTAGTTTATCACATCTTAAATGAAATCTCATCCCAAAGGATCCTATAATTGGGGAAGATATTATTAAGATATTAAGAACTTGTGAAATTTCTCCCAAATGTAGAAACCTTATTTATACTTGATAAGTTTAAATTGTCCACTCTTATAGACAGAATGAAATTGATGGGAATACAGAAGAAATTAGGTATTTACCACTAAAAAGGATATTTCAAAATCAATATTTCTTATTTGGAGAATTTTATATTCTGAATGCCTTTCTGACTTTCCCTATCTTTTATTGGTCAGTTGTAGTCACTCTGGCAATTTGGGAAGAACTTATGTACAAAAAGCCCAAATGAACTAATGGGATTTGTTAAGATTAGGCATATACTCTAACTTGAAACCAAAATGTCTATGTGTGTGCTTGTTAGGGTTAGTTGGAAGAGAGGTAGGGAAGATAATAGGTTATTTTAATAATAACACTGAATCTAATAAATGAAAGACAATGTGATGGAAATGTTTTATTTGCTGGTGGCATCACTTAATTTTCCTTTCCAGGTCTATGTTGCAAATTATAAGCCAGATACCAATTCATTCATTCTTTGAACAGTTTCTACAAAAGAGAACATATCTAGTTTCAAGCAGTAGGATAAGTTCAGGTTAGTTGGAGGAATACTGACCACGAATATTGCTGGCATTCTTTCTCTGGGAACTTTGAAAATATGGTAGCATAATTTTTAGACTGTCACACAAGAAAGCCAGCACTACTTTGGCATTTCTTGACCATTGGCTTCTGAAATCTTTGCAATGACTGTTTTGCAGAGGAGATGACATGCAAACCTGTGGGGGTTTTCCGCTGTAATAATCACCAGTGCATCCCTCTTCGCTGGAAATGTGATGGGCATGATGATTGTGGCGATCACTCAGATGAGGAAGACTGTGGTGAGTGTTCAGGGCTCTATCATCCTTTTGTGCCACTAGAGCTGTGATGTTTGCTTTTTGTCTATAATTCAACTGTCTATGCTATTGTCTTTAAATGATAGAATGACAGCTACCTGATCTCTTACTTTCTGCTGACTAGTACATTTCTATTCTTGCTTTAACCCTTTTGCTGCGACATTTGGATATATCCAAATAAATATTTCCATCTGCTGGCTGTGGCGTTTGAGTTAAAATAATTTTTGTTATTCAGTGTGAAACTATTTCAAGGACTTTTTTCCATTTACAAGATTTTGAAATATGTTTTTCTGTGGCTTGCACTATCAACAACAAAGATGTTTTACATGCCATATTATGTAACATTTTGTAATATATTTTTTGTCATTAATGCCATTAGATTCTAATTTATCTGTACTTAAATCTAATTGATGCCACTTAGTATGTTTTGAGTATTTTTTGCTAAAATTCAATATAATGGTAAAATTATTATCATATAACAAAAATTTAAAATAAAATAATGTCATTTACAGACAAAGCATCTCAAAATGTTATTAAATGAGTATAATAGTCAAAATATCAACTTTTAATTTTTTGTGGCTTTTTGACACATTTTTGAAAACAACTCAAAGTCAATGAATGCAGTGAATTAACTATGAACATAGCATCTCTTTCTGGGATGCTTATAATCAAATTTTGGGATGAGGATATTTACCCAAGTATAGCTTTTGTCTTTTAAACTTATTTACACCTAACTTTTTTTCCAAAAAGAACTTGAGGTGACTTACAATAAAAGACAAATAAAATAAGATAAAGAGAATAGAAATAGACCAGGATGAAGAGAAATAAGAAGGAAAGGTACTAATCCAAAGATCTGCTTCTTAAGATCTTGCCCCAAAATGGCCTTAAAAGCAAAGGAAAGAGAAATTGTATTTTGGATTCCTGGAATATTTGACTATGTTAGGAGGTCTAATGGTTAAATAACAGGTCAGGTTTTAGTTCCTCTTTCTCAGTGAAGGTGTTGACTGTAAGAAATTGGACAGGGAGGATGAGGAAAGGAAGCCAAAGATTTAGATTCCACCAAACTAGTTAGCCCTAAATAAATAGATGTGCTGTAAAGATGCTTTATGAGGCCCTTCCTTGAACATATACCATTGACTTATGATATATGTGAATTTCAGATTGACTAATATGAAGTGTATTCTAGCCTTAGTCACCTTTTAGAAGTAAGTGATTACCATTTGCCATAGGCAATTGAGAAAATCAGGGTGCTGATTACATTTGCAAATATCAATCAGCTGAAAACTTCTTACACAAAAGGGCAATCCAATTGACATTTTATTGTCGATAAGAAAGTTCATGTTGAATCCCATAGGAGGTTAGTTAGAATTTCATGAAATAAAATTTACCTTAAGATTCGATCACCTCTTAAGAGATTTAAAAATTGAGGTGGAGGCCTATTTTTGGCAGATGGACAGTCTGCCTAAGCAGATCTCTGTGACTTGAAGCACCAGAGGGCCTTGGGTACTGAGGGCACTTATGTCTCCTCACTAACCTATCCTGTGTGTGATTCCTGGTACTCCACTGATGGCCGTGTGGTTTTCCTTTTCAGTCCCTCGGGAGTGCACAGAGAGTGAGTTTCGGTGTGATGACCAGAACTGCATTCCTTCTCGATGGATATGTGACTTTACCAATGACTGTGGGGACAACTCAGATGAACGGGACTGTGGTAACTGTCAGAGTTCTTGGAGAGGCTTCCCATAGAATCTTGTGCTAAAGTCAGCATATCTGACAGAAGCAGGGACTTCAAATGAGTGTTTATAAGGTTTTTTAGAGTAAAATAATTTTTGTGTCATTTATGTATTACATAAACCTTAGCATTACACAGTACCTTCTGCTCTGTATTTTCTATGCTTTATTTTTAACTCACAGCAGTCTATATCAACAATAATACAGGAAAATAGCAAGAGGTTTTCTGTAAAATCTCTTTATAACTTCAACATTTCCTAGGAGCAGACTTTGATCTGCATGGACTTCATAAACAATTAAAAACATTGGTCTTCCTACTCTTCTCCAGAAAGTAGCCTTAAGGTTTATAGTACTGTCGCTCCCTGGTATAGAGGTCAGAGCATTAGAATAGTAATCAAACCCTAAGTAATTTTAATAGCTCTTAACTGAGTAAGGTTGGGTCTGAGAAAAGTCTGTGAACATTGAAAGTTGGGGAATTCAGTATTCTGAGGAAAAGCTTAAGAGATTGAAATTAATTTATAGAGGAGAGTTAGGTATTTCCATCTCCCAATCTTGAAGGGAGCAGGTATGAGTTGATTGATTTGCTAATCACAGGTTGTGGGGGTTGCTGTGAGTCAGTGAAAGGGGGTGGATAAGAATGTGATGGAGTACTTACTACACTCCATGGAGCCAATACCTGTCTGAGAATGCCAAGGCAGTCTGGGAGTGACAGTCTTTTTCCTTCAGAGATGAGGACCTGCCATCCTGAGTATTTTCAGTGTCAGAGTGGACACTGTGTGCCTGATGAATTGAGATGTGATGGATTCATCGACTGTTTGGATGCCTCTGATGAAACTGCTTGTCGTGAGTGCCTAGACACCTGTTTATCTGAATTGTATGGGTATAGCAGCGTAGACCCCACTTCCATTTTCTGTTGAGTGTTCATCGATAATTATCAGTTTACCTGTGGTCTGAGTCAACTATATTCGTACATTTCACCATAGTCATTCAAAGGAATTTTAGTAATAATATTTCAAATAGAGAATATATTAAGTATCTGTGGTATCAAATGTATTTATATATTATTAGCTATTATATAATACTATAAAACCATTAATTGGGAAAAAAATCATTGAAGATAAAAGAAGACTGAGCAATAAATTAATGGGTATAAAGAGCTTGAATTGAGTATTAGCACTTAATTTATAGCATTGAAAATTTTCTGAATTGCGTGGTGGCATATAAAAATTATTTTAAAATGTAATGTCAATATGATTATTCCTATTTTAGTCTTTATGAATCACTGAATCAAAAATAACTGTGGCTGATAATCCATGGTAGATTGTTGTTGATAATGAGGCTGCTTAAAACTTGCTTTCAAAGAGAATATCTAAATGGATCATGGGTAAAGCCAGTGCTGACAGTGCTGAAGGAAGAGTTGTACTTACCTATAAAGAAAAAGTCCAGTGCTATCCACAGAATGACTCATGTCATTGAACATTAGGCTTGGACGATGTTCTTAAGAAATATTCCATCAGAATTTCAGACAGTTTAAAGCCATAGTACGCCTACATGAGTAAGGAAGAGCAGGCTATAATGGAGAGAGCTAAAGGAGAAATAGCAGGTTAGCTTGCCAAAACTAGTAGCTTCTAATGATTTGAATATGTGTCTTCCCCAACAGCTACTCGCTTTCCCAATGGTACATACTGCCCAGCTGTTATGTTCGAATGTAAAAATCATGCTTGTATCCAGTCGTCTTGGATATGTGATGGTGATAACGACTGTGGCGATGGTTCTGATGAAGAGCTTCATCTGTGCTGTAAGAGGGAGAGAAATAGAGTGAATGCAAGTGGTGTTTGGCAAAATCTCAATGTTTCTTATATGGAGCATGTAATCCTAGGAGCGCTGTACAACTTTTGAGTACCAGAGACATGATCTGCGTTACTGTGGTTTCACGTGGCCTTCACCCTTAATCCTCTATTTGGAACATGAGGAAGTTGGGCAGTCATTCATGGCTTTAAACATTGTATGGCCTTAGAACACAATTTCTTCAAAAGAAGTCTTAGTTAGAAACCCCATGTATATAAATAGAGAGATCTGTTGTGGTCGAAGTCTGAGTAGGGGTTGGGTGTTATACTTCTCCTGCTCCATCCAAAAGTTGGTGCTCCTCAAAGCATCTCTTCCAGTCCCCTAGAACGTCATAAAACATCATTAGGAAAATTTAAGACTTGTTAACCTTTAAAGTCACTTTTCTTCACATCATTACTCAAGGCCATCCAATTCCCTTCTGTCATATGTGTAAATTTATTCTTTAAACAAGTGACTCTCATCTGGGATATACATCACAGTCACTTGGGAAGAAGTGTTTCAAAATCACATACCCCGGCCCCACTCCAGGCTTTGACCTAATGAACCAGAATCTCCAAGTATGGAGCCTGGACAAATGTGTATTTAAAAAGCTCCTTAGCTTTTAATTTAGTCCTCTAATTGAGAACTACTGATTTTAATAAAGTAAATGAAAATAAAGTTTGGTTTGATTATTTTCCTACATACTTGGAATTATTTGAGAGAGTCTAGGGCAGTAGTTCTCGAAGTGCCATCCCTTTACTAGGAGAGTATCACTTGGGAACAAGTTACAAATTCAAATGTATAGGCCCACCCCAGACCTACCCCATCCAAATCTCTGGCAGTGGGACCCATCGATCTCTGCATTCAATAAGCCTTACAAATGATTCTAATGCAAGGTGAAGGTTAAGAATTTTGTGTAAGTAAAACCCTCAACATAGGACAAGGCACCCCCAAAAGCATTCCTGCTGGAACTCTTACTTAGCTCCTACTCTTGATTCCTTTGCAATTTGCTTCTGAAGTTCACATGGCCTCTTCTGTTTGGTTTCCTATAGTCATCCCTATTTATTTTTAACCCAGGGATTTGACTCTGGAAAATGATGTATCAGAATATTTCCTTCCCTTCAGAAAACTGTAATTACCATACATTATGTTTTCATAGTGGCATCACACCATTTTTCTTGCCATCTCTGTTCTTATTAGGAATTATCCATGTTTTGTTTTGTTTTTAACTTAATGGATCTTGAAAAATATCTTAAGCATATATAGCTTTTCAAAGACCAAGTCCTTAGAAAGTTGCTTTCTTCTATAAAATAAAGTAGTAGAATTAAATTTTTGAGAGGTAGAGATACAACGACATTAAAAAGTGACCAACACTTGTTTTATAATGTTGCACTTGCCTTTCATAGCAAATAATACTAGTAAATAATTCTATTAGCCATACTTCCAAGAACCAGCTCTCAAATCTGACATTTTACCCCAAACCAACCTCATTATAAGTCTCTCCTCTCGCTCTCTGTGTGTGGTACAAAGGCAGAGGAAATCAAACAGCCCAAGTCCTCTATGTGAAAGAAGAGCACACATATGTGTTGGGGTCACTGAATTCCAGGTACATGTATAGAGGACCACGCTTGTGTGCCAAACAAGTAAGGTACCTGGGCTCTACCCTTGGGTTCCTCATGGGTGTACAAGCATCAGTTAGAGGTCTAGTTCTGGATAATAAAACATGTCAGGGTTTGATTGAAGATATCATCTTCAAATGTGGTAGGTGAGGGAATTCAGGAAAGGAAGTCTATCATGGCATAAAACTTTAATGAAAAGACTTCATGCTGTGGAAGCTCAGTGATGACTGCAGTCAGAGGGACAAACAATGGCCTCCTGGCTCTAAGAATAAGAGCTCATGTATGGTCCTGCTGGCCCTCTAGCCTCATGCCCACCATTGACCACAGTCTGTGCTCCAGCCATAGAGACGTTTTACTTGGGTCCAAAAGCCTGCCATACTTATTATTGACTCAAAATCTTCCCATGTGAAGCCTCTTTTGCCCCTCCACCTCAGACCTACATCAGGTACCCCCAGCAGATGCTTTCATAGTGTGTTTCCTTTGTGGCTCTTATCACAGTTGTAGTCAGATGGTTAATTTGTAAAGTCCATTTCTCTGCTAGAATGAGAGTTCCATGAGGATAAGGACAGTGTCTTTCTTGTTCCCCATTGAATGTGATGCCTAGCCCAGTGTCATGGTGTGTACTAGATATTCGAGATGTATGTGTCCATTGGTTAATCAAATGAACAAATGAATGGATCAATCAAGCAAGCCTGGTACTAGTATAGGAGTGTTTTAGATATTGACATATTCTACTCTTCACCTGTACTTTTGTTTTTCCATCTTTTGTTTTAGTGAATGTTCCCTGTGAGTCACCATATCGTTTCCGGTGTGACAACAATCGTTGCATTTATAGTCATGAGGTGTGCAACCATATGGATAACTGTGGAGATGGAAGTGACGAGAAAGAGGAAAACTGTAAGCAAAAGTCAAAAGGGAGAAACAAAATCCAAGGTCCCCAAATTGTTTGCACTTTGTGAAATGTGACTCTGGGATTCGGTTTGTTCTGTAGAGGCTTGAGCTACACCTATAACAATAGCTCTCTGTTGACATAGTTATTTTCCAGACCCTACAAACACTTGAATTACTCAAATGCTGTCCTTCTCTACTCATTCCTATTTCTTCTGAGTGAGGTGGTGTCACATCCTTTAATTTTTTCAGTCTTTGTTTAAACATTCAGTATGTTTTTATTTTCTCTTTTCTCTTAAGGAAATGAGAATAAACACTAAATACTGGTTGAGTCACACTTCAAATTTAATGGTTTATTTGTTTTCAAAGATGAGGTTTGGTTACTCTTCAGCCTAGAGTTACTAATTGTTCATCTAGGGATGTAAACTTCTCAATGCTCAGCTGAGAAGATCATGTTAGGTAAGGTAGCACTGGTATTAGCTTATCTTTAAAATGAAAATTGATTACCCAGAAGAGAAAAATGGTGGATTATTTCAAGGTTAAAGTTTCAAACTGGCTGCATTTAATGTTTTAGATATTGAAAAATCTGTACTTTATCACTTTGAAAATGTTTTTAAAATCTATCCATTGAAGAGGGTGAGAGTTGATGAATTTTTCTGGGCAATTTAATTTACCTAGAAAAGAGTGAGAGAGAAAAGTATTTCCCCTGACTCCAGTTACATTTTTTTTCCTAAGAGGATTATATCTGGGAAAATTTAGATAAATACTTATTTTTCTATTTTCCATCCTTTGTATTGATGTGGTACTGGAATGCTCATTGCAGCTTCCCATCTCAGAGGGGACTGTATGTCAGGGAGAACTTTGACACTATTGCAGTGTTCAAGTTGGTACCCTCCCACCCCTCTTTTTGGGACAGAGATGACCGTGTGGTTGTAATATTGTTAATCTGTTTACTTGAGGCATAGTGCAAAAGGATGAAAACCTAGAAATAAAACATTTTAAAAAAATTTTAGCAGGTTTCCCCTTCCCTTCTTCTCTTTCCATTTCCTCTACTACTAAATGCCATTTTTAAATGGAGCAAGACATTTGTACATGTGGTCTGATCCCAGAATGGAAAAAAGAGGGAGTAAAGTTTTATTTTTCCCAAGGAACAGGATGTTAGTCAGAGGAATCACTGCTAGCCATTGCTATAGGCAACATTAAAATGGCTTAAACAGGGGAGGTTTGTTTTTCCCTCATGTAAAGTTTGCTGAAGGTCATCCCTCTTCCATTCAGTAATTATGGCATCTGGTTGCTGGGCATGGAAGAGAAAAATGGAAGAGGCACATGGATTCTTGAGTTCCAAGGCCTGGAAGTGACAGACATCATTCATGCTCACAGTCCTTTGGTTGGAATTAGTCACGTGGCCCCAATCTAACTCCAAGGGAGACCAAGACACACAGGGAAGTGTGTGGGTAATTGTCACTCCAAAATTTACCCTTGTGCCACTAGAAATTCCTTTCTGCTTTTCTTCCCTCACATAGAGCACCCTTAACCTCTCCCTAAGGGACAGAACTCATTGTCCCATCCAGTAACTGAAATCCGGGCGCTCCAGCTGATGGGCGGTAGTCACGCCATCAAGTCCAGACATAATTCCCCTTGGTCTGGAGAACCATAAACTAACTAACATACAAGTTTTATTTGTGCCACCCACCTCCTGACCCCCAATAGATAGTGCTAGAGCAGGGGAAGCATAATAAACGTGAACATTCCCATTGGGAAAGAAAGAATTGGAGGCTCATTGCAACACCAGTCTTAACAATTTTGAAATACCACGGGGCAGGGGTGACACGTTGGCCCAGGACAGTCCTGATTTATGTCTGTCGCCCTGCTGGAATTATGAATAGTGCCCCCTTCACTCTCGAGAGCATACTGGCTTTGGAGAGTAAATGATTTGGTTACCCTGTGCGGACACTGTGAAGGCCCCTCCTATTATGGGGAGTGAAGGTGAGTCATTGATGAGGTCAGAACTCTGCTCTGGAAGGAACACTTGTGTCCATTGTGCCTCACCTTTGGGAGTGTTCCCTCGTCTATTTTCCTCTTCAAATGAAGAGGAAGCGGGAATATGAGCGGCTTTCTCAGCCCACTCCTTGCTTGCAGGAGTTGGGGAGCCCAAGAGGTTTTGAAAAGTCTCAGTCACAGTATTTTAATTTATTTGCTCATATTTCTCTCAGAAACTGAGCAGACTTTGGATCTATTTGTTTCCAGTCAGTTCTAAAAGGCAGTAACCTCACTCAGTGTTCCTTTTAAGACATGGTTCTTGAATGCGCTTTATTTCTTTGCTTTGTTTCCCTCATGCACCTTTGTCTCAACTGTTGGTCAGTTACATTCAGGCCATCTGGAAAAGTAGATGGGTAGTCATTTCATCCAGCTAAGAGGTTCTACTGGGCATTTATGTCTCAAAGCCTTTTAAACTTCAGACTCTCAAATTGTTTGGGATCTAACTGTAGTCAGCTTTTCTCACACTGCAAGTTTCTGGACTTCATTTCATTTCTGCTTGTAAATCTGCCAGTTCTTCTCTGAGCTTATCTCTTTCTTATACTACCTTGCCAAATTCAGGGAATGGCAAGCAATGCATATCACTACCCTGCTGTTTTCTAACCTCTTTCCTGAGACTGACAAGTTCAATAAGACCTGGCCTGTATTCCAATTTTTCCAAGGTCACAGCTTTACCAAATGCTTTGCCATTGTATAACACAAATTAATCTTTCCTGCCTCCAGCATCAGTTTTTTCATTGTTTGCCTCCTGGCTGTGAAGCCAGTGCCAAATATTTTAGGTTTTGGTTGTGAAAGTACCCTATATCTATATTATTCAGGGTAATTAATACTAGCTGCCACAACCAACGAATTCCAAACTCTCAGCAGTGTGATATAACATTGATTTATTTCTCACTCGTGTGATGGCTGGTGCTGCTAACACAGGCCTCCTCCATCTTGTAGCAAGGCCACCTGAAACACATGACTTTCAAGGTCGCTAAAGCAGGAGATGGCACATGAGCTTTTAATTGCTTCAGCCCAGAAGTGACAAATGTCATTTCCAATTCATAGTCTATTGGCCAGAATTAGTCACATGGTTCCAACATAATTAATTGCAAGGGAGACTGGGCAATGTCAGGAAGCGTGGGCTTATTTGGGAGCAATAACTGTCTCTGCCATAGAGGGAAGCGTCTTGTTTCACAGAAGGAAAAGTTTTTACTTTAACTTGTTCTTAAATTACAGGTATAGGTTCAACCCCTAGGCCTTGTAGAGAAGATGAATTTAAATGTAGCAACAAGCATTGCATTTCACAGCACCTTGCATGTGATGACGTCGATGACTGTGGTGACCAGTCTGATGAAACGGGTTGCAGTAAGTAAATATTTATTTTTATACTTGATTGTGGTAACTCAGGTTCACCTAATGAAAGCATGTGATTACATACAAGTACATGATAACCACATATTTCTCTTAATTGACTTTTTGCTTTGAACTGTGGTCCAGCCCATAGCTTCCTGTTATTGAACACTTACTTTATACCAGACATTGTGCTAAACACTTCATAGGTTCTCTTATTTTACCCTTGTAACTATCCTGAATTAGGTTTCTGTCTCTCTTTCTCCCTCCCTCCGCCTTCCCTCCTTTGCTCCCTTCCTCCAAATGAGAAAACTGGCTTAGAGGTTGAATTGGCTATGCCTTTCTGCCATGAAGAGGTTGAGCTAGGATTTGAACTCTGATCTACCTAATGGAAGAGCACATTCTCTTCCTTGTTCACTAGGTGCTTCTCAGCTACAGGTTTTTGTTTATTAGTCTGCACATTTTTTCATCTTCAGCTAAATGCAGTAGCCTTGGCACTTGGGGGAAAAGCTTCTAAGGGTAGTTGGTAAAGATGGGAATGTCACAGGGGACCTTGGAAGGAATGCTTATTTTTATTTTTAAAGTAGAGGGAGGAGTTCGTGTAGGAAAAGGATAACACACACAAACAAGGGATGGTTCTATCTCAGTATTGTAAAGGAAATGTTGGTGGCATGCTAATAATTTGCACCTTGCAGTCCTCTATAGCTCTTATGAAATGCTTTCACATACATTATCTAATTTGCCACTGAAATTAGTCCTGTTAGGTCACTGCTATAATGTCTATATATATAATAAAGCTCAGAGAACTTAAGTAACTTGCTCGAAGTTACATAGAGTGGGAGAGGCAGAATTTGAATAATCCTGTGATTCTAGGCTAGGAGACCTGGCCTCTAGTTCCTCTGCCACTAGCTGTGCCCCTTTGGCACCTATTGACTTCTCCAAGTCTCAGTTTCTTCACAGGAAAAGACAGAGAGTTCTTCAAGCCCTAGGAGCCTGTAACTGAATCACCTTAGTTAGGTCCATGTGTTATAGGTTTTTTGGCTTTAATCACTTTTTCCTGAGGCATCCTGAAGATTTCTACTGTGTGGGTTCCAAAGAAGGATGAATAACCAGGCGTACTGAGTTGATTTCATATAATTTCTCAATGGGGTCTGGAGTTTTTGACATAATGCACTACTTGATTGAGTAGTTTTTAAAAGCATGAACATGACAGGATTTGCAAAATTGGATGGTGTGTTTGGGTTTCATGTTCACAGGACTGATATGTGAACAGTTTGAGGAGTTTGGAGTATTTCCAAATTGGGCTTGGGTCAAACACTGGTTTCTTTTGTAGATCCCTGTGCCAATTAAAAGGCTTAAAGTTGACTACAGTACTTTTTATTCTAATGATATTTAATTAAAAGCAAGGTTTATTTAAAGGAAATAAGTAGCAGACATTAATTTATGTATAAAATTATTTCTGTTTAGATATTAAATGGATATGTGGTATGGAATCCAGTCTTACTGCTATGGGCTAATAATTTGACTAAAACATAGAATCCTTACTTAAAATACCAGTTCTTAGGTGCTACTACTCAACTTTCTTTTCTCTTTCTCTTCTTCTGTCTCTCCCTCTTCCTCCTCCTTTTATTATTATTATTTTAAAACAGGATCACTAAGGTGTTCAGGACATATGTTTGCTTTTTTAAAAAATATTTTTAATCAGAAAAGGAAAGACAATATTTTTTTCTAGCACCATTGAGGTATAAAGGAAAGAAGTTAACCGTAGTTTGCAAATATTATTTATGTGATTATAACGGTAGATTGACTTGCTGTTTCTGTTAGGTCTCCTTCCTTCTTTATAAAATGGGAAATAGAGTGTCTATTTTAAAAGTAAATTGTTGTATGTCTAGGTTTGGGGAAATCTGTTGTTATATGCATTAAAATGGTAACTGTTTTCAACTGAAAGAGGTTACGAGAAGGCTCTCAAGTTTGAGGAAGAATCTCATAATGTTATGTTGTTCCTGCTCCTGTTAAGGACTCTTGTTTCACAAGAGTATACTCATTCAAGGAAGCAGTTGGTCCAGAAATTTTTACCTCCTAGCACCCCAATCACATTATAGATTTGAGAGCTGCAAGTCTAATTATACATATGAGACTCAGAGAGATTATGTGACAGGCTTGGGGCTATCCAAGTTAATAAAAATAGGTCCTATTTATTTAGCAATGCAGAGGAGTCATCACTACCATCCTTACAGAAATTTAAAAGATAATAAGGAAATACTGTGAGAAACTTTATACCAATCATTTAGACAATTTATATGAAATGGATGAATTCTTAGACAGAAAACACTGAAAGTGACTTCAAAAGAAATAGAAAATATGAATGGACTTATTCAACAATGTGTAGTTGTTAAAAGCTTAGACTAGACTTTTATTATTGTATAAGGCTTTCATGTATACAGCTTTGAAGTATGAACTCCAAGGGTGACATTCCATTGAATGCCTTTGTGCTTTATTTTGTGGTTACTTCTTTTTAAACTCAGTGTTTTTAGTTTATTCAAGCCATATATACTTATATAGTCACTGTACCCTAAGGGTCCCTGAGAAGTTTACATCACTGCCTACTGTGGAAGACAGGTAGATATAAATCTATTTGGATTTTAAAGACTTGAGTCAGGAGATACCACAGTCTCTTTGACTAGTCAGAAGCCTGTGACCATTTGAGAAGTTGATGAAGCTTAAATCCTTTATGTAGATGACTACCCTTAGCACTCCCACACCCCCATCATCACTCACTTTCTATGTATATCTGGAGGTAGATAGAGACTCAGGATAAAAGAAGCAAACTGATAAGAATGATGAGCATGAATGTCAGATAGCTTGGACAGAAATTGGTAGAGACAGTAACTGTGGGGAATGATGAGCACTGTAGTGTCCGAATGGAGTCTGAGCAGCGTCTGAGCTAGTAAAAGTCTATGCTGGAAGGTCTGGACCACAGAACAGCAGGGATAATAAGGGCCATTTATATAGGCCATACAAAGATAAACTATCAGTGGAATTTTTAATTATGAAAGTTATAAAAACCTAGAAAATATATTATCAATCAAAAGTAAAAATCACTCTTAATCATTATGCTCTTTTGTACACTTGAAACTAATAAAAAATTTTTAAGTAAAAATCACTTGAATCCCATCATTAAAAGAGAAATAATCAAAGTTTGATGTACTTTTATGTTCTTTTTTTGCACATATATTTGCAAAAAATAATTCTTAACATTTAAAGATTTTAAAGAAATGTTTTCTATTGTTACAATCTTTTTTCCATTTTTATTATAGATACTTCCCATGTCAAAGCATCATTTGAAACCATGAATTTTAATGATTGCATACCAATCTATCATGTAGATAATCATAACTCACTGATTCTAAGATGCATATTTATTTTTACACTTAATATCTCTGAAACCAGGATGCATCTTACAATTGATAACATAGTGTAAGTCTCAGATCTTTTCTATTTTAGTGTTACATAAAATAATGATGCATCAGTGGTGTCTTAGATTTGATAAAATATAGTAGTACACCGTAATTTATTCCCTATTGTTGAATGTACATTCAAGTTGTTTCCAAAAATTTTTCATTATAAATATGATAATCCTTTAACATAAATCATGCTGCATAGTTTTATTCCTTCTTGAGGGAAAATTTATTAATGTAGAATAACTGGGTAAAAGAGTAGGAATATTTTTGAAGTTCTTGATAGATACTTATTGCAAAATTCCTTTCCATGTATACTAATTTATGGTTTTAATAACAGTTGTATGATTTATAACTAATATGTGCATTTTATTCACTCTGTTCAAAACTTATTTAGCAATGTATAGTTGTGACTGGTCTGGTTTATACCTTCCATTTGTAATGTTTTACAGATAAAGGAAATGAGAGATCATGTGCTGAAAATCTATGTGAACAAAATTGTACCCAATTAAGTGAAGGAGGATTTATCTGCTCCTGTAGACCAGGGTTCAAAGCCAATATTTTGGACAGAAATTCCTGTGATGGTAGAGTATATTTCCTCCGATTCCTATTAGCAGAAACATACTGCTCATGTTCTCCACTCATTCCTTTTGTTAAACCACTATTTAATTCTCATAATGGGGCTAAATTCATGGTTCTTACTCATTAAAATACTCAGATGCACCAATAATTTTACTGTTAGAGAGTAATGATCCGTTCTGAATGAGGTAGTAAACTGTACATTCATGATGGATATAACTAATGATGACAAATGTCAAGATTTGTTTTCCTCATTAAATTCTTGGGTTGTGGGGGCAGGGGGAAACTCAGGAACTGCCAATTGCTTTTTTCCAGGCTGTCTTTCCAGTACCTAGCCTAGCAGAGCCCTGGGCAGATAGCTCACTTGCAATGATATCTGTGGAATTGATTTGATTTATGAAGGCCTCAGTGATGGTGGCTGTTTATTGTATCACTGTGTGAGATCAATCTTTTTAAAACAAACACAAGTCTTACTTTCATTATCTTAAGTCAAACAACTATTGCACACCTACTTATGTCAGACGTAAATGAGTTCTAAGGTAGCTTATGAAGATGGTAAGTGACGAGTATGATTTTAAATGTCTTTTATTATTAATATTTGAAGTTATTGTTTCTAATTCATGATGTATCATACTCAACAGTTTCTCTGGGAGCTGAACCTTAAGAAGTCTATTGAAAAACCAAGTCAATGACTCACATTCCTGAAGCTAGTTAGCAGAAGGGGAATTGGTACCAAACAACGAAAGAAGATCTGCTTTTAAAAGGGAAAATTTTGTTCTGCTATTGTGCAGAGTCAAACTGCTTTAGTTTAAACTCTGTCTTCATTGCTTACCAGCTTTGGGACTTTGGGTTTAATAATAGCTCACGCCTCATGGAGTCTTTCTGAAAAGTTAAACAAGGGGAGGGGGAAACCCTGGAAAGCATATGAAACAGTATCTGAAACTTAGTTAAGTTCTGCAGATGTTGGTGTCTGCTTGTTTTCATCTGTAGTCTTCTCAGTCCTCATTGCTGGTGAATATGGATTGAAACAAAAGCAGGGTTTCTAAAGAATGGATGGGAACAGATGTTGCATATTTGGTTTTATTTTGCCTACAGACATCAACGAGTGTGAGCAGTTTGGGACTTGTCCCCAGCACTGCCAGAATTCCAAAGGAAGTTATGAGTGTTACTGTGCCGAAGGCTTCAGATCCTTCAGTAGCATCTATGGAAAACGGTGCGAAGCTGATGGTACGATGGGTTCACATCGGGATTAATTGACTCTCGGAGAAATAAATGCTGATGAGTATGATATACCAGAAAATAAACTTTAGACTCTCAGTCTTATTTTTAATTCATCAGTTACTACTCTTCACAAACTAGGCTGACCAGATGTACTATTTTAAATGGGACAGAAAACAATGGTACTGTCCCATTTCAAATGGTACATGTGGTCAGCCTAGTCTCACTGGGCTAAATTCAAGGTGTCAGTAGGCTGACCATATGTATCATTTGAAATGGGACAGTACCATTGTTTTTTGTCCTGTTGAAAAAGGTGAGTCTGGTCAGCCTATTCATAACCCATCCAGTCTCTTCTCCACTCTCCTCCCATGCCAGATTTAAGCAACAACTACACAAACATGTAGGAACTCAAACAGGAGTCAGGTGTTACTTACTGTTCTGGACTGAGCCTCTTGTCTACCTTGATAAAAACTTCAGAAGGTGGACAAGATGTCACCCTCCAGAAGATTCAAAGGACAAAACCTTGCTTATAGGATAGTCATCAGCAGAAGGAAATTAATGAAACTCTATAGCTCCCACTCCACTGAGATCAAAGTTTGAGGCCTTATAATCCAAGATGCATCACACAAAACAGTCACAGTCAATTGGTGCAAATCAAAGACACCTTGCTGACATATCATCCCTTTTTTATGGTTCATGGACTACTGATGATCACAGACAGATAGACTAGCACATTCATAATTTCAATCGTTAGTTCTACATTTTAGGTTAATACCAGTATGTGGGAGTCAGGCCTGATAGAAAGCAGTAACAAATAATAGATAGAAATGAAAAAAGAGAAAGATTGTAATTCAGTAATATTACAGTCCAAATTTCCAGATGTCTGATTTAAATTAACATCAAGAGGTATAGGTCTTTATGATACAGATTTGAATTTGAAATTAGTAGAGTTGATTGAATTTAATAAGAAAATAGCTTTATTTTGCAAATTAGGGGTAAAATGGCTATTTAATTTCTTCATATAAATTGAGCTTTCAACTCATACATTTGACTAGCATGCTTAAATATTTTACCCTCCAAACATTTTTGACATGAAAACTAGGGTAAAGTCATTTGAACAGTTGGTCTGGTAATTAAGCAGCAGATTAAAAAGTGTTTAAATCTTTTAACTAAGGCGATGACTGAAATAAATTAGAATTTTCATAGAAAACAATGTCAAGATAGGAAATTTATAAAATGAACTTCCAAAAGTTACTTAAATTAGATTTGATTGACAGTAGGCGAGTAAATAAAATAAAAGAATTAGTGTGTCTCAGAATGACTCACCATTAAAATAGCTGCTTTAGGTAAAATTTTTTTTAAAAAATCAAGAACAATATGTTTTGTATCGTTTGCTAGAAGCTAAATTGGGTCATGGAGCTGATTACCTGTTAAAAGAATCACAAAATCTGTCAGTAAAGAGTGAGAAATGAGGACTTCTTGGTAAACTTTTAGTAAGACTATACATTTTTCTGTGAGACTGAATGTCTACAATCTTGTCTGTTTTATTGTCAGTTAATAAAGAAAAAATATCAGTGGAAAAGAAGACGTTTTCTAGAGGGTTTCAGCCTTACCTTGCTCCAAATTGTTACCCACTGAGGACACAGAATAAAGAACTGCTAATGTCCCTAACAGAGATATTAGCTTGCCACCTGAAATGGAGATAACAATGTCCATAGTCCTGGACTTTGCAACCCGGTTGGATAGTCAGCTACATCAAGTAACAGAGATAGTCAGATTCCTATAAAAACGCAGTCTTTTTTTAAAGGGGGGAGGTACGTATTACTTTATAAAAAATACAGAATTCAAATAGATAAAGTAGACCTTCATTTATTTACAGGTAATCCTCCTTTGTTGCTCCTTCCTGAAAATGTGCGAATTCGAAAATACAATCTCTCATCTGAGAAGTACGCAGATTATCTTGAAGAACAAGAACATATTCAGGCTATTGATTATGATTGGGATCCTGATGACATAGCTCTCAGTGAGTATGAACTTTGACATCTGTCATTGATATTAGCTGAATTAATTGACTTACAAGGTGTTAAGTTTTGGGGAATTAATTTTTGGAGTAAAAAATGGTTGCATGAGTGGAAGAGGAAGCTCCTCCTATCTAGCATGACTCAGACACCTTAGCATGGGCCATAAATCCCAGCCAACCTTTGGCAACTTCTTACCAAACCTTTTTTAACCTCTGGAGATTATCTTTTTGGGATTACTTCATATCCCTTTGTTTAATATCTCCTTGTCTTTGCTCATGCAGATCTTGTTCTTCCTCACTATCGTATGCTTAGAGAATTTCTACTCAAACTCAAAGACCCAGTTTAGGTGTTACCTTCTCTGTGACATCTTCTATAATTCCATGACTGCTCACCCATGATCCTAGAGCATTTTATACATGCTTTTACTAAACCATGTGTTACATTAAGTTTTAGCTACTTGTCCACATATTTTTCTCCCTACCCCTAACCATGTGCTCTTTGGAACCAGAGATTGGATGTAATTCATGTCTACATGCCTAGCACATGACCGAACATCTAGCACAGTGTATGTGGTGGGTGCTCAAAAAATGTAGTTTAATGAAAAAATGAATAATGCTTATTGTTGAGTCTCTCATGGCTCTATATGGTGTGTGGGAGATAGTAATGGGGCAGGAGTCAGAAAACTTGTCTTCTATGCCTGTCTCCCTCATCTACTAGCTTTGTGACTTTAAATAATTGCAACAATTGTCTGGATCTCCATTTCTCATCTATAAAATAAGAGCAGTAATCTTGTTCTGCCTGCCTACCTCTGAGAGTTGTTTTGAAGATCAAATGAGATCACAGATACGAAAATGTTTTGCAATCAATAACTATCAATGTAAGATTTATAATTTTCACACTTCATTATGGAATACAACAATAAGCTTTGTATACCTGGGAGTGTATATGCCTTAAAGGTCACAGCCTTGCTATACTGTTTAAAAATGTCTGCTGTCCACTCTCCTTTAGTTGGTACATAAAATAGAAATTATCTACATGGCTCCATTATTGTAACTGTTACTGAGTATGATTTCAAACTCTCAACAGCCTGTTCTTGGTATATATATATTTTATTTTGGAAACTAGAACTTGATTCTAATGAATGTAAATAAGCTCTTGGCTGAAATATGTATTAATGAATTATCTTCAAATAGAGATAACTATGTATCAATGTTATCAATCAAAACATTTGTAACTAATAGCTCTTCAAATATGATAGCCTTTGATGTTTGATCATATGGATGTTATTGAATTATTAATACTACAGAAAAATGAGGTGGTAGAGATGTCAATAATTGAACAGTACTCATCTAATTAAACCCTAGTTCCTCCCTTACCTGATGTTCTTAACATGAAACTGATGTGTGTTTTGCCTCTGCAGGTGTTGTGTATTACACTGTGCTAGGGCATGGCTCTAATTTTGGCGCTATCAAACGTGCCTACCTCCCCAATTTTGAATCTGGCAGCAATAATCACGTGCAGGTAATTAACCTGGGCCTGAAGTACATAATGCAACCAGATGGATTAGCAGTAGACTGGATTGGAAGGTAAGTTGAGCACACTTGCCCTCTTGCCTATTTTATTTGCTGGCCAGAACTCCTTCCTGGGCGCCTGGGCAAATGAGTTCAGCTGGGCCCGGATAGGGGGGGCGCTCAGCCCCTGGTGTAACTGGGTGATGCCTGGGCTTACTTGTGTTGGCCCCAGCAACCACCTCTGCTTACTCCAGTGTCCTATAAACATTATCATTTCCAGTATTCTATGCATGCCATGAAAAAGTTTGGGAAAGCACAAAGCTCAAGATTCTATATTTATATCTAGGAGAGCATTTTTGCCAGCAGAGTTCTGGATTCCAAATTTATCTTTTCAGCACTGTTCATTTTGCAAAAAAAGTGGGACAGCCTTATAGTTCTCCTAGCAAAGCAGTTGAGGTGAAACCTTTTTCTCTGTGGTAATTATTTCAGGGAGGAACAATCTACACCTTCTGCTTTTAGCAAGCTAAGTTGTCTGAACAGATGGGAAATTTGACTCTCCTGTTTAATCTTTAGGGTTTTTTTTTGTTGTTGTTGTTAATAGAGGTATAGACTCTGTTCTGCCCTTTTACATTTTCTAGAACCTCAGGGACTAGAGCCACACACTTTGAATGATCCCTAAGTAAGAACCTTAAATATGTTTTTCATCAGGTAGATGCATGAGATACAAATGGATATGGAAAAGTCAGTAAGCTCCTTCTTTGAAGAACCTTGCACTGGAGTGACATTTGTGATAACATTAGAATCAGAACTCAAGCATTCAGAGGATACCCGATGTCCTTGAAAATGAACTAATAATGGAAAAATGTTGGGAAACTGGGCTCAGGAGCTTGCTGCTCTCTGGGAGTATGGAGAGTCAGTTGCCATATTTATTAACTTTCACCTTTAAACAAACTTGTTTGGTTTTCCTGGAAGACTTGAACATCTCTGAAGTTAGTTAGGTCCCCACTGTGCCTGCAGGCTAACAGGAGACTCCCTCCAGCATTTTCTGTCAGGAAACAGGACTTCAGAGAGTCAGGAATTTGAACCTGTAGACTTTGAGCACTTCCTCCTGAAAATCAAGCAGGCAATGGCAGATCTGTCTTCTTGTTTGAAGTTTTACCTCTGTCTCAGCCTCAGTGACTAAGTGAATTAGGAAACAGATTGAATTGTTTCTGCTTGTGAGACACTGAGAACTGCAGCCTTAGGGTTGGAAGAAGGGCAGGATGGCCTGGCTGAGTTTGTTAGTTTCAAAGGCTATTTCTACTTCTCTTTGGACCTGATGCCAGATTCCTATTGATTCCAATGGGGCTCTTGGCTGCAGAGGAAGCTGACTCATAGCCAGTCAGAATAAAAGGGGCAGCCCAACAGTGGTAAGACTTCTTCCTAGAAGTACATGTCTCATAATAATGCCAGATGTGAGGTGTGTCTTTATCCCTGATCCTGGCTGAGTCAGCTGTTTTGGCTGATCAGACAGGAGGCCCTGCCTTACCCTCATTTTCCACTTGTAACCTTCCAAATATGTCCCCTGGGTGAAGACATTGGGGCACTCCCGAGAGAGGGGAACCATGCTGGAGTCACTAGTATGTGAGTAGCTGTTTCCCCAGCCAGAATTTCCAAACTGAATACTCTTACCTTCAAACCTCCTCCACAGGACGTGAACAGTCTATACTTTTTGATTGTTAAATGTTGTCCCTCTAAATTCAGGCATATTTACTGGTCAGATGCCAGGAGTCAACGGATCGAGGTGGCAAAACTTGATGGAAGGTATAGAAAGTGGCTGATTTCCACCCAGCTGGATCAACCAGCTGCAGTGGTTGTAAACCCCAAACTAGGGTAAGTACTTGAAGAAGTCTTTAATATTCTAGATATTTTCTACTGGAGTCTCAAAAAAATTACATTTTTCATTATTTTTTCCCAATTGTACTGAAATTGTTCTTGAATTTTTAAAGAGTGGAATCTATGACAATTTTCAAGAATTATAATATGCCCTGAAGGTCACTTAGGACTAACCAGTCTTCAGACTGATGCTGTGTTCAGGAGAAGGCCTCTGGCCACATTTTTCCCACAGCTCATTTATCTTAAGTACACAACATTGGTCAATAGAATTTAAGGATTGGTCTATACCTGCTGGTGGTTAGATTAGAGATTGCAGAGTGGGCTAAATATGGCCCAAGGGCAAATTTGATTTGAACTAACAGAGCTTTAAGGTATTTTCTGTTTGTTTGTTTGTTTTAGTTATTAACTAACATCTAAAAATTTTTTTTAAATCTGTGTTTTGGGCTTGAAAAATCTTGACTGGTAACACTAGGCATGCATGTTTTCCTTGATGCAATATTGCCTGGGACTTTTAGACAGGGCCTTGCTCTCCCTGTCACTGGACATTCCTAACTGCTCTGCTCCACTCATTTATCTTGCCTGCCTGATCCTTTCTAGGTATTTGAAGTGGTGTAATCCCTGGGCTGTGAAATTCTTCTGAAATTAAGTGGTATTTGGATGGAAAATAATATATTTTGAAAGAGTTAGAATGTAAGGTCCATGAGGGTAGGAATCCTTGTTTTGCTCTCTGACACATCTCAAACACAGAATAGTGCCTCTCACACAGTAGGCATTCAGCAAATATCTTTTTGAAGAAGGAACAACTTTTGTAATTACACACATATTTTGAAGGGTCTGAATGTGTATCCTTGGGCAGGACTGGGCAGTTTGTATTGAGGAATTGCAGTTTTCAGGAAGTAGAGACTGCAGGTGCACCGGCTCCCCTTTTCTCTCCCTGTCTTCTAAAATAAAGTATAAAAATAGCATCATTTAGCAGCACCCAGGCTTCTAGGAATAAACAGCCCATTTCCTTGTCGGAAGTCCATGCTTTGTTTCAGGGGAGAAACCTCACTAGATGAAATGCTACAATGAGGAAATCTTCTGTTACAGGCTTATGTACTGGACCGACTGGGGCAAAGAACCTAAAATCGAGTCTGCTTGGATGGATGGGCAGCATCGGAACATCCTGGTTCAGGAGGATCTTGGTTGGCCAACCGGCCTTTCTATTGATTATTTGAACAATGACCGGATCTACTGGAGTGACTTCAAGGAGAAAACAATTGAAACTATAAAATATGATGGGACTGATAGGAGAATTGTTGCCAGTGCAGGTTAGAGATGAGTTAGAATTTAATATATTAAAAAAATCAATTGCTCTATTTCCAGTTTCTTTGCCCATCTTTTAAAAGAGGAACCCTGCTTTCAGGAAATGGTTTATATAGTTTCTGAGATACCAGTCCTCCCAACTTCCAGTTCCTGATTCAAATGCATATGAACTTATTAGCAACAATTAAGTCCTTTTTGTTCTTTTTATATAATTTTTAAAAAATACTCTCAGTAGCAGGTATCAGTATAACTGAGTTTCCTGTTAGGTTGCCCTGGGAGGTGGCACTCAGCTGTACCAGTGGTTATCCATGTCTAACCAGTACTAGACACATTTGTTTTTAATGTACTGATTGTTTATTATGTGCAACTGGAAACAGCTAGAAGAAAAGGAATGTTTTGTTTTCTTATCCAGAGTCTGGGTAACTGCAACAATCCGACACAGACTAGGTTTTCCTGATAAGCACTGTCTTACATTTAAAGAAAAAGAAAATCTCTGCCATACAAAATAGTTTCCAAAAATAAAATCAGCAACTTGAAAGTGAGCAAGTGTCCTATAGTTTATGTTAGCCAGTTGGCATTAATCTAGTTTAATTTTGATTATCTTGCTTTGCCAGCACAGCACAGTTTTGCAGTCCCACGTACAGAAACTCTGCCTGAATGTTCCTGAAATTTTAAGGCATTGTATTAGGGATATGTCCAAGCGGGATGGTGTCTGAGCTACAAGTGGGGTTAGGTTATTTTCTTTTCGGTAACCTTGTTTTGTTTTGTTTTGCTTTTCCTGTGGGTAAACAGCAATGGACCCTTACAGTCTGGACATCTTTGAAGGCCGGTTATACTGGGTATCTAAGGAGAAGGGAGAAGTATGGACACAAGATAAATTTGGGCAAGACAAGAAAGAGAAGATGCTGACAGTGAGCCCTTGGCTCACTCAAGTTCGAGTCTTTCATCAGCATAGATATAATCAGTCAGGTACCGACCTTGAAATATGATGTTCCTTATTATTTCAAATTAATGTTCCTTATTATTTCAAATTAATTGGAAAGTGTAGTGAGCCTTAGTTTAAAATTGTCAGTCAAATGCATTTCTGCCTCCTCCCTTCTTTTTCATTTTCTTAGTTCTGAGTCCCACTTTATCAGGTTACTTGTGTTCTAATTCATTGTAAGGAGTAAGCTGAAAGGGAAGGGGAATTTTTGGAGTGAGGAAAGGAAATAGACTTTTAAGTTCTATAGGTCAGATTCTCTCTTCAGTGTTAGCCCAGACATGTTACTTCAGTTAATATTCTCCAAAACAGTCTAATGAGGTTTTATTCTCATGTACACATAGGAAATTAAGGATAGGAGAGATTTAGTAACTCGAGTGCCCAAGTTTCACAACCAATGGAGGAGTTTTAACCTTAGAAATGGTCTTTAAATTCCATTCCATTCAATCCAAAGCTTAGCATCTTTCTGTTGTGGTCCAGTGATCAGTATGCCAAGTTGAATGCTATGTCTTTGTGACCTGTGACAAGTCACCTCCCTTCCCATCCCTATATGTGAAACAAAGGTGAGCCTGACATCCCCTTGAATTCACTGATCCTCTGAGACATTGAATCAGCCTTGGCAAATTGGAACTCAGGGCTGAGTCTCCAGGGGATGACACTGGTGGCAAATGCCCTTTTTAGAGACTAATTCGTTTGTGTTGTTGGTAGTGATTGCTGATTCTCCAGCCCCTCTGCAAAATACTGCAGCTCTCATGTCCTAAGTGCTCCTGTGGCTCTCACACTTGGCAGTTTTAAAGGCCAGAGGGGAGAGTACAGTACACTTGGTGAGCCCCTTCTGGCCCCTGTAGAAAAGGCTGCCTGGGAGTTAGGCAGAGGAAAATCTGGAGGGCAACCATCACAACCAGCTCATGCTCTGGGCCCCCTCTGGAAGGTGCTGAGTGCTGTGTAGGCCAGAGACCCAGCCCAGCTGTGCCAGCTTAGCATGGACTCTGGACCAATGGTTTTTACATTTTAGCATGGTCAAAATCCCCTAGAGAGCTTGTTAAACACAAGAGTGCTGGGCCACACCTGAGGGATTTCTGATTTAAAGTGCCCGAGCTGGCCTAAAATTTGCATTTCTAACAAATTCCCAACTGATGCTAAAGTTGCTGGTCCAGTGACCACATTTTGGGAATCCCCACTCCAGACCCTATTTAAAGTGTGGGTCATGGACCAGTTGCATTGGACTCAAGTGGGAGGGAGCTGGTTAGAAGTGCAGACTCTCAGGCCCCACCCTGGTTGTTTTGAATCAGATTTCCCCTGTGTTTTGCATTACATTGAAGTTTGAAGTGCTCCACTCTAGAGAGCTGAAAAATGGAAATAGGGACAGATTCTGAGTGAGGCTTTTGGAATGTGCCTTTTATCTTCTTGCCATGTCCTGTCTGCAGTCACATTTGGATGACAGAGGTTCAGAATCACTGAATGTTAGTCTGAGAAGGGATTTAGAGGTCCTCTAATCCTTGGATAAATCATAATATATGCTAAGGTAGAATGCAGAAGACTCTAGAATTACCTGAGGAACTTGCAATAGTGGTGCTGGAGCTCTATCCCAGACCTATTTAAATATGAATTTCTGTGACTGGGCATCCATCATTGTGAATAGCTCCCATTGATTTTGATAATCATAGCTCTAAACTCCCTTGTCTTACAAAGGAGACTGAAAGCCAGAAAAAAGTTCTCTTTGGAGGGTGAGGCAGGAAATCACATCCAATATATCCTTTGGATGGACCACACCTTATGACCTGTCCAAATTTGGATAATGACAAATCTTGATCTAATAATGGGGTCTTACTGGTCTTTTGAACTATCTCAAATTGCTTAGCACTGATTAGTTTTTGAGATTGTGTAGTGACCAGACACCTACCTCCCAAACCTGCCAGGGAAATAGAGGAGATAAGCAATGTCAGTAGAAAATGTGAGTGGTGCAGAAGTGGGATGGAGGGCACAGGGAGGGACTGTGCCACTTTGGTGGGGTGGCAGATGGCACATGACCTAGAAGCGTTGGGATGCTGCCTGGGCTCTAATGTCACCCAGCAGGGCCAACACATCCTTGGTTGGGATATTCATTTCCTCCTCAGAACCTAACTGCTCTCATCTCTGCTTTCCAGTGCCCAACCGCTGTAAAAATGTATGCAGCCACCTCTGTCTCCTGAGACCTGGAGGATACAGCTGTGCCTGCCCCCAAGGGTCCACTTTTGTAGAGGGGAGCATCACCGAGTGTAATGCAGGTAGGGGCACAGAGCCTCTCCGCCCTCCTCAGTAGGTTTTCTACTCATGCTTCCCCTCCTTCAGGGACCTGGAGGTTCCTGCATACTGGTCCTTTGCAGAATGGAGTGGGGGGGCTAGAAGGAGGGATGAGGGATGGAGGAAATATGAACAGAGCTGAGTGGGACTTAAGAGGCCAAACAGAACTCATGTTCCAATGATTTCTGAGAAGTATTTACTGAGATTTGCAGAGATACTGATCCAGTGAGATCCTGTGCTCCCCAATCTATGGTTGTGTTGTTTTGCAAAGACATTTTGAAAAGTGAAATTTCCACTGAGGACTCTTCTTCCTTTCTTCACCCCATACTGGATGACTATCATCCCAGAATCCATTCAACTTTAACTGAATTCCTCAAGGTGGAAGACTAGGGGTCTTGTACAGTACAGAGTGGAGGGCTAGAGGAGGCTCATTGTTTTCCTCACGTGCTCATTTCAAATGCCACATTTTAAAAGGTATATTATGTTGTTGGTAGATAAGAGGCTAGAAAAGGAAGCAGTGGTTTAACTCTCATAGCAGATGCTATGGATGATCTATGTTTGGCAAGACCTTTCTTCAAAGACTCTTAAACCGAGGAGCTAATAAGTCAAAGGGGATAACTAGTTTCCCTAACTAGTATTCGGTGCTTGAGAAGCACTAGCCTCCCATTTTAAAGCTCATGTCCCCCAATTTTAGCCAATGGGGAAATGAAGAGGCTTAACCACCTTCCACCACCAGGGGGAGCAAGTGGATAAAAAAGGCACCACCTTTTGACTCTTCTCAGTCTGGCTGAAAAATTGGCAGGTTTACGGAACTCAGGAAATAAAAACTGCTTTCCTCTGCCTCCCTTCCCCTCTCCCCACTCTCATCCAGGGCTACTGGGAAATACTTGCAAGATTACATGTTTAGCAATGTTGTAAACAAAATGACAATTGAAAGCTTTAGGGATTGGTGCTGTAGGTAGATTGTTCTTACATTTATTGCAATTTCACATTAAAAGAGAGGTATTTTCCAGGTTGTCAGCTCATTTAATACTTCTTTCATTTCAATTTTTTGCCCAGTAGATTATATTAAGATTTTCATCTAAAATAACTTTTAACCAAAGTAAGCATGTTAGTGGTGGTAGTTATTCCATATGCAGTCTTGGTTTGGTATATTGATTAAATCAATTTAATGAGTGCCTACTGTGTACTAGGCACTGTTCTACATGCCAAGATAACAAAAGTGAACAAAGCAGACAAATCCCCTGGTCTTGTTGAGCTTATATTCTAATAGGACAATAAATAGAGAACCCAATAAATAGATAATGTCAGGTGGTAAAAGGAAAAGGAGAAAACTAAAGCAGGAAAGGAGAGATGCAAGTGGGGCAGGAGTGGGGTTACCCTTTTCAATAGAGAGTTCTGGAAGGACTCTCTGACAAAGGAAACTTTGAGTAGAGACTCAAATAAGGGACTAAGCCAGAAGGACACCCAAACTCCTTAACTAAACACACAGGTGATAAATACTTACTGAGCATCTTCGAGGTATAAGCCATGGAAACCCTAATTACCCATCCAGGGAGTATGTGGGGTCTGAGCTGGGGTCTGAGCTAGGGTCTACCCAAAGCAAGGGCAGTTTTGGAGACTTACAAAACAGAGGAAATTGCTCATCAGGTGTCTAGCAAGCCATCTACATATCTGTGTTTGTGTGTCTGTCTATTGGTTGATGGTTTGCTGATGCTTTGGAGCCTTTAGTTGAAGTTTGAAGATGTGCCAAACATGCAGACTTGATTTTGACTGGGTTCACAGAGAATTCTGAACACTTCAAGTGAGGTGAATGTCCTAACAGATTCCTTTACCACACATTTCATTTAACTGTTAATGTGTGTCCTGGAGCCTAGCATCTCTCCACTGTTTAGTGGGTGCAGATAAATGCTATAAACTGCCCCTTTCCTTCCATCCAATGTATATTACTCTCCAAGACCTTATTATTGATGAGGAAATTTATCTGACTTAAGAGGAAGGTAATGTTTTGATAGGGAGACTAATTAACTGCCCTGCCCCATTCCACCCCCCACGCCCCCCACCTCCCCCATCCTCAGACCCTGAGCTGGAAGCAGGTTTGCATGGTATTGGTGCTCTGCTGAGTATGACTGACTAACACATGCATGGCTTTCCCTTTCTGCAGCCATTGAAAATCCTACCATCATGCCCCCCCCATGTAGGTGTATGCACGGAGGAAATTGCTATTTTGATGAGAATGACCTCCCCAAATGCAAGTAAGTCTGAACATTGAGGTCCAAGCTGTAGGACTTGCCTCTTCTGGGGGAATTTGAGACCTTAAAGTAACCAGAAAGACAAGTACAGGATCCTTGCTAGTTCACTAATTGTCACATCTTAACCAGTTTGCCCTCCCTTGAGGGAATCCACAGAGAACTAAGGCCGTGCTTCTCAAACTGTCATATGCCTAAGAACCACCTGGGGCCTGGATCAAATGTGTGTCTCATTCACAAGGATTCTGCATTTCTAACAAGCTCCCAGGAGAGGCCACAGAATTGTGAGCCACACTTTGGGGAGCAAGGAGTTAGAGAAATGACAACTACTGCATTTTCCTACTCACCTGGTATTGTCAGTTACAATTGGATTGTGGGAGAGCAGCTGTCAGCACAGGACAAGGCATGCATGACAAGCAGAGAGACTGAGCTAAAGACTAAGAAAGAAGAAAGTTATTGAGAAAGCGCTAACACAGAACAAGAAAAATGGAGGTCTTTAAAACGTACTTAATGAAAGCACATCAAAGGAAAGAACACAATCATGGTTTCCATTTTTTACTCTCTAAAGAAGAATCCTGTAGATTAGAGAAGCCGCCAGAAAGTTTATTTGATAAGGCTGTCCTTGTAGATGCCATAGCTATTCTGTGCAAAGTGAATTTCCAAAGTCAGTTTACTATTCTTTCTGCTTTTCATCTCTTGGCAGAATAAACAAAAGTCATGTGGATACATTGTCTGTTCAACATGTTAGTTTACTCAGTCAAACTTCTCTCTACCTCAAGATGTGCTTATAAAATTGCAATAGACACCTAAGAAGGCAACCCCTTGTGAACATTTTTTTACTTTCAGGTGTCCTAGTGGCTACATGGGAAATTACTGTGAAATAGGGCTTTCAAAAGGCGTTTCTCCAGGAACAAGTGAGTTTTAAGAGTATGAGCATGCTTCACAGTGCCTAAATTGAATGCTGTTGATATTCTGTTTAACCCAGCCTTTGAAGATGGAATGGTTTTAGCCCCAGCTTCTAGGGCTAAGTCTGTCTGTTCTCTTTCACTTGTTAATATGTTTACTTCTTCTTCCCTCCTTGATGGCAGCTATGGCTGTGCTGTTGACAATCATCCTGATTGTCATAATTGGAGCTCTGGCAACCTTAGGATTTTTCCACTATAGGAAAACTGGCTCCCTTTTGCCTTCTCTGCCCAAGCTGCCAAGGTCAGTTTTGTTGTGTGGATTGTTGATTTTAGAAGCCTGTGGATGGGACCATGTGAATAACTTAGTGGGGTTTTGTTCATTTGTTTGTTTTTTAAGTTAAGAAAGCACAACACACAGTTCACCTATCCTGCAGAAACAAAAAGCAGTGAACTTAAAATCACAACTTCTTAATCAAGTGCTTCTTTGAAGTCTAAATGCAAATCACATTTTATAGTCCAAATGGTTGTGTCTCCTGGTGAGCATTTGGGTTACACTGGAGAATGTAGTCGGCTATGTGACGGGCCAGGCTTATTCCTGTGGGTACCAAACTGGCCCTCTCTTTGATTTCGAGCTCTAACACTTCCAGGTCACTAAGGGTCCTTACTGCCACATTTGATATATGAATTCAGAGGAGGGAATTGAGCATTTCATGTAAGAGTTAGTAATATAGAAGGAAGGGTGCTATTGCAAAAGGTTGTTACAAAAAATAATAACACTGTTTTGATGACTTCTTTTCAGTTTAAGCAGTCTTGTCAAATCTTCTGAAAATGGAAATGGAGTGACCTTCAGATCAGGCACAGATGTTAACATGGATATTGGAATATCTGGTTTTGGGCCTGAGTCTGCTATTGACAGAGCAATGGTGATGGTGAGTGTGATTTCAAAAGGACTGTTTGAAGGTTGTTATTTTTGCTGTTTTATACAAAACAAAAACAAAACCAAGAACACTTTTTATAAAGAATAAAATTAACCTAGAAGAAAAGAGATGTTATACCTCTCAGAATAAAGTCTTTACTATACAGACAAAATTAGGAAACATTAGATTTATTGCAGAAATGTGTCTACAAATAGAAAAAGAAAATTGAAATTTACCCCTGCTCTAAGTCACACTGTTGAATTGGAATCTTAAACAGTCTTATGATTTTTGGGTGAGGCTCCCCCAAAGAGAGCGAACATAATATTCTCTTTTTATTTGATGACCTTTTTGTATGTTTAAAGGAAGGACCTGGGAAATACATGTTTCTTAGTCTTTTATATTTTCCGACCAACGTATAGTGGTGGAATACAGTGATTTTTAGAGTTAGTGGTTGGTCCAAATCCCAACTCTGCTGTCTTCCAAGTATGTAGTAAGAGGCATGAAGCTTGATCTCTTTGACCCTCACTGCTCCCATCTGTAAAATGTGTACAGTAACACCTCCTGTGAAGATCAAATGGGTATTTCATGAGTGTACTAGTACAGTATAATCAGTATAGGGAAAATCATTTTCAGGATTCTGCCTTTTCCCCAAAGCTTGCATTTTATCTCTGCCTAAAAGCTTAGTATCATCCATGCTTTCTTCTTTCTCCATTCCGTCTTCTCTCTTTTGCTCTTCTTCCACCACCTACCCTTTTCTCTGTTGTCCAAACCCAGTCCCCAGGTGAGTGTTTGTACTGTGGGGCCATAGAAGTAGGAAGAGTGTTTCTATTTTCTTGAACTGATGGCCTAGTGCATTTGTGTTACTTTACATAATATGTTGCCATATGAAGGCCTTGTGCCTCTCCTGCTGCTGCTGCTGCTGCTGCTTCTCCCCCTCCTCTTTGTTATGCAGTTTCTTTTTGGGTAAATTTGGCACAACATCTAGCACCCTCCCAGTGTGAGAAGGACACTTTCCTCTGTGTGAACCCGATCTGTATGGTATGATCGTTTTGTGTTTTTTGGTTTTTGTTTTTCCTTTATCAGAGTGATCACTTTGCCATGGAGATGGGGAAGCCACCCATAATATTTGAAAATCCAATGTACGCAACCAGGGACAGTGCTGTCAAAGTGTCTCAGCCAACCCAGGTAAGAAGTTGCACCGTCCTTTCTTTCAGGGGCCGCTGCGGCTGGAGCTGGTTCTTCTGAATGATGAAAGCCCTCTTGGGGCCACTGAAAACAATCAGAATCTTATTTTGTTGCAGTTGTTGAGGTTTGGCAGCCGTTAGGGGGGTGCTAACCAAGAAGAGACTTTTCATTCTGAGTGGTCAGAGCAACATGTGTGAACCTGTTCAGAGGCTTAGCAAACACAGTGCCTGACACATACTGACTGTCCAAAATATCTGTGAAATGAATGAGTGAATGACTATCAGGTCATTATGCAGAGATGTGGGGGACTGGCTGTAGTCTTCTGGGTTCTTCTTGGTATCATGTGGGTGTAATTTGAGGTGACCTCCCTGTGCTTGCCTTTCACATACTTTTCTGAAAAGTACAACATATGTACAAGGGTCTCCAAACTTGATAGGCAGATATTTCCTGGTGCAGCCCTATTACTCACTCATCTTTAAGAGGATCAGGGAGATGGGATAGAATATGATGGTGGGAAAAAAACTTTTCATTAGGTGGGAGTTAGTAGCCCGACATCACTTCCAGTACCTGCCAACTGTCAGCCTATACTTCCTTTGTCAAAACAACTATAGCCTCAGTGAAATAGTTTCATTAGTAAAACCTAAACTTCTTTTGAACTCACATTTTAATACAAGATAGAAATGTCTGTTTTATGAATAGCTTTTGTAAGATCAGAAATATTTGAATCTTGAAAGCATTTCATCTAATCTTTGAATATCCAGATAGCAAAACTTGAATCACATGATAAAATAGATACAACATTTTTACTTGGCATTTTCACTTGAAATAAAATGAGACTGTTTACAAACATATATCCAAGTTTGAGAAGAAATGATGTAAATGTAAACATATAGAAAAAGGAGTGAATTTCTATCTGTAATTTATTAATTATATATCCATGGTAATTTGGGCTTAAGAGGGACTATCTAGAGGAGTATTAATTACATTATGCCTCTTGTTTCAAAAATTCAATCCCTTTTAAGCAGTCTTCTGAAATTATTAATTTTATTCTACACATGCAAAGATAAGATTCTCAGTTCACCAATGAGTTGGGAATAATGCATGCTGTTTTCTAGGATTTTGGATGCCAGAACATAGCCAGAGTTATCTTTTATCTAAAAATATGGGCAACAGTGGGAATATAGAAGGCACAATGGAAATTGCTATTACTAAGTGTGAATGTGAGTGGCAGTTGGGTGTATTTGCCTCCCAGGATGAAGGCATGAGATAGATGACTTAGTGGTTGGTACTCCTGATTTTGGGGAGGTGGGAGTGGTATTTATTCTTGGGCCCCAGTGTCAGTCTCCTATAATAAAAATGGTGCCTGACCATGTCTGTGGGAGAGGAAATAGAACCAAAGACTTGATAAGAAACTTTATAGCAAAAATGCTTTCAAAACTGGATAATGGCCTCTCATATTTGCACAGGTTACTGCATCTGAAAATGTGGATAATAAGAACTATGAAAGTCCCATCAACCCTTCTGAGTTAGCTCCAGACACACAGACAACTCCCCCAAGTGCTGGTGGAACTCAGGTAACGGGCTGATCAATGACTGAGCTAACACGGATTTGTAAAGGCCTTTGGAATGACTAATCCTAGGCAAACTAGAGAGATCCTGATAAGCTCGCAGATCTCAAGAAGTGTAGGCAGTTAATAAGCATAATTTTTTAAAAAGTATAAATTGAAAACAATTTTACCAAATAAATCTACATTCTGACATTGATGGGGGAATGATGTTCCTGGTGACATGGGAGACCATGTTTAAGAGAAGGGCAACAGATTTCTGGATCCAGCCTCTTCAGACTAGAGTCGTTTAATTTGAGAGAGTGACTTAGTGTGAATAAAGAGCTCACTGTGTCTAGGATACATATAAAGACCCTTTGTTTTCCTGTGCTATCCGTTTTTCTACAGGATACATCTTTGTTGCCTTATGTTGTTCTTAGCACTACTGCTGCTGTGACCTATGTTTACCACTAGATGGCACTAATTTACACCCGCTTCTATCACTATCTGTTTATTCATCTAATTGTCCAACCAACAGTATTGCCCTCAGTGTGCCAGGCACAGTGTTTAATAGTGGAGATTCAAAGGAAAAAAAGACCACAAGACAGAGCTTCTCTACCAGGTCTGCAGGTTTCTTGAAATTTGTAGATTATTTGGTCTACCGAGAAAAATTCAATAAATAAAATGGACGTAAAGCTATACATTAATGCATAATATATTACTAGTTTTATTGGATGCATATGAAGCTAAGATCTAGCTGTTTAATCCTGGGCATACTGTTTTACCTTAAGAGTCCTTAATGTTTCTCATTGAGGGCACTCTTGGCATAGTGGGTGGGGTGGTTCTTTGTGATAGGAAACCATTCTATGTATTGAAGGAAATTTTAGTAAGCCTGGCCTCTGTCCACTAAGTGCCAGCAGTGTCTCTCCCAGTGGATTGTGATCCAAGAAACTCCCCTCCCCTCTTCCCAGCTGAGAACAATAGGTCCTGGAATGTCTCAGTTCTAAGGTTCTTCGACTTCTGTGAAATAATACAAAGAAACACAAGTCGAAGGATAGTTGGAAGTTGTACCATTTTATAAAATCCTTATTTCTCAAAACTGCATACTCTGTAAATGATAAAAACTCTATAAACAGAATTGGTATTTGCAAAATTAACTTGGAAGTCATTTTGGGATTTCATATACTTCAGACACTGGTCCTTTTTCTGCTTGTTCAGGTCAAAATAAAAGTTTTAACTAAATGATGCTAATGAGAAGACCTTATAACAAAGGTCTCTTTATCCACCTCTTCATAATGAAGTTACTAATTTCTTCTTCACACACACACACACGTGTGCACGTGCACACATACACGTTGTCTTAGAAAGGAATTTTCAGTTTTACGTTTTTCAAGGGACTGAGTTTTTTCTTTAAGCTACATTAAAAAGTGGATTTTGAAGATTAATTTTCCAGACACCAGAATACTTGAACATCACATACTTGATTCCCCAAGTCTGGCTGAACCCCAAGGCAGTGTGCTGTTTTTTTTCTCAGTCCATTTTGAGTCTAGTGATCCCCTAGCTTAGACAGAGGTCTCTCAGCGTAGGCAGGACTGGGGAGTGATGAGGATGCCATCAGAAACAAAATGAACACTGAAAGAATCTTTCAAATGAAAGTTGTCCTTTTATTTGCCATCTCCATCTTTGCAGTACGTCAGTGTTTCCTCTTGCTTTTTTTTTTTTTTTTTTTTAATCAGTTGAGGGACCCTCTGAGGTCTGTCCTCCATGGTATGTGCAGGGATCTTCCTGTACCTGTTGCCTCCTGGGCACTGAGATAACAGCCAGTGTGGCTTAAAGCAGTAGAGGCACTTGGTTAGGATTGTCCTAGGCTGATGATGTGCCAAAGAAGCTCACAGATTTATTTTTCATCAGTAAATCTGCTCAAAGGACTTAAAGTTGAGAACATGAACTTTTGTGACTCTGTTCTATGATTTTCCAAAAGTTATGTTGATAGACTTTGGATTTGCCAAGGAGATAAAAATGAAAATCGCAACCATTTCTCCTGTTTGTAATTGTTTAACTCCAAATAGCCATTCCATACTGAAGCAATGACTTTTAAGAGTTTTGGCCTTCCACATTTAAACATAAGCTTCTATAGGCTGGGCTGTGACCTGAATGTCTTGACCTTCCTGTTAGTGGTGACCATATATATAGTAGGTGCTCACTTAAATGTAGGTTAAAGGGAATGACCTCCTCTACATCTCCTATAGTCATGTGCTCCTCACTCTTTCACATATTGGCCCCCTATTTCATAGAGCAAGAGATATTCCACAAAACACATGGCCCACCTTAGCTCCCTGCTGGAGCAGGCTGTCTGTTCCCTGCTTCCTTTCATCTGGAAACAGAGCTGTGCCCTCACTGACTTCACAGGCAACTTTTCAGCAAGACAGGGTCCACCCATCATAGTCTAGGATGACTTCTCTTTGGGCTCTGGGCGTCTGAGTCCTATAGTCATTGCCTACTCTTATACCTGTAATTTAGTTACATGATCTTGCTGTGACAGTTTTTCTCATCTGTAAAACAGAGATAATAGGAGCACCTAGCTCACAGAGTTGTTGGAAAGATTACATCAGAAATCTGTAAAACTTAGAATAGTCTCTGACATAGTAAGCTCTCACTCAATATTAGTTGTGTTTGTTATCACTCATTACTATGATTACAGGAGGAAATGATTAAGGGAGAAGGGATATGTTTGAGTTGATAAAGGAGCAAGATAATAATTTTAGGAAATGAGAGTTATAATCTGGCCTTTTCCTTAAAATCTCAGGCAGCCCCTGAAGAAAATCTCTTGCCTGTGTCTGTCAAAGCTGCTGTATCCTATGGGCACAGATTCCTTAAACTATAAATTTCAAACCAAGGAAGTGGTTTCAAATTATTAAATGAAAAGAGCCCAAAGAGCTTCAGTTCAAAGACCATCAGAAGAAGAATTGAACAGTTTACCACGTGGGCCAGGTCACATGGTCCTCTGTCCCAAATTGCTTTTCCCTTCATAAAAACATTTTCAAAGCCTAGACATGGGAGAAGGAACTCACCAAAATTTTCATTACTGAAGGCTTTCTGTTTACTCTTTTTCACTTAGGCAACAAAATGGAATCTCTTCAAACGAAAATTGAAACAAACTACCAACTTTGAAAATCCAATCTATGCTGAGGTAATTTTTAGCAATTTTTATTAGCCCAGGCATTCTTTCCTAGCAGTAACCTGTTTAGCTAAATTGGATAATACACCCAGAATAATCTGAGCAAACTGGTAAGGATTCATCTTCTTTATACAAAAACTGTTTCCGGTCTTGTTGGGGGACTTAATGGCTAATTTGTGTTTCCCTGTGGTCTTAGATGGAGAATGAGCCAAAGGAAAATGCTGATGTAGCACCATCTCCATCACCTTCTCTCCCTGCTAAAATTCGCCCAAAAAGAAACCCTGCTGCAGCCTATACTGCGACAGAGGACACTTTTAAAGACACGGCAAACCTTGTTAAAGAAGACTCTGACGTGTAGCTATGCTACAGTTATTTAGGGAATAATTAGACACACACTTTTGCACATATATTTTTTACAAACAGATGAAAAAAATGCTAACATTCAGTACTTTATTAAAAAATATATATTGTTTCCTGTTCACCTGTAGTTGGAAGTATTTGGAATCTATGCCTTGTGTGTCTGCTTTTTTGTTTTTTTTTTGTTTTGTTTTGTTTTTTACTTAATGCCATCTCATATTTTTACAAATAATTATCACAGTGTACTATATGTATATCTTTGCACTGAAACTATCTAAAGGTAATACTATAAATATATTGTACATTTGTAAATTTTAGAAAGATTATCACAACATTAAATTTGCTAATGAAACTACCTGCTGATTGGTTGGTGGTCATTACAGTAAATGATCCAATGAAGAAAGGAACTGACTTGGGGCCTTTAGCCATGTCTAAAGAGAGGCACCACCCCTATTTCCTATAGGGTCATCCAGGAAGGGAATCCAGGCCCCACTCTTGGGTCCATTTTTACACATCAGCACTTAGTTAATGTCCAATATTACAGGTACCCTGATTAATAGATACGTTGATAGAGGGCACTGTGTGTTGTATAGACATCTGATTTAACCGTAGACACCTCAGATAATGCAGAAGGTAGAAAAAGCAATTCAACTCCACCCTTCTGCATGTTCACATTGTCTACCCAGAACACTGTTTCCTGTGTTATCTCACTAGTTGCCAAGGCAACATTTTTATTTTGTAATGTCTGTGAAAAAAAAAAAATCCCATGTCATTAAGTGCAAGTTAGTTTGCGGAGTGTTTGTATCTAACTGGATGAACTGTTTTCCTCAACGGACCGTAGGGTAATTTACATCCTTGCCTGGAATCTCAGGTCACCTACCCTGCGAACTGGAGCTCAGTAGCTGAATTATTAAAACCAAATCTGTGTCTTCATAAAGCAAGGTGCAAAAAAATACTGATTAAGCAAAGCCTCAACTGGGTTTCTGTTTCTGTGTGTGAAAATATCATTTGAAGATTATTTATTTCCGAAGTTGAACGTGAATAGAAAGGGAAACTATTCTTACTGAGCCTTCTTTAGATCTTTGGCTAAGTCATACATTCATATCAGAATATACTGTAGCGTCCAGCTTCTCTTGAGTATTGGTTATAGTCTCTACACTGGAACCATAGCAGGAATATTCAATTTTCATACTAAGTAGAGTTCTTGACTCCCTGTGCTAATATTGCACATTTTAAAAACAATGAATGAATGGTTGGATGGATGGATGAAACATGTACTACTCATTATTTTATTCCTGAGTTCTCAAAGTATTTGTTGCTCGTATTTTGAGGGCTCATTGTAATTATTTTGAAATGTATTTTGATTAGAAAAGCAAATGGAAATGATGCTGCTGAAAATTTTCTAATAAATGTGTATTTTATCAGACTTCCTTCGTGTGCTCCTTAAGCCCGGGTCATGAGTCTTGTATTTTGCTGTGCAGAGAGCTTGGGGCTTTGGGGTGCCCAGGGTTCTGGCAGGGGCAGGGGTGTTTCCAGAGCATTCAGCCCCAAAGGGCCTGGCAGGGCGATCTCAGAACGGGGAGAAAGCTTCCGTTAGGTTCTCACCTGCACTCTGGGCAGGCAGCCGCTTTAATTGCCTTTCAAAGTCCATTTCCTCCTCCCCGCTTCCTTGGATGTAATTATGTTTCAGAGCTTAGCGGAAGTTCCCAGCCACTGCTGAGGGATCAGAGAGCAGCAAAAAGGGACACAGCCGGAGGGGGTTTATTCAGAATTGGGATTCGAGGTTCACTGGGTGTCTTTTGATGTCTGCACTCTGGGATGTGAGGGCTGTATCAGAAACTGAGTACCCTAACTCTTATCAAAAGGGAGCCAAGAGAACATTGAAAATGGTGGTAATTTCCAGCTTTGGTACTTGCTTGGGCTTCGAGCTCAATAAGAAATTATTCTGGGGGGGAGTTCCCTGATGGTGTAGCGGCTTAAGGCTTCAGCACTGGCGCTGTCAGCGCTGCGGCCTGGGTTCGATTCCCGGTCAGGGAGCTACCCACATACCAAAAAGCAAAAAAAAAAAAAAGAAAAAGAAATTATTCTGGGGAACTTCTTTTATGAGAATGAGTTTCCTGCTTAGCACCATTTCTGGGTCTCCCCTAGGAAGGAATCAGAAAGCCTGCTGCTGCCGTCTCGTCCTCTGGCACTCGGGAGTTGGAGTGTGAGTCCCGCGTCACTGTCCTGGTGCCCTCCCAGCGAGGGTGTGCCACGGCCTCCTCTCTCCAGCCGAGCAGCTGTTCAGAAGTTCCCCGGAGACAGGCGGGGCACTATTTAGGGGACCAAGAAGCTGCTGCTGCTCACCATTTCATCACATAGTGCAGGAACAATTTTACTAGCTGACAGGTATTACACTCTATACAATATAAAATTACAGCCACTGCAGATGTGTCCACAGAAAGCCATCAGATCACACTGGTCAAATGTTTCCAGGGTTTCTTGTTGACTTTTTTTTGAGGGAGTGCTATTCACTCATTCATTCCTTCCTTCACTCATTCACACACTGAGTCACTGAGTGTTCTACCAGCACTTGCTTGCAGGTAAATGGAGGTAAAGACCATGGGTTGAGAAGAGAACTTTCGTTATCCCCAGTTTCTGGGAGATAGCCTCTAAATCCTTGAAATTTTCATTTTTATTTTTTATGTGGGTAGTTCCCTGGCTGGTAATCGAACCCAGGCCACAGCATTGACAGCGCCAAAGCCTTAGCCACTACACCACCAGGGAACTCCTGAGAATTATGTTTTTAATCTGTTAAGGGTCTATTTTTATTGTTAGGCTTATTGGGGTGAGAAGAGAACTTTCGATTGAGAATTCCATCTATTAACTTGTTTCTTTTCTCTGAATAGGGAAAAGAGCTCTATTACTTGATTTTTGAAGTGGAACATTTCAGGCTGACTCAAAGATAATTAAGAAGTAGTGAGTTAGGCCTGGGGTGAGGCAGGGTTCTGAGGAGGCTGGCTGGAGGTGACAGGCTTTCCCGGGTGTCCTGAGAAGACTGCTGGACTTGCAACCTGGAGCCCTTGGCTGCTGCTGACCTCTCAGCACCTCTTCAGCCTTCCTCTCCACGTTCAACCAGGTCCCAAGACACAAGTCATAATGAGGATAATACATTATGTCTTTCCTTTTTGAAAGCTCTTTTCAGAGCATAAAGCATAGAATTGCTTTCTTCACATCTGTCATTTGCTTTGAAATAACCCAGGGCGTGCTTCGGGGAGAGGACAAGAAGCAGGATGTAGGTACAAAAAGATTGGCCATGAGTCAGTAATTGTTGAGGCTGGGCACAGGGTCCATGGTTCACCATACTCATCTCTCTATTCTTGCAAATGTTTGACATTTTCCTGAGTAAGTTAGATACATCCTTTCAACATATTTGCCCAATCATCACACGTGCATCTCTTTCCTCAGGATCTGGATTGTATACGTTCACAAATTGCCACCACAGTGTTCAGTTCAATGTTCAGAGTTCCCTGTGTCCTAGGCACCAGGGTTACAAATAATAGTAGTGGCATGTTTGCCATGTGCCAGGTTTAGTTCTGAGCACTTTATATGTTTTGTCTCATTGCATTTTCAAAACAATCTAGTAAGGTAGATACTCTTGCCCTCATTTTACCAATGAGGCACAGAGTAGTTAAATACCTTTCCCAAAATCATACAGCTAGTAAGCGGCAGGGCTAGACTTGAAACCCAAATCTTCTCCAGAGCTTGTGCTCTTCAACCCAGAACTGTGGCCCCTTCTCTCAGGGAACTCATAGTCCCATGGAGGAAGTGAATTCAATAATGTGGTATGTGTGAGTGCAGAAGACCAGGCAGTGCTCATCGCAGAACTTCATGGTTGACCTTGAAAGATGAATGTGGTCAGCAAAGAAGTTAATAAATGAGTGGAATCAGAAAATACAAGTACAATGTGAGCGAAAACAGGGAGGTAGGAAGATGCAAGAGGTGTTTGAGAATAGCAAGCAGTCCCACGTCGATAGATCAGATACAGTTTGGCTTAAGAGCATGGAGGAGAGGAGTGGTGGCCATAAACATAGCTTAAAAGGAGGTTGGATGGGCCCATGTTGTGAAAGGTCTCTCTACTGCCCTGGAAAGGAAGCCAGCTGGGGAGAGAGAGCATTGCCTCACACCACCAGTGGTTTTAACCATGACCACCGCAAAGGGCAGATCAAAAATAATCACCTGGGTGTGTCAACTCCGGAAAAGTACCAGCCTTGCTGACCCCTTGACACTTTGAATGTTTTCAGTCACATTAATTTTGTGCCTCTTCTTCCTGGAAGTGAATCCAGAGCCTTTTGTTTGAAAATCAACAAGCATCTGTATTCACTTTGTGTCCATGATATTCTGGAATAAGTGCTGAGAAACAAAACATACAGGTCTTTAGAAACTATTAGATGTCATTGAGTCCCACTTAGCTATAATATTGTCAGTCACTGAATGCTGTCCTCAGCTTATGTGGACTAGAGAGGAAGGGCACAAATTTCTGTTCCTCTGATAACTGGTATCTCCCAGTGATAGTCATTTGACAAGAGGACAACTTCTCAACCAATTATTTTCATTGTAAGTGTTAGACTATCCTCCTGCCATTAATCTCTGAACCCTGGCTACTTATTCTATAAAATAGGGAGGTTGGCTGTGAGCATCCAGTGTGAAAATGCATGTAAAGCGTTTGCAGCGCCATGCCTGACACAAAGGAAGCCCTCAATCCATAGTAACCATGATTATTATCATTTATTAAATAGAGGTAAAGGGAAGAGATTTCTTTGTTTGTTTTTAAAGAAAAGCTCCTTGGGTGATTTTAATGTGTAGCCAGGGTTAGAACTAACCTAAATAGAAGTGGCTAATTTTTAACCTTTTATTTAATGAAGGATGTTAGGTGGTGGTCAAGATTTTATCTGGGACTATGAAAGAATGTATATATCATGTCTGTAATGAGGCTGGAGTCGAGATGATAATGTGTTGGGTCTTACTTTAAGGGTGATGAGGGAGGTGATACCTATCCCTGGACGTGAAAAATGGAAAAATCAAGGCTGAGTGAGATAGGTAAGGTGCATAGTCAGGTCACACCATGGGTGACAAAGCCACATTTCTTGTTCCAACAAGTCAGGGAAGACTAGGGCCCTACACAAAATTTCCAGGGTTTAGTACAGAGACATTGGCTGAATTAAAGAACAAGTTGATATAGGAATTTATTCTACCCCTTCCTGTGTTTCCAGACTCAACACCAAGCAACTTCTTTTTAGTTGTGCTGTTTGCTAGTTTCCCTTAGCCCCGGAGTGGCTGTAATTTTCTCACGAGACATTGGGAAGTCCTAAGCCTTTCTGACACTGAACAGATTTTTATTCTAAGACAGGTTGGATGTGGTCTATTTCAAGAGTGGAACTGTTTATTTGTTTTTCTAGGTTTTTTGTTTTGGTTTTTTGGGTTGTTTGTTTTTTTTTTTTTTAGTTTTTATTTTTTGGAAAATTCTAAAAGCATTTGAGAGCAATACTTCAGTTTTAAAGGGTAAGCAACTTGAGCTGTTCTTCACACAGTGCTTTTCTGCTATTTTCCAAATCTTAAAGGGACTGGATGCACTTGGTGGATGGTAATGGAACTATTTGTAGCACAAAAAAATGGTTACTCATATTATGGTGATAGTACCTAGGTGTTGGGCAGGGGGAGTGAATTTATCTGTCACTGGCCCTTGCCAAAGGCCTCATGTAAACAGCTGACACAGACTCATCAACACTAGCAAGTAGCACTTCTGGAGAGAGTGAAAGCTCTGACTGGCCTTGTGACCTTGGGTAAGTCCTTTCACCTCTCTGCAGATTAATAGCTCTATCTGGGAAATGAAGGGGTTGGACAAGATTATCTCTAAGTTCGCCTCTAGCTATTAAATGCTGTGGTTCAATTTATTTCTGCTTCAGTCTTCATATGAAATTTAGTTAATTTCAAACTCACTGCAGCTGTTTCAGTAAGTTCTAAACTTGTTACATATCTGAGAGCCTGCCTATCGATTTCAGGGCTGGGAGTTGCCACAAGGGGTTCCTTTTTGCAGGAAACTGCTGCGAACATTGTTTATAGAGCCAAGGCTGTGGGGGGCCTTCAAGGGACCTGGGCCCATACTAGGCTGACCAGATGTCCCGTTTTAACTGGGACAGAAAACAATGGTACTGTCCCATTTCAAGTGGTATATAAGGTCACCTACTGACACCTTGAATTTAGTGCAGTAGGACTAGGCTGACCAAATATACTGTTTGAAATGGGACAGTACTGTTGTTTTTTGTCCTGTTTAAAATGTGACGTCTGGTCAGCCTACCCACACCAAATTTCCCAAGGCATGTGAAGGGAATTTAGAGAATGAGGATTGCCTGAGGAGCAAGCAGCCATCTGTGAAGAACCAAGGGCACCCTGCTGACTTCTGATGAGATGCAAAGCCTATGCACAGTCTCTAGATTAAAGAACAAATGAATCTAGAAGTAAAACAATTTAATTATGATTTTCCGTTCTTCAAAAGTTAAAATTGAATTTATGTTTTAGTTGTAGTAAAATACGTATCACATACAATTTTAAACTTGAATTTTTTAAATTATCAACCTGACTTCTAAGGCCTTTCTTTATTCCTGTTTTTGGTTCACAAGATGCTCTTAGCACGCTGCTGATAATGGCTTTGACAACCACTGTGGCACATTATTTCCTGATAATATCCTGACTGTGTAAGGGACCATGAAAAGATGGCAGGAAACACTGCTCAAGCCAGCCCAGCGGGAAATGCCATAGTCAGCCATGATGGCGACATGAATTACTTCTCACAATGGGTCTGGGCTCTAAGGTTTATAGTGTAAAGTCATCAGTGTTAATACCATGAGCAAATGACCACTACGTCCTGCTTCAGGAGTCGGTTTTGGTATCTTGGAAAGTGAACTAGAGTTGGAGTCATGACTCTTTCCCTAACTAGCTGACTGATCTTGTGCCAGCTGTTGAGCTTCTCTAAAAGAGCTGAGAATAATAAACTTTATACGACTCTCATGAGGATAATATTCGTTCATTCATTCACTCAACAAATATTGAATGAGCACCTGCTAGGTACCACAGAATCCTAACAAATAGTAGCAGCTAGCATTTATAGAACACTCTACGTGAAGCATCTTGTTTAATCCCCTGGTAGCCTTAGATAAGAAGTACTATTTTTGCCATTTTACAGATCAGAAAACGAAGATAGCATATGGAAGATGCTTTGTAAATTTTAAAGCAAACTACAACATACTTTAGGAGATCATGATCTAGGAAAATTTTATTTTATTTCCTCCATTTTAATTCTGTGGATTCTTAGTGACCTACACTTCCAGCAGCAACAATAATAGTGGCAGGTATTTATTGACTGTTTCTTATGTGCCAAGACCTTTTCTAAGCTCTTTCCAAGTATTAACTCATTTAAAGCTCCCAACAATCCTATGAAGTAGATTATTATTATCAGTCCCATTTTACAGATGAGCAAACTGAGGCAAGAAAGGTTAAATAACTTGCACAAGATCTTATAGCTATTAAGTGTTGGATCCAGGACCCTAACTTAGTCTGGGGCCTGGGTGTGCACTCTGCACCATTATGCCACACTGAGTTCTAACAGGATGGCAAGGAAATATCCAGGCTTAACACACACAGACTCAACTCTCTCTCCATTCCTGTTCCACTCTGCTCTTGCTGCCCAACAGCTTTTTAATCTTAAAACCTTTCTTAACTCCTATTAAAACTTTCTGCCCAATAAAAAGCAATAAAGCATGGAGTAATTAAAAACAAAAAACAAAAAGCAACTTCCTGCCCAAAGAAAGCCTTCAGTGACTTGCATTCTACTGAGAGGAGAGAAATCAATTCTGGCCCAGGTGCCTACTATCTTGCCTTCATTTAACACTAATAAAATTAAATAAGAACCTTTGGAGGAGAGGGCCTCAGTCACATGAGGGACCTCCTTGTGCTGGACTGGCTTTGAGGTGCTCCTTCCACAGCTGGGTGCTGGCTTCTTGGGCTATGAAGGTCCAAGGCAGCCCTGACTAGCTGTGACACCAGCATTAACCTTTTCTTCACACCAGTCATTAGCACTTAATTATATATTGAACCAATACCTGGGTTTATTCTGTGGGGAAATCAGTCTGCCAGGACGGGCTGAATATTAGTGGTGAGCCTCCTGCTGTGTCTGATCATGCAAAACGCTTGTTTCTGGGAAACAAAGAGGCAGAAAAATGTGAAAGGGAGTGCCAGTGACCTTTCTGAGCTCTGCCTCAAAATGGATGGTGGAGTCAAATTTCTTAGACAGCTAACCCTCTCCTAATTTTTATTTGTAATTTCCTGGGCAGGTCTCTCTTTAATTAAGCGGAATGTATGCCCCTTTTCTGTACTCTCACTGACCTTCTACACTCACCTTCTTTCTAGTCTTATCACACATTATAATCGTCCTCTTTCTTATGTGTCTCTTTTACCCTGTGTGAGTCTCTTGGGGTTAATGGTTAGCTTTCATTCTTCTAACTATAGCCCCTAACAGTGACCTGGCACTTATTAGGTGCTGAATAAACTTTAGCTACGTAAATACATTTCATCCTACACCACTTAACAATGGGGATATGTTTTGAGAAATGCATCATCAGAAGACTTCATTGTTGTGTGAACATCATAGGGTATACTTACACAAATCTAGATGGTATATCCTACTACACACCTAGGCTTTGTGGTATAACCTATTGCTCCTAGGCTACAAGCCTGTACAGCATATTACTGTCAAAACAACAGGAGGTTTGGGGAGTTCCCTGGTGGTGCAGTGGCTTAAGGCTTTGGCGCTGGCGCTGTCAGCGCTGCGGCCTTGGGTTTGATTCCTGGCCAGGGAACTACCCACAAACAAACAAACAAACAAAAAAAACAAACAAAAACAAAAACACACAAAAATACCTAACAGGAGATTAAATTCAGTACAAGAGAAAATGATGTAATCAAAAGGCGTAGCAAACACGAGATGTAAGAGGCTGCTGCTAGAGTATCACAGCATACTATTTTATAGCAACTTTTATTTTTTCGTAAGGAGTACACTCTAAATAATAATAAAAAGTGTAGTATAGTAAATACATCCACCAGTAACATAGTCTTATAATATTATTATCACGCATTATGCACTGTAGATAACTGTATGTGCTAATCTGTCATATGACTGGCAGTGCAGTAGGTTTGTTTACACCAGCATCAAGACAAACACTTGAGCAATGTGTTGTCCTCCAACATTATGATGGCTATGAAGTCATGATGGTCACGATGTCATAAGAGTGATGACATCTTGATGGCTACGACATCATTACTTAATAGGAATTTTTTTTAGCTCCATTGTAGTCTTATGGGACCACATGACTGTAAAAAAAAGTTAAAGGCTAAGGCAAGAAAGAAATTTTTTCAATGAATCTGAAGCCTCCAGGGGAAAATAAATGATCTCACAGGTTTATCCTGCCCACCTCACAGGGTGGTTCAGAGAAGTTCATGCACATGATGCCACTCCAGTCACTATAAGGTACCATTTAAATTTATATTTTGACTTTTTTCTTGTAACCTCCTGGGACTTATAAAGTCTTTTAATTGAATAGGATGGCCAAATGTTGTTTAAAAGACATCTGAGGAATTAATGTCATGCCATTCCAGAAAGATTACTGAGAGGAAATAAGCCATTACTAAAAATTCACCTGGATGTAGGCAGAGAAGCTCCACCCCTCCCTGTCGCGTAATCCCTCAAATTTAACAGTGCTGTGGTACACAACAGGGCTGCCAGAGCCCCTGTGAAACCACTCTGGGATCCCGCCTTCAGAGAGCAGGCGCTATTGCAGCCGGTGTGTACCAAGCAGTAAGTGTCCTGCACCTAGCACGGCACGTCTTCACTTAGGTCATGCTTAGGTGCTTGGAAACTACAACTTTCACCAAAATGACATATAACAAACCCAGTTTTACCATGGGCTAATTGATATAAACAAAAGTTAAGTTCCTACAGAGTATTTCTAGTCACACAACTTCTAAATGAAGACCCTAAACTCTTCTAGTGTCAAACATTAAAATAAATGTGAGCTCTATGTACACTGAAGAAAGATGTATAAAAACGAGTAAGATGATTTTTTTCCAACCCACTTGTTCCAGTCCAGGGTCGAGGGTGGCGGGAGCCTGTCCTGGCAGCTCAGGGCACCAGGCAGGAACCCACCCTGACAGGACACCTTTCCATCCATTGTGCTTACACTCACTCCCACACTCACTGAGGCTGAGACGATTTAGACACGTCCATTCACCTCATGTGCACATTTCTGGTGAGAGGGAAGAAAATGGAGGCTTTTTTTCTCACCCATTTTTCTTTCTCATCAAAACATTGTTTGAGAACCTGCTATATATCTTATTTAGAGTGTGCAGCAACCTGAGGGAGGTACGCTTATTACCATTCCCATTTTATGGAGGAGGTAACTGAGGCACAGAGTTAAAATAGCCTGCTGACGATCACACAGCCCGTAGTGAGGGGCAGGGCCAGGCTGTGAAGCCAGGAGGCTTCAGTCCAGAGCCACAATCTAACCTCTGTCTGCACTGCTGTCTGGGTTGTCTCTTTGATTTGAGGCGTAATGTAATGAAAAAAGCCCTGTTTGGAAGAGAAGGAGACCCGAGTCTTATTCTAGGTTGGCTAAAAATTAGCCATGTGATCTCAACAAGCTGCTTATTTTGGTGTTTCTGAAACAGGACTTTGAAGATCGGTGTTTTACATTTTATCATAAAGGAAGGCCCCCTATTATTAATTCTGTGGTGCCCACACTTTGAAAAGCATCATTTATCAAAATAATTATATTTATTGAGTAGCAATTACTTTGCTTTCCATTTTTAATTAATCAGGTCAAATCAGAGTTACTAGTTTCAGCAAGGTCCTGCCTGTCCCTTTCACCTCAAGTACTTTCTACTCTGCTTTTCTGTGTCACATCACTAATTATTATTCTTTCTTCATCCTAGATACAATCTTTTATGTAGCTAGTCTCTTTACTTAGTTTTGTCTCTCTCACCCTCCAGAATGTAAGCTTCTGCACAGGACAGCAACACATCTGCCTTATTCACCTCTGTATCTTCAGGGTCTAGCACTTAGTAAGGGCTTATGAATTTGCTGAAGAGTAAGTGAAGTGGCTTATTTTGTTGAAAGCCTGTTCACTCATGCCCTTAAAGGGCAAACATGCCATTTCAATTTGGCTTTTAAAAATATTGGCAGTAACTCGAAGAACTATGTTTCCACTCTTTGAAAGTCTGTCTCCCCTCACCTTCTTGCTTTGCATTTCCCTCTTCTCTGCTGGGTATACTCCCCAGCTAAGCTGTCAGAGGCAGCATTTGGGCAGTAGGAGGTTGGTCTTTTGGAAAGCCTTGCCCTGGAAAAGAAGGCTGAGGGGGAAGTGGTGGGGGAGCGGGCATTGACTTCCAGGTGGGGAAGTGCTGTTTGAGAGGGTGGAGGAATGGGGGTGGGAGACCTCTTTCTGGGTCAGAACCCTTTTGATGATTAGAATGACACCAGTGACAGCTGTCCTAAATGAAAGGAAATCACTAAATGTCTTCTGAGAACTCGGAAACTGAAACTGAGCTAGGGGGCCCCCAAAGCTAATACTGCAGAAGGTCGGCATTCTGGTCCTGCAGACGTAAAGGGCATTTCTCTGAGATACAATGTTAGCCGAGGAAGCATGTCCCAAGTTGTTTTTTTTTTTCCATCTCTGAAGAACCACATGTCACCCTAAAGAACTAAACAGCTATCCAGTTCTAGAAAAGCCAGGGGTGGTTGAGACTATCCTAACCTTGACTAAATGCCCCTGTTTTCCGATCTCCTAGGAACCTTGACCTTTCTTTCAATGTCTCTGCTTGCTCTTTAACCTTGTGACTAGCGAGTGTCCCTGTCTCACAGTAGATTGCAGAGGGAATTTATATTTTCTAGTTGTTGGTTTTGTTTTCTTTTGTTTTGTTTTTTTGTATAAAATACAAGACTCATTCAGATTCCAGGTCATCACTTTTGCATGAATTTATTGCTCTAAATGTTTTATTTCAGGATGGAACCATCTGCACAATGACTCACCCCTTCGACCATAACCGGTTCTTGAGGCTTCCCGGAGGCTTGAGAAAACCTCGGATTAGATCACAGAGGCTACCTGTGACAGCCCCAGCTCACATGTGACCCATGGTTCGCAGCCTTGCTGTCCCCTGTCCCTTCTCCCCTCCCCTCAGCTTGTGGGAAATTTGGGGTGTCTTGAGAGTCCGTGAGTTCAGAAGACAAGAAAAGGAAGAGGCCGACCAAAGCAAGTACAACAGCCTGGGGCCAGTGAGCCCAGGTGTTTTGTTGTTATGTTTGTGTTTGTTTTAATCCTATTTGTGGTGGCGGCTGGGATTTGGGGATCTCTGGCTATCCGATGACCAGACATGAAGGTGAAGACTGAGGCATCACAGAGCGCTGGCGTGGAGTCCTAGTTTCATTACTTAACCAGCATATGCTTGCGGTGTGCTATTTAATCTCTAGGCACTTAGGTTTCCGCTGAGTAAAGTGGGAACAAAGTGAGATAAAGCACAAGAACGGAAGCTCCAGGAGGACCGAGACCTTCCTTCATGTCTCTGTTGTCCTAGCGCTCACCGCTCTCAGTGCTCAAATACTGCTGAATAAATGATGTAAACGACCCGCTGAGGCCGGAGCTCTGCCGCTGCCATGGCAACACAGCCGGCGTTACCCGCCGGGTGCTCCAGCGCACCGGGATGTCCGCCGGAGTTCGCACACGCACCCCTGCAAGGACCAGGGCGCTCTCAGCCCTCACCGTGCTGCCTTCCCTCCGCGACTCAGAGAGCGGGTCGATGCGGAGTGGCTGTGGGCTGGGGCGCAAGCCCGAGGCAGCCCTCAGAGCCTGCCCTGGGGTAGACCGGCCTGGGCAGGAAACCGGGCTAAAGGGCGGGGCACCGGGCTAAAGGACGTCAAACTGCAGGAGTCCTGGAATGCTTGGAGTTGGAGAGCGGACATTAGGTCTTGGGGAAGGGGTGCATGGGCAGGCTGACCAGACGTCCCGTTTTAAACGGGACCGAAGACAAAGTACTGCCCCGTTTCAGACGGTACGTATCGTCAGCCTAGTCTCATTGGGCTAAATGCAAGGTGTCCGTAGGCTGACCACACGTCCTGTTTGAAATGGGACAGTACCATTGTTTTCTGTCCCCTTTAATAGGACGTTTGGTCAGCCTATGCATGGAGGAGATGGCAGGAAGCCAGTCACCACATGCTTGATTTGTTTTAGAAACTTTCCCAGGACAGGCCCTGTACCCAAGAAAGGACAAAGACGTTTTCTTTTCTTTTTCTTATATTTCCCTCCCTCCTGATTGTGTGACTTCTGTTGTCAAATCACAGAACTGAGATTAGTACAGTTAATTCTGTAGCTGAGCCATATTTGGTTCAATGAGCTCTTGCTAGCTAGAGAGGGACCGGAACCACCAGCTGACACATTGTTTCCATGAGAAATTTATTCTCAAATCCAAAGAGATGATTAATGGCATTGATCTCAAAAGGAAACCTGTTCTGTACCCCGTCCTGAACTTGTCCATACAAATCGGGGCTTTGGTGGGGAGCATTGGGGAGTTCTGTTTGCATAATAAAGACCTGGCAGGCCCCCAGGGAGAATGAAGGCAGGACCAGGGCTGACAGCCCCACTGCAGGAAATTCTTGAATACATCGGAGAAGTGCTAACTGGAGACCAGAGATCCATTTGCTCCTTAAGGTTCTAGAAAGCATCCTAGCAGGAAGAGAACTCAACTTGCAGAGTGACTGAGGATGCACCAGCTTGTGTGGAAGTGAGCTGAGTTTCAGCAGCAAGGAGCATCTTGAGTGTGGCCATGAAAGTGTCCATACTCTCTCCCACCCACGCTCCTAAGGGGGCCTGAGGTATATGCCTAGGGACAGACATGTATTAAACAGGCAGAGAAGGAAAGATACACAACACTGCGGAGTCCTCTTTTAGTGTTTCATCAGTTTTACCATGCTGGTGGGAGGGGTGCTCTCACCTGTGGAAGCAGCTGCTGGGCCCAGGTTAGGGTTGGGAAGTGGGGATGATGACCAAATTACTCTTCAGCAGCCAAGGACTGATCTGGTCCCCCTAAGGGATGAGGGGTGCTGGGAGAGGATCCCAGGAGGAGTTGGCAGGACTATTGATGCCCATAGCACCCTGGCTGCCAGAAGGATCCAGAGCCCCACCCCACCCTGCCTGAATGTAACCTCCGGGGCTCCTATCAGAGCTGGAGCTCATCTTAGAAAGAGACTTCTGGAATGCACAACTTTTGAAGTCTGGGGATTTGCCTCGTAGATTTCAGCTTGGGGTCTCCTCCTACCTTCCCACTAACAAGGAAGAAAGAGGAGGAGTATGCAAGCAGGCCAGATAGGTACAAATGTTGATGGATCAGACAGGTTACAATGAAGTATGATTGGGTCCTTGCCTCCCCCTTGTTAGCTACGGCGAACTGATTTGACATTTTCACTCAAATGGCAGCATCCCACTATCTATTTCCCCTCTCCCTGCCCTAAGTAAGAATGCTAGGAATTGTTGCCAAAGGATTGGGGGGAAAAAAAGAAAAAAAATGAGATGGGGCATGATCCAATGCAGCAAGACTTCTAATGTGCTATCTGGACCATTGTGTTTCTCTAGAGCATTACAGTTACTTTTTTAGATTATTTTAAAAAATGTGTCAGCATGTCCCAATTAATTCCAATAATGAAGGTTGAGGAGAAAATTGCATAAGAGAAGTTAAAAAGCAAATCCTAAACCTAACCCTAACAAGTTTCAACCTCACCCACACCCTTGCCTCTGTCTCATAGAGGAGAGTTGCTAGACAAAGGCCACTTGGTGCCCTCTGCCAGTGGAGGCTTTAAGGCCATGAGGTGACCCAGCGGGTCTTCGGGGGAGGCAAGAAGACAAAGGCCAGGGAAGCAAACCCATGGGCATATCCCCTCAGTCAGGGGATAACAGTAGCCCACGGGGCTGGTAGAAGTTGGTCTTGATGCTTCAGTGTTGCTGTGACCCTCTGTGCCTCTGAGAAGGTCATTCGTGGTCCTTGGGTTCACTTTCCCCATCTAAAAAATGTGACTCCTAATACCTATCCTGATATGAATAAGAAGATAAAATCTAAGAAACATTAAAAGGTGTTGAAGGCTCAGAGCACGTTTCTGTGAAAGCTGGTGCATAAGAAGCAGCAGGTGCATAGCATTTGTGTTTCATACCGAAAGCAAGGTCACATATGAAAAACGGGAAGGGAATTAGGGGCTAGGAGCTGGACAACGTGGTCAGAAGGGTGTGTGTGGGGTGGGGACATGGTGGTAATCTACCAGCCTGCAGAGGTGGGACCCGGGAGGGTTTCTTGTTTATCCGTGTTGGTATGATAGCCACAGTCCATTCAACAGTAAGGCCACCTCTTCGTGGTCCTGCTCTAGCAGATAAAATATAGTCTTTGCCCCATTTCCCACCCCTCATCTTATGATTCTATGCTTATGGCAAAAGCTTGAAATCTCCTGCTCACCTGTGATACGGAGGTGAAGAAAAGTCTAAAACGCTGATGCTTATTAAAGGCTTCCAGGAATTTTGAATATGGGTGTAATTCACTTTCTGAGCATGTTTTTGTTGTTGTTTCCTCAGCATTCAACTGTTTGCATTAGCTTTGGTTTGACAGTTGACGCAGGCAGGGTGGGTTGCTGAGTCTGCCCCTGCTGTGTGCCTGCCCTTGTCCTGAGAGTGGTAGGACCAGGGGTGCCTGTCACTCCTTCTGTCTCGGAAGGCACTGGGGAATGACGCAGAGTTCTTTTGTATCATTACGTTCAGCCAGCGAATTCCCCAAACTCACTGTCATGTCTTGTTATAGAGACGTGCCTGCCTCTGAGGTGCCTCCCTCCAGACCCACCCCCGGGGGAGTAGGTGAACAAAGGAAGAAGCATGGAAGCCAGAGTGATTATTGGGACCAGAGTGACAGGCCGGAGAGACTGTAAGGAAATGATACGCACAATTAGCAGCCTGGCAAGTTTACAGACATTACTCATTAAGCCTCCCCAGGATTTCCCTGAATACACCGATGGGGGCTTTGTAGCAAACTTTAGCTTTTTATACATCTTAGTGGCAATGAAAATAGAGCAAAAGAAGTTGATTGACAGAACCGAATAGTGCCCATTTACCCATTCCAAAGCTTTTGTTAGCGAGGGAGGGGGAAACGGCTTTAGCATTTAGTGGTCCCAGCTCCTGGTGGAGACCCCAGCCATCTTTCTTTCTCTTCTGAGAAGTGCTTTGGCTCCAGCACAAGAGGGTCAGTGGGAGAAACTAAGGAAAGGTCAGACCACTTTTTCTTTCTCCTTTATTTTTCGTCAGTCATGGTTAGTGGCTGAATTTTTTAAAAAGATCCAAAAGCGTGGAGTGGGAGACTAGAGTATCCTTATTTGCATATTCATGTCAAATCTGTGTTGCCAGCACTTGGTTATTTCAAAAACTGTTGCCAAGAGCCCAGCTTTGAAAGGCCTCCGTATGGAGGGGAGAACCTGAGCCTGGGCATGGGGCTTCCCCAGATGAGAACACCTGCCACTCCCCTTCTCTCTGCCACTCTCTGGGCTGCCCTGAGTAGAGGGACCAACAACTACTCCAAGTGTCTGACTTCACCCATCCACACTCCTTTCTCCATGAAGACATGTGAGCACTCTGAGCGCTTAGTGCAGGAGGAGATGGGGTCATTTTTCTTTTACGGCTTAGACTATTTTTATCACCTTTTTTTTAAAAAGCATATTACTACATTTATCATTGGTTGCCTGTGTTCTGAGTTTTCCTAGGGACTAGTAATAGCAGGGTCAGGGTGGATGATGGTTTTCCATGAGACAAAAGGAATCTGTTTTTTAATGGGTTCTCACAGCACAAAAGTAGAGGGCTGTCGAATTTAGATGGTCTAAAAGGATGAATTCTCCATTAGGAAAGGCTGTTAAACAAAGAAACGAGTTTGTTGCAAAACATGGTAGATTTTGACCCATTAGAAGTGATACTTGGAGTAGAGGGGACAAATTATGTTCCTTCCCAGTAAGATCCAACAGGAACTGCAGGACCCTTCCTGGGAATGCCAGGGAATTTGTGAGCATCCGGCGCCCCCTCGTGTCCAAGTGGCAGCAGGGCTTGCATGCTTTAATCCAGACCAACACTGGGCACAGGTGTGGGGGTAAGGAGCGGGATCTCACTTAAATTCATGTATTCCCTGGGGCCAGGGGTGTTGGGGGCGGGAGGAATAAAGGTAGGAAGGGGCCGGCTTCAGAAAGTAGTTTGTCCAGTCTTCCGGAAGTGGCTGTGTTCTGCACTTGGAGAAAGGGCAAACTGTCCATGGCCTCGTTACTCCAGGTCACCACGAGAATAGGTCCATATGGTGGAAAGAGGTTGGATTTGGGAATTAAAGCTAGAGCTCCACCCCCAATTTAGCCACTAACAGTGTGACCTTGCACTAAGCACTTACCCTTTTGTAGGGCAGGAATGCGTGTATATCCATGTTACTATGAGAATGAGACCTGTGAAGTGCCCTCAGTAAATCACAGCCCCTTTTGCCTCATGCCTATCCCTCATCCCAGGTTCAACCAGCTTCCCATACCCCACTCACTTGACATGAAGATACCTGGCTTGACTTCATGAATTTGCCATTTTCCATCTATAAAAATATTATAAGGGCTGGTGGGGTTTTGTGGATTTTTGTTTGTTTGTTTTGTTTTGTTTTGCTTTTAAATTGATTTTAAAAAGTAAATATTCTTCAAACTTGACCCCAAAATAGCTCATGCAACCATTTCCAGCTGAGATGTGACCATTTACTCTTTGACAATTATGAGCAACTGCTAAGCTTTCAAGCCTACATGCTCTGCTCCAAATGAGGTGATCACTCACTAAGGGGCTGCCCTGGAGGTGCCAGCAGAACCTCCACACAGTGACAATTCTTATCTTGCTGACATAGTACCTCGGGCTTCACTAAAAAACATGCATAGATTTTCCATGTGACTTACTCCAATATAATATTGAGATATTTTCCTAACTGATTTTAAATCTTTGTAGCTTGTAATTTTCTCTTATCTTTATTTGGGTCAGCTTTTCTATCACCTAAGAGTTTGGATCAATTAGAAAATACTCAGGGAGTTCCCTGGTGGTGTAGTGGTTTAAGGCTTCAGTGCTGGTACTGTCAGTGCTGCGGCCTGGGTTCGATTCCCAGTCAGGGAGCTACCCACATACCAAAAAGCAAAATAGATAAACAAACAAATACTCTTCTGCCTTCCATTCTTACTATGGAGGGAGGGAAGAGGAATTGGAGGAATTGTTGGTAGCCTAGGTGGTATAGGTAAGTGTGGGAATAGTTTATAGAATCAGTTCTCTTATTAGAGCCTTAACTACTTAAAAGAAAGAGGAGTTGAATTAGAACACATGAACAGGTTGTTTTGAAAACTTGCCTAGTGTGGGGGAAGGGGCAACATGGCAGGCACACCTGTCTGATGTACCAGGACTGAGTTCCAGGTCATTCAGGAGTGTGTGTGTGTGTGTGTGTGTGTGTGTGTGTGTGTGTGTTTGTGTGTGTGTGTGTGTGTCTCCTTGTGCATGCCACTCACTCTCTCCCAAATCTCTAGTTGTCTTGTCTGTAAAATGAGGCATCTTAAAAGCACCTACCATAGGGTTGTTGAGAAGATCATGTCAGATAATTCATCACAACACACATTCACATAAAAAATGTTTAATAAATGCTATGTCTGCTACTATTCATTCACACTTTCCTTCTGCATGAACTTACTTCGGGTTCATAATGTACCTTTTGCAAGCTTCCTTGACATTTTACAGAAGTACAGGTGGTCTTACTTCACTTCCTGCTGAAATGGAAGAGCAGTTGGTACTTTAACCACCTAGGGATGAGATGTAGAGGAAGATCTTATGCAAACCTTCAACAGGATGTTCTGCCAGCCCTCTACTTGGCTCTGAAAACAGAAGATGTTTGGGAAATGCTTATCATCTAACTTAAGCCATATCCAATCCTGCTAGGAAATATGCTGGTACTTACTAGGTGGACCAGATGTACTATTTTAAACAGGACAGAAAACAATGACACTGTCCTGTTTCAAATGGTACAAATGGTCAGCCTAGTCTCATTGGGCTAAATTCAAGGTGTCAGTAGGCTGACCGTATGTATTTGAAATGGGACAGTACCATTGTTTTCTGTCCCATTTGAAACAGAATGTCTGGTCAGCTTAATCCTTACACATGCAGACATCTCCCACGTTCTCTCTTACCTGCACACTGCTTCAGGGAGGTGAGGGGGTATCCCAAGTGGGGTCCCCCTGGTTTTCCAGTTTGGATTTAAATGGAGACATTTGTAACAAGGGCCATAAGTTAGATCCCCCAAGTAATGTTTCTCTTAGACTCTCTAGGCTGCTTTGTCACCTATAGAAGGACCAGGACCTTCCAATTATGTCACCCTTTTTATTTATTCCACAGTACTCTTATCACAGTGTTCCAGTTCTCATGATGGTTCAAGTTTAAAACCTGACCACAGTATTTCCTGTGGTTTCTACTACATTTCATTACACCTTACTAGAAAAGTATAAGGGGAAATACTGCTGTGTAACTTAGGTGAAAAGCAACAATTTCAGCAGGTCTATAGGAGCATAAAAGCAATTAATACTAGATCTAAACATCACCAAAGATTTTGTATGAGAACCTGTTCTCACACCAAGACGATTGTGGTGGTCATTTTATGATAATTATACTTTTCAGTTCAAAACTCTATAGGAAAGACCAAGTGAATCTACCGATAAAAGATGTAACTTCTCATTGCTGTGACTTTGATGTTCTAAAAATACATAGTCACAGAGCATGGGGGGCCCTTAGCAGCATCTGGTCCTGGTGGCTGGCTCGAAGAGTCTGTCCAAAGTAGATGCTAACGGTCCTCACTGCTACTCCTGTAGCTCTAGGTGCTGGTAATTTGAGTATCCTGAGCTCTAATATTCATAGTAACCGATCTGCAGGATTGTTTTGTGAGAATTCAATGAGGCAATCATGTTTGTAAAACAATGAACATAGAGCCACACATGTAGTGGTTGTTCCGTATTTGGTAAATTCATCATGACCATGACCATGATCACTTATTTGTGCAGCTCTTCGGGGGTAATGATCTTGGGGCTCTTAGATTTCTGTTTAGTCCCTCTCTGGGGTCAGTTTTTCTTCTATATAACAGAACTCTCTTATCTTTTTCACAACAGAGGAAGCCTATTTCCTTGTTCTGTTGTCAGTCTGACAAATAATCTTGTTCAAGTCTCCCCACCGTTCAGGGCCTCTATTTCCTTTTCTTTGAAATTAGAGAACGGGTCAAAGATCTGAAGGCCTTGCAACTCTGCCACTCTCAATTCTAACACCCTTCTAGTAACTAATAGGGTTGGCAAGCTTGATCTTACGGGATAGGTTGCCCCTTAGAAAGGCTAATATAGGCTGATTTCTGAATTCATTCGACAAATGTTTGTTGAACGCTGGTCTGCGTGCTAGCAATGAGTTAGGTGAGGGTACATAAAGATGAGAAAAGCATTATGGTTACTGATTTCATGGAACTTAAAATCAGATAGGGAAGACCAGCATTAACTAACTAACTGCATATGTAATTACAGACTGTGATAAGTGCCCTGATGTAAATTAAAGGACACGGTGAGAATGTATAAGGTGGGAACCTAGTGGGGACAAAGAGGTGGTGGTCAGAATTTGGAAATGTGTGGGTTTCCCTGAGAACGGGGCTCAGATATGCAGGACAAGGAAACTAGAAAGCAGGTAGAATGGGTACTTTCTAAGGGGAAGCATGGGCAAAGACTGTGAGGTGGCAAAATGAGAAGGGTAGTAGCCTAAAGTGGGGCTGATGAGGAGTGCTGGGGCCAAGTCGTTTATGTGATGCGTTTCAGTCTTCAGCCAAAGTGCAATGGGAACACGATGAAGGGTTTTAGAAAGAAGTAGTGGGGAGAACAGTAGAATGATCAGATTTTAATTTTGAACAATTGTGACTACAGTGAGGGCAAATCATGGAAGGCACACAAGGGTAAATATGCTCCTATAGTTGAGATAGAGATGATGGAAACTTGAAGAGATGATCGCACTGGAGATGAAGAGAAGTCGAGGGACTTTAGATCTCCTTAGGAGATAAAAATTAATAGTAGTTGGTGTTAGACTAGGAAAGGGTAGGTGGGGTGAGGGAGACAGAAACTCTAGATTTGAATATTTTGTGGATTTCCAGATAGAGTTATAGAGGACAGTTAGATTGCTCGATCAGATTAGAGGGAAAGTCTGGCAGATTCTCCCGATCCCTCCAAACTAAGTGAGGCAGGATACCCTGAGCTAGAGGTAATAGAAGACAACATCTTGATTTATCTTGGCCATGGATTCCTGGAGAAGCTCCTCTAAGGCATCTGCAAAGAAGAGACCATATTCATTTTGTTTCACACTATAGGCCAGTACTTAGTAGAATTCCCAGCACACATATCCCCCAAAATATTATAGATAAAAATAATTTTCCCAAGACCACAGACAAGAGCATAAGTGATGCTGAGATGGGGCGACGATGAGGGACTCATGCTTTGGATCCCTGGTGCAGTTACTTTGGTCTTTCCCTCCTTCCTTCCCTCCCTTCTTTCCAGGCCTTCTGCTTTTTTTTTTATTTTTTATTTTTTTTTATGTGGGTAGTTCCCTGGCTAGGAATCAAACCCAGGCCTCAGCATTGACAGCACCAAAGCCTTAGCCATTACACCACCAAGGAACTCGCTGGGCCTTCTGCTTTTTGAGACTTATGCCTTCATATTCCAAACACCCCACCTTTTCATTTAGTTTTAAGAGCTTTAAAAGTTGTTGGGTAAATATGTCTGGTTTTACTTTGAGGTGCTACCATATTTGGGAGCTTTCATTTAAGTGGAACCTTTTTTTGGTTGGATGGAACACAGAGTTCCCAATTGTAGTTACTTGGAGAAATCACCAAAGAAATCAGGGTCTAGGCAAAACAAAGGAAATTGCACCATTAGGTTCAACAACAGATTTGGAATGGTTGAAGTTCAGCAAAGGAGTTTCCTGCAGATTCTAAAAGTCTTGGCAGCCCTGGAGGCCTCAAGGTCAAGGAGTAGCAGGTCAAACATTTTGCTTTTCTTTCTTTCTTTCTTTCTTTCTTTTTTTTTTAATGTGGGTGGTTCCCTGGCTGGGAATCAAACCCAGGCCGCAGCACTTAAGACATTTTGAAAGCAGTGAAATGAAGCCAAGATCTGGGAATTCAAGGTGAGAAGGAAGAGCCCCAGCAAACGACATTGATGAACTTCAATTCTAAGGACAAGTTGAATGAGGGTCACCTAATCCATGGATGGTCAGTTGTCACTAGAAGAAATCAGAGATGTATAGGTGAACTGTCTCTAGGGTCAGAGCCAAGATGGAAATGACTTCACAGGTAGTGATAATAGTTTAGCTAACTTTGCCTGAGAATTCTTTTACCTGATTCTTGGTGTGATTTTCTTCACTTTGATGCAAAAAGGATGAGTGTATCTTCCCTCAGTATATTGAAATATATGTCTAGGCAGACTGACATCATTGATAATTTAATTTTTCAAAATCATCAATGTGTTGTATCCCTGAAAGAAGGAAATCACCTTATAAGCAGACGTTTCCAGAAAAGTGAATGAAAATAAAAAGAATTACTGATATCTTTAAATGGACATGGTTTTAAGAAATAGGCTTAAATATTTTCTTCACAATGTGTGTGTTGTGGGGTGTGTGTGTGTGTGTGTGTGTGTGTGCGTGCACCCTAGAGAGTTTCTCTGGTTCTTTCACCCTATGTGATTCTGCAACAAAGTTGAATTCTGACACTTAGACTTTTCCACGTATAGTAAATACTCAACAAAACTTGGTGAGTGATACTGTGGGCTGGAATCTGGGGGAGCACCCCTTTAGAGCACCGTTCGCTCGGATGGGGTATGGGCCCAGGGTCAATCCAAGTTAGAACCATGAATGTGAGCAAGGAGCAGAGCTGGCTCACTGTAACTGTAGGCAGAGGAGAGTCTTTTATTTAGTTCTGTCTACAGGGGACTTCAGAGACACCTCAAACACAGGATTTCCACCCATTCTCAGGTGTAAGTTGAATATTCTTAGTCTTGTTATATTTACAGTCACCAGAATAAACATGAATATTCAGTACATTTTTCTTCTTTTGCAATGGGTTGTTACTCTATGGTTACCATCTTTCCACCAGACAGCGCTGTGCGTATCAGTTCATCCTCCATAGCTCCCTCTAGAAGAGGCAGGTGGTCTTGAGTCTCCCTACCTCCACTTTCATACCTATTTCTTTTTTTTCAGTCCTCTATTCCTTCTCCTTCCTTCCTGCTACCTAGCATTTTTCTGCTGTCCCTTAGCTTATACCCATCACATAGTACTTTATGATTCTTCTTTTTTCCACCCGCATTGAAGCTTACAGAACTGAGCTGCAGTCCTTCAGAGTCTTATTCTCAGCAAGACAGCAGAACTGGTCCAATCTAGTCAGGAAAGTATTCTATTTATCTCTGAACATTTTGATGAGGGACAAATACTTGACATTCAGGAGTTACTGTAAGTGGTGGGGTCTAAAACCATGGGGCAAGCTGTGATGCAGATCATTTTGGATGAGAGAGCCTTTCAAGTTCCCTCTTACAAGCAGGCAAAGCTTAAATGTTGGGCAGGTACCATGCCTGCTCTTCTGTGTGATGTGCCATCCCTACCCTTCTTTGCAAAGAAAGCTTGAGAAGGGACTCTGGGACATCACCAGTGACAGTGGGATCCCTTCATTTATCAAAAGAAGCATGATCTCAATGAGTGCAGTTGACTTTGGTAAGGAATGAGATAAAAAAGGAGATGTATCCTTGAAATCAGCCAAACTCACAGCCTGGGGCAAGCATTCGTGGTCAGCTGAGTCACACTGCCTTGGGATTAGCCAGCTCCACTTTCTGTTTGGACAATAAAAAGTCTTGCAAAACTGCTGGCATGTGAGACAGAGGTATCCAGAAAGTTTTGGCATCTTTTCCAGCGGCATAATGGGTCTTAGGAAAGAGACTTGTGAGAGCATGGTCCATGCACTCCACCACCAGGGAGAGGTCCGCATTCACCAAGGATGCAGTGCCTTTCAGTTTGTCTAGACCTGTAAAAAGAGAAAAATGTATATTTACTCTTTGGTAAAAGGAAAAAGGTAGTATGTGAGGCTAGGGTGCAAAGAGAAAGATGCATATGTAGGAATTCTGAATTTTCTATTATAAATGAGGCCCACTGTGATAGGTTTCTATTTCTCAGTGCTTTCTCTATAGACCACTGGTTCTCAAACTTGAATGAGCAGCAGAACCTCCTAGAAGCCTCGTTAAAACCCAGATTGCTGGGTCTCTCCTTCAGTAGATGTAAAGTATGGCCCAAGAATTTGCACTTCTATCAAGTTTCCAGTGATGCTGGTGGCGCTGCTCTAGAGACCAAACTTTGACAAGCACTACTTTAGAGCAATGAGGTAGATATACTTTGTAAAGTCCATGAGACTTTCGAGCCCACAAAGTTATGGGTTTGGTCCCAGATTTGTTTTAAGGGAGTACTATGTTTATAGGAAATTGGGTATACACATGTACTTGTGCATGTGTGTGTGTGCCTGTATCCCATGTGCCTCTATCACCCAGTGAATAAAAGTCTTGACTCAGGAAGCTAAATATATCCTGGTTTTCAGGCAGATGAAGTGTTTGAGTAAAGAGCTAAGATACTTTTGAAGAGGCAGATAGTTTATCAAGGGATTGGTAATGGCTTGGAGCATTCCTCCTATGCTCTTAAAACATACCTGAGTTGTGCATTCTCAAGGGAAATCTATTATTTTAAATCTTCTTTTCCACTCCAGGCCCCAGTAACCAGAGATTGTTCAAAGAGCTTAGCCGAGGTTACCTAACAAGTCTTAGTGGCTATTTTAAATCCTTACTACTCTAGTCTGGGAAACAAAGAAAGGTGAGTTTAAATTTGTGGTCTCCTTCAGAAACTGTGAGTCTGGCTGATCTCCAAGTCCTGACTTCGAAAACTCTGAGAACAACCAGTGTAAAATTGGGCTCAAAGCCAGTTGGTACTTCTGAGAGGACATGTGAACCAGCAGCCAATGCAAAAATAATTTTGATACAAGTTGATGATATATTCACAGGCATTTAGAAAGTACCAATGTCAATATGAAATGAAAGCCTTTTTAAATGAGGGTTTTGTTTCTGGATCTACTTAGAACCTTCAGAATTGGTAAGTGAGTGAGAAACAGCATTTAATAGTAGTGGCTTAAAATCTAGTGTGTATATGTGTGGTGGTTTGGGTTGTTGAAGGAGTCAGTCATTCTAAAAATCTCTTCAGATGGATCCGACTTGGTTTTGGCCCCACCTTGCAAACTCCTGGCCTTGAACCTCACTACAGTTGGCTGTGTTACCACGCCCCTTGATGACAAGGCAGGATCAAAGGTGAAGGGAGAGAGTGACACATAGTTAGGTGGGGCCCTGCTAGGCTCAAAGCAGGGGCTCAGTTAAGTGTGTGAACAATATCAAATAAACCTGAACGGCCAGGAAGTTCAAGGTGGAGGTGGAGCCCTGTTTCAGGAAGTTCAAGCAGGTCTTTAATGCCTTGTTGACATTGTGGTGTGGTGCCCAAGAATAAATGACAACCTGGGTTTTAGTCAAGCTATTTCATTTGCCAGCCATGCAACTTCAGGCAAGTTACTTCCCTGTACCTCTGTTTCTAGAAAATGAAGGTGCTATCTACTACATAGGGCTTATTTGGGCATTTTAAATGAGAGAGTTCATGGAAAACTCTTATAATGGTGACAAGGACATGGTAAATGTTCACTAAATGTTAGTCATCATATCTGATTTTTATTATTATTTCTCTATCTCTGACTCAATCTCTGGACTTATGTCACCTCTCCTTCCATCACCCCCATCACCCCTGTATTTCTGCTACAGAAAGTTTCTACCCAAATAATCCCGTCCTGTCCTGGAGGCTTTATTCATACCTGATCTGTTCCGTAGTGTCTTCTTAACCAGCAATGTTTGTTTTTTTATTTCTTGGTATGGATTCCCTGGCCAGTTAAAGACTATACCATCGAGCACCCTTCTGGGCTGCTGAGTTATGTCTAAGAAGTAAAGAATCAATTTTCTTGTGTGCTGTACAGTGTCATTGTTTTACAGTCTTCCTTGGTTACTTTTTGTTGTCAACTAGATTGTAAGCTAGTCAAGGGTCAGAGTCTGACTCTATATATTTTGTAACCTCCATAAGTCCTGGAACAATGTTGAGCAAGTGGTTGGTGTTTACTAAAAAGGACTTTGGTCTAGAGGTAAAGACCATGGTTTCCAGTATGGCATTACATTGGGTAGGACATTTCACTTCCCAAGCCTTTGCTCACTACTTCTATAATTTTCTTGAGGAGTAAATGATGTACAAAATGTATAAGCCGCTTAGCATAGAACTTGGTAGTTAGTAAATGTTTATGAACACTCAGAGAAGCAAGAGATAACACTGGAATTGATAGAACTACCTGATCCATATTTAAGATCTCTTTGATGTACTCCTATGAGAACATTATGTTTTCATTTATGTTTGATTTTTCTTCATGATTCCTAGGACAATGAATCCTAGAGGACCCTGGCTCCATCAAGAAACTCACATTTTTCAATGTAACTTTCTCCATATTGTCGTTTGATGTCTGGAGGCAGATGCTGCCAAATGGCGAGTCTCTTCTCAGCAGCCTTTACTGGATCTGACAGTGCTGTTTTGAACAATCCTGGTTCGATGCATGAGACGTGCACACCGAAAGCCTTCATGTCCCGTCTGTGGAAAGAACCCGCTGCTGATATTTAATGGAGCTTTATTTGGAGAACGTTTGTCATTTGGGTGACTATTTTATTATGAGTCTTTTTATGGAATCACAGAATTGGGTGCATTGGAAAGGGACCTCTTATTCTTCCCTCTTTGTTTGCAGATGAGGAATCTGAAGTTCAGGATAGTGAAGTGAGGGCTGGTTTAGTGACAGATGGAAAGGGATGTGGGCGGACCCACCCTGGTCCAGTGCTTCCCCTAAGTTCTGCTGTCTCATTAAATTGAGAGGCATTAGTTCTAAGGACGGGTTTCTTTTCAGTACTCAGGGTGTCTGCTGACTGTCCTGGATGCACAAGTCTACCTCCCTTCTAGGAATGTGAGGAGATTGCAGCAGAAATGAGGATATGTTGAGGGACACATAGTGACAACTCTGTCTTGACTAATCTGCTCCCTAGGCCACTCAGCAAGCTCTTTCATCATGTCACTGTGGAAAACCAAGTGTGTGCCTTTGTTGGGCAACAAGATTTTGGGGGAATCACGGTGTCCTTTACTTTAAAGTAACCCAAGGTATGGCAAACCATTATACAAATCATTATTTTCTATGTTTAATTTATAGTTCCATTAGGAACTAAGGAAGCAATTATTCATTTTACAGAAGACTTCACCATACGACTTAAGAACTCTGCCAAGTGAACTGAAAATGTGATTTAATTTACCTTAGGTTCTGCTTTCTAGCAACATACCTATTGCTTAATTTGAAGTATATTTTACCAAAATGAAAATTAGTTTGACTTTGAAATACTTTGAAAGGTATGTTGCTTTAAATAAAATAAAAAAGTTTATTTTTTCAACTTAATTTTTTTCTCACCTAGTTTCTGATCGCCGTTGGACTTTGGAAAATAACAGTGCTATGGAGGTATTTGAGAAGGCTGTCTTCCCCACTTACTCATGAAAATGACATATACTCTAGGGACAAATGGCTTTAAGTCATCCAACTAACCTTACCAGGTGAGTAAAACCAGTATAAAACCAGTATGATTGCTGGGTAAATACAGCTTTAAAGAGTCCCAGCCCTCTCTCAATTGGACTGTGGCCCCTAAACCCTCCTATATATAGAAATTCTGGAGCTGCCACTGGACTGTACACTGCATACACAATACTATTTCCAGTACCAGTTCCATGATTTAGAAAGACACAAACACTCTATTGCTTAATTTCAGTCATGGCATAGCTGCGTTGCAATCCCTCAACGCTTCAGTTGAAATCTCTGTTTAAAAGTTAGTGAATCTCTGAGTACACTAACAGGAGACTGATGGAGGTTCTTCATGACTTTGCTACTCAAAGTATGATCCCCAAAGTATGGGCAGCACTTGGGGTGCTTGTTATAAATGCAAAAACTCAGGACTCACTCCAGATGCATTAAATCAGGGTCTGTATTTTGAAGAGATCAAGGTGGTTCATATGCAGTTAGGTTTAAGAAATATTGTTCTCCTTCATCTATTTTCCACCTTTAAATTTTTTTCAATCATAGTTTATATTCACTATTATTCTGTATTAGTTTTATATATACAGCATAGTGATTAGACATGTATATAATTTACAAAGTGATCCCCCTGACTAGTGTAGTACTCGCCTGGCACTATACATAGTTATTACCATGAGCAGTTCAAATTTTCAGGTACAAAACAAATAAGTCACAGGGATGTAATGTATAGCACAGGAAGTATAGTTAATAATACTGTAATAGTGTTGTACGGTGTCAGATACTTGCCAAACTTATCATGGAGATCACTTCTTTAGATATATAAATGTTGAATGACTATGGTGTGCACCTGAAACTAACATAACATTGTATGTTAGCTGTATTTTAATAAAAACCTTTAAAAAAAGGAGCATTGTTCTGGCATTGTGTTTATTTTGGGGGAGAATCAAACCTGGCAACCTGATCAAATGGGAAAATGGAGTTGCTCTAACTCTATTAAACTCAGGAGAATAATTTAACCTTTTATTAGTAAGCTAAACCTCGGTTCATGGTATAGACCATAACTCCAAAATGTGCCTTCAACAAATACTAGTTGAATACATAAAATGCATGAATTGAAAAAAAAGACTATCTAAATGTGTTTTTTCTCTTGCCTATCATGGCACACAGCTGGATGGATACTTTCCATTCCCTCCTCTAACCTCCTCCACCCTTCTGCCTGAGCTATATCCTGGGAAGCCTACCTGTAGTAGCTATAGTTTGGCTTCTGCCAGGTACGGTCAATTGGGAGTACCAGAGGGAGACCAGAGGGAGATCAGAGGAAGAGGTTGGGCTAGTTATTTCTCCTGTGATGTCAACGCTGGTTCATTTCATCCCTCAACTGAAGGCGACAGCGTCTATGTATCCAGGTTCTGGAAAGTGCCCTGTCTCTCCTTTCCAGTCCTGTGGATAGAGACGGCCCTGCCTGCTGTCATTGATCCCTAGATACTACAGTATCCTTTGGGATTTCTCTACACCACTCCCATGTTTGCCATGGAGTAAACATCACGAAGTAATAATGACATTTACTTCACCAGATGATTTTCTACTGAGGGTTTAAATAAGATGACACTGTTGTGTCTGCCACTGACAGTAGTAACACCAATGGAGTAACCTACCCTGATTCAGTCTCTGTATATGACTCCTTGAAGTAAACTCTGCTTTGTTTATCCAGTTTTAATGTGCCTCATTTTCTCACTAGTACCTTCACTGATGCAACCACTTGCAACTTAGGGACTTTGAACTGATAGTGATTTGTTCTGATTCTAGGTAAGATAGATTAAGCATCGCCTCCTCCCCTGTCTCTCCCACTGAATGTAGCTACAAAATGTGGACAGACTTTAAGGAGCAGCTATTTAAGAACTCTAAAATGAAAATGTTAGTATGTGAGGTAATACCACTTGAAACTGCTTGAAAAATACGATAATCAAAATAAAATACTTATTTGTTGGACTCAATAGCAAAATGGAAATTAAGGAAAGTCAATGCATTTGTAGATCATTAGAAATTATCCATTCTGAACAGCCGAGAAAAATGATTGAAAAGGTGAAAAGAATCCAATAAATCTGTGGACAAAACCAAAGTTTCTAACATGTGTGGGGTGGAGTCTCAGAAGGATAAGAGAGAGTGGATTATAGAAAAGAAATAATGGCAAAACACTCCCCAAATTTGGCAAAAGATCTAAACTTACAGATTCAAGCAGCCCAATGAAACTCAAAAATTATAAACCCAAAGATGTCCATGCTTGGGAGCACTGAGTTGGGGCGTTTATTTGATAAATGGGTCCTTTGTTTTGAGCTCTGGGGTTCTCTGATAGTACACAGCAAAAAGATGTGGTTAATGATCTCGACATTTCAAAATCTTCACCTCTGATTAGTCAACTCCTGTTCTGAATTTCATTTGGAAATGGAATGTCAGAAGAAAGCTATCTTTCTTATACTTGTGGTTGCGGTGTAGAAGTTACCATCCATTTAATTATAGTGACTGAAATCTATAGAGATTTGCATCCAGAACTTGTAACAAGAGAGAAAGAAAAGCTGCATAGCTGAGTCATTACTTCGTGATAATGACATTTACTTCACCAGATAATTTTCTACTGAGGGTTTAAATAAGATGACACTGTTGTGTCTGCCACTGACAGTAGTAACACCAATGGAGTAAGCTACCCTGATTCAGTCTCTGTATATGACTCCCAAACTATTTAACAAACTGACCTTTGAATATAAAGGTCAATAGAAATTCAAAAGTTGAATATAAATTAACCACCACTATCAGTGTCATGCATTGAAGTAAAAAAAAGTAAAAAGGACATTCAAATCTCAGTTCTAGAAACAAAGACTTCGGTTAAGATCTCAGGTGGATGACCTTGGGAAGTTATTTCATCTCTCTCAGTTTCAGTGGGATGATCTGTAAATTGGGAATAATTTTAAGCACTAGATACAGTGTCTGGTACATAACAAACATTCAACAAATGTTAGCAGCTATTATTTCATAATATGTCAATGTTTGCTTTACCTTAAGCAGTCATTGAAGCCTTCCACTGCATATTTGGATGGAGTGTAGCCCCCTCCGCCGAATGCAACCCGACCCCCAATGCTGGAGACATTGATAACCCTTCCTTGAGCCTTTTTGACCAAGGGAAGCATATTTAATGTTACATTGATGAGTCCAAACAGGTTTACTTCTACAGGCTCTCTGTAATCCTCCACCGTCAGCCAGTCAGTGGGAGCCAGCGCTCCGAGAACACCAGCATTGTTGACGAGACCCCAGAGACCTAGAGGAAGGGGGAAAGAAAGGAGGAGTGGTAGACGCATCCTTAATGGAAACACAGCTCCTGCTTGACACAATGGTGCCATTCTCTCCTCTAGTCATACTCCTGCTTTGAAATACTCGGCAGTTTTAGGAAGTGATTGTAGAAAAGGTAGGAGGCTACATTGAAATAGTTGAAGTTCTGTTCTTCAGAGCCAATCTCACAGTTATTCTATTTCTAGTTCTGAAAGTCAAATACCAAGGCGGTCTCAGTGAGACTTCCTTGCTTTTTAATTTCAGATGTAGAGTAAATTGGTCTATTTTTCTTATCTTGTTAGATTGCAAGGCCAGATAATATTTATAAACTGGTTTATACAGACAAAGAGCAACATGAATCTACTTCATATCTGTTTTTCGTATAAACAAAATCCATCACTTACTTGGCTTATTTATTTCTTTTAATTTTTTTTCTTATTGCACCAAATGATTTATTGATTCAATAAAACAAAGTAGAAAATTTGATAGGAGTTTTTGATTAAGATTTTTCTCTGGGTCCTACAGTTCTCTTGGTGATACTGAGTCCCTCTTATTTCTGAGATTTATTTTGAATTTACCAACCTTCAAAATTTACAAAAGGAGACACCACTATGGTTTTTATTTATAATAGTATTTGTTAAACACCACTATCCTTTAGAAAGTGAACTTTCAACATCTTAAGAACAGATTATTTTCTTGTTTAAATGAAAAACTGCTAATATAAAAAGAAACTATCTTAAAATATACAATATAAGCAGATTGTGTCTTTTTCCCTTTCTCTCCTTAGAAACTTGGCTTATTTATGATGGGAAATATTTAGTATGTGCAAAGGTGTTTGGAATTCAAGCTTTAAAAATTATCTAGAGCCTTATCAAACCATTGGTTTTGAGTTTCAGACTCTCAACTATATTATGAAGATGTGTCATCCTTTGTGGACCCAAATATTTTTTATCTATAAGAATATTTCAAACTTCATTTTAGCCATTAAAAGTCCTCTAGTTCAAACAGCTGCCATCTAAGGCAGAATGAAGTCCAATGGCTTCGTCTCTACTATGACAGTCTAAGACACCCATACTCAAATTCTCAGGCAATTTTCTACTTTTCCCACTAGAAATGGTTAAGCTCTGAAACCAATTTGTAGTGAGAAGCAGGCCCTGGTATCCATATGGCAATTTGGGGATTGTTCCCATATTTTCCTTTAGATTTTAGCCCCAAGTTGCTTTGTCATGTATGTGGCCGGAGTAGTACTTCATAGGACAAGACCAGAACTAGTCAATACTTCCATCTCAGCTTTAAATTCATCCACTGGACTTAAGACTGGACTTAAGACTTGGGCTGTGTCTCTCATGTACATAGAGAACTTGGAACTTGGAACTACTCAGTGGCTATCCTGAGATTACTCCCATTTTCTATGTATAGCTGGTATATTTAGAAGACATTTTCTTGAAAGGCCATTTAAAATCTGAACACATTTTATTTATCTTTAGTTACTCTGTGACACCCTTTTTATTCTCCCCATACTTGTCACTCACCTTTCCCTCCAACTTGGTTTTTCACCCACTGGGCAATGCTCTTGACATTCTCTGGGTCAGTTACATCCAGAAGCACAGTGTGAAGTCTCTCTGAGGTATTTGCCTTTAAAGCTGTTGATCCTGCTTCAGTCAGACAGGCGGCAATTACATGAAATCCTTTCTGATCAAAAGTTCTGGCTGCCAAGTTTCCAAAGCCCGTGTCACACCCAGTGATGAAAATGTATTTATCAGTGATGTCTGCAATCTTTAGTTGTCCTTTATAATGCCATAGAAAACCACAAAGGATTAGGAGGGCTAACACCCAAAAGAGCATTTTTTCCCCTGTATGTGACAGAAACACTTCTTTCTTGAACAACAAAAGATGTCCTGAGTATGCAAAATTAAAAAGAAAATTCATATTAGAATCACCAAGCCATTATAACCCAGGATCAATGAACCTGAGATATTTTAATGCATTTGAGTAGATAAATAGGTAGTTTAAAAAATAACTCTTATTTGGTTAGGAAGATGAACATTTAAGTGCTAATCCACTCCTCTAAAGTAATGCAAATACTAACCAACAATAGAATGAAAAAGTAAAGGGGAGAGAGAGAGAGAGAGAGAGAGAGAGAAGCTATGCAAAGCTGACATAGGTTATTGGGGTTGATGTGACATTAATCTTATGTGTAACTTCATCTATCTGAGGGATAAGCTCTAATGGTAAAATTTTATGTCTTGCTACTTCATGAAATTCAAGAGTAGAATAGACAAAATCTATTAGAAAATGTTCAATTGATTTATAAGATTTTTAATTATTTTCAGACTGTCGGGAAAAGTCGAGTGTTTTGATATTGCCACCACAAAAATACTTGCAAGATGGTTTCCATATTCTTATTTTAGTGGGTTCATGTTAACCTTCAACCCAACTCTGAAGCCATTACAACTCAATGCAGAAATATTAAAGTATGAGGCTAACCAATGAGTTCAGCGAGAGAGGGCGAGATGAATGGGAAGAGACAGACACGATGGCCAAAGGCACAAAATCCCAAACCAGAATAAAAAATCCTTAGATTTTGTGCTCCCTGAATACCAACTTCCTATGAAAAAAAAAACAAAACAACAAAACCCAAGTACAGAGGACAGAGTAGAGCAAATTCATACTTTAAAACTGTGAGACTTTGACCGTAAGTGCAGCTCAATGACCTGGAGAACTAATTTTGTCAGCGATAGAGGTGATTTAAAATCAGGTAGGCAAGGGCTTCCTTAACCCCTTCCTCAGCAGTCTGCACTTGCATCTCCCCTTAACATAGATCACATTTCTTTTATTTTAAGGAAATTTTATTATTTAATATATACTTACTGCAGCAATCTAGAAACATCATAATTATTTTTTTTTGACCTTAAACACCAAGTGTTCTGTCTTCTACTTCTTGGTAAGTTCACCTCTATAACTGCTGAGGAAAAACCAAAACTAACCAGAGCGGTCAGACTCCCTCTTCTCTCCTCATTCTCTGTCTTTCCATAATCTCCTTCTTTCCTAGCCAAATATACTGTTACCTGGTGACAAGTGAACAGAGAGGAGCTGCTTAATGATTAAGGATGTGTTCACATCAAATTGTGTTGTCCTCGTGAGGTACCTCTGGGCTGAGGGTCACTTCAGATGCTAGTGTCTCAGCCTTCAGACTGAATCCAAGGGATTGCCAAAGCCTGTCATTACCCCAAATACTATTGTCCAAAAATACTCGCTCTTCCTCATTCCTTAAGGCTTATATTCCTCTAGGTCATTGGACAAAGTTAGTCACAAATCAACAGATATCTTTGACCTTTAATATTTTAGCCGAGATGCCACTTCTGAGCAGTAGCCTTCGGTCAGTCATTGGGAACATGACCTGTACACAGAAACTGACTGATGACTGATTGGTTCATCGACCACTGAGGAGTAAATGAGTAACAGCAAGGAATAGGGCTGCGTCCAGCATGCTCGGCCCTGTGGTCACCTCCACATGGCTCCCTGATCCCAGCAATTCAGAGACTCAAGACATTGACCTTAGTTGCTTGGGTTGTTTGCTTCTCTGCTATGTCCTCCAGTTTTTCTCACAACAAACTGCTTAGCAGAGGCACACATCTCTTGGCTGAAGGCAAGAAGCACCTCTGTCTACGACAGTCCTCTCAGCAGCCAGTGTCTGTGAGTGTAGGCGCTCGTCAAGGCTGAAAATGGGGTCAGGGAAAGAGCTCTGCAGCCCCCAGGCCGCAGTGCATGAGAGCGGGCACCCTTCTGAATATGAGTATATGCCCACTGATCTGGCCTTGGGGAGTCTTCTTAAGCCTAAGTAAACACTAGCCACTTTGCGAGTAAAAATCTGGGCAGCAAGGACTAAGACCACACACACGCGCTGTGGGGCAGGGTTAAAAGCTCAGGCCTCGGACTCAGGCTGGCAGAGGGCCAGTCTCAGTTCCTCCATCATGAGAAGACCTTTGGGCAAATTATTTATCATTTCTTAGTCTCTATTTTCCTATCTAAAATAGAGATAATATCTACCTTGGAGAGAAGCGGTAACACAAACCAGGGGCCTGCCACACAGGCAGAACACTCTCACAATGGCAAGATCAATGTCCGGCTTTCACGTTGAGAAGGGTCTGCTCTATGTACTGCTCACATCATGCGTGGGTTTCTCAACCTCAGGGCTTTTGCTATTTTGGCCAGGGTAATTATTTGTCCCATTTATCGCAGGTTGTTTAGCAGCACCCCTGGCCTCTACCATTTAGATGCCAGTCAGTAGTGACAACCAAAAATGTCTCCAGACTTGGCCAAATGTCCTCTGGGGATCAAAATTGCCCCCATTTGAGAACCTCATCTTGGGGGTCCAGAACTTCACAGCACCCAGATCTATTTTTCTGGAAACTTAAGTCATTGATTTCTTGGTGATGCCATATTGATGAGTTTATTATTTTTTTTTTTTACAGCCTTATTAGAAAAGTTCTGTTACTTCTAAATAGTCTTCATATCCTGCTGCTGTAAGCATTTATTTCTATAATTTTTTAAAAAAGCCTTTTTGTTGCCAAGAAGATAGGAGGCAGTGAACAAAGCCCAATTAGCATATGACACCATTTGTGAATTTAGAAATCACTAAACTAAGCACTCAGTGCATTTGTGAGTCCTTAAATTCCAGCTGAGCCTTTTGAGTCTGTGCCACTAGGGGTTCCCAGCAGATGGGTGGCATAGAATTTAGAATATTCACCTAGAATATCCATGGTTCTTAGGATTTAGAGATGACCAAGAGAGGTAGGAATGGTGGTCATAGCTGTGGTTTACTAAATCCTTACCATATTCTAGACCCTCTACTAGGATCTATAAATATCTATCTCATTTAAACCTTACAATAATATTATTTCCATTTTATAGATGAGGAGACAAATTCAGAGATGCAGGTTAATTGGCTCAAGATACAATTGCAGTGCTGTTTCTGGAACTGATACTTCAGCCCCTCTGTTCCACCCTCATGCTCGCATCCTTGCTTTCCTGCCACCTGGACTCCCAGTCAACTCGGGGAGTCTGGGCTCTGTGTCCACTCCTCCACACCAGCAGTGCCTTTTAGGATACTCAGCATTAAGTAAATACATGTTGTGAAAGGAAAGGAGGAAGAGAGGAGGGGAAGAAAGAGGTTTCCACTCTAAGCCCAGGGCTCTGCTGATGATTAGATTAGTCTTTGAGCCTTCTCAATTATCAGGGCAAAATCATTATCATCATGATCAGCACACTTCCAATCAGATAATTTTAAAAAATTGTGTAAGTGTTCAAGTAATATTTATCTTGTTTGATTGTTAAAATATTTCTATGAGCTAAGTGTCATACTAGTACATAATAAGGTCATGAGCCAGAGAGGGGCTAGAACTAAAATTTTGATCTCTGAACTTCTAACCTGTATAAAAAGAAAAGAACTGAAAAGAGATGAACTCATTATCAGCCAGTAGGAGGAATGAGAATATTTTATCAAAATTCCTTACTATGCCACAAAGATTCAAAAGGAACCAAGAAAGAGTTAAATTTTTTTCACTTGCTGTGCAAAATGCTTAAGAGTAACCACCTGACTGCAGCTATAGGAAAACATTACAACCCGATTCTGTTGTTGCTCACTTCTGCTTCTTTTAAACCTCTCTTCCTGGGTTTCCTTTCCTAGTAAAAAATCTCCAATAAGATTTATTGACTTTACTTCTCTTATTCATTTTCCTCTGCCATTTAAAAATAAATGACAGTTTTTTTTTTTTAAAAAAAGAACGGAACATAATGTCTCAATGTCATTGTGATGTATACTTTTTGTAAAAAACAGACTTCTTTCTAATACTTCCTCACACTTGATGTAACTTCCACATAACTCTATGAAGAGCCTTATTTTAGAAAACAGTACTAAAATTAATCAATCACACTGAGAGGAATTTATAGAATCTTTATTTACTTTTAATTTGGTGCAATCGTGGCCTAAGTTTAATCATCAGCTAAGTTATTTATTGCTTTAAATAGAGAGCATTTAGGAATGGCTTTCTAAAATATTCTCTCTTTAAGGTTTTCTTTCAGAAGCTTTCTTAATACTGATAGCAGTGTGTACACGTAGGTCCCTTGTACATTTAGATATTGTTAAGCTGTTTAACTTACACTGAATGCATTTTCACTTTGAGCTTTTCATGAAATAAGATACATATGTATGTGTGTGTGTGTGTATATATATGTGTATATATGTGTGTGTGTGTGTGTGTGTGTGTGTGTGTGTGTGTGTATATATATATATATATATATATATATATATATATATATATATATACACATGTATAACATATATATTAAACCCAGTGGCTTTTCACAGACTTTTGCTGTACTTTCTTTTAAGGAGAACATTTGGGCCTAATGACAAACTCAGTTATGACTAATGAACTATTATATATTTCTGTGAAAAATAATGTTTAAGTTGGGCATCCAGAAATATAAAGAAAAAAATTTAAGATGGAGCCAACATGAAATATGCTCACCTTAAGCAACAAATGCTCCTTTACGGATCTGATTAAAATAACAGTAATAATGATGATGATGCTTATGATATAGTTGAGATGGTACTCGTCATCATGGAATGTAAGTTCCCTCCGTCAATGGGATAAAGACGCTCCTCTACCAGGTGCAGTTCCCTAGAATCCTGCTTCCTGCGGGAGAGAGGTGTCTCACAGTACCCAGAGTGCCCTGTGTGTAGGGGCGGTGAGGCATGGAGACATGCATGCTTCCTTTGCAGACTCATTCAGACAGTCTCCTGGCAAAGGTACACCACCTGCTCTTCATGGAGGTGAGACCTGAGAGATTTGCGTTTGGCATTTTCAGTTCTAAGGATAAAAGTACCTCTGATTTGCTTTTGCCTCCTCTCAAAACTTTTTAATTACTATTCATCATAATATCCTTAGTTAATAATTAATTATTCTCAGACCTTCCTAGATTTATTATTATACTTTGCCAATATGCCTCCCGACAGTACTGGCAGTTAGGAATTATCGTTAAAGCCATGATTACTCATACTTTATTAATGGCTACTGAATAAATATTGCTAACTGGGAGAGAAGATATATTATATAATATTATAGCTTATAGTTACAAGGTTTCCAAAAAAGCTTAGAATAGAGAGACAATGCTACAGTAAGAGAGTAATATTTGTTGCACATATAAGAGTTTTAAGACCAATTCCCATTTTCATCATTTGAAATGTTTGCAATAATATTTTTCCTTGTATTTAAACATTTTCTTATATTTGTACTCCCCTCAGAGTCCCGGGGGAGTTCAAGGCAAGATCCCAGGTGACACTGACATCACTTCTGTAGTGAGATGGATTCAGTGCCCATCTAACACTCTTGTACTACTTTTTTTTTTTTTATAGCAATAGATGACCAAAAATTAGGCATACTTCAAATCTCAAAAATAAAATACAAGGATGATATCACATTTTAATTTCATTTTATGCAGTGTCTGGCCAAAGATCTTTTTAGAGCACTTATTATATGCCAAGGGATACTGAGATAAATAAAGCACAATCTTTCAATTCTTATCTTTGACCAAATAGTGTAACAGGATATTTCAGAACTATTTGTACAACCGTCAACTGATGTTTAAATTAAAAATGTGTTTTATTTAAACTTTTTCCCCAACTGCTAAAAATCAACCCATTGAGAGAGAGAGCATCACAGCACCATTTGAATCATAAAGACTGAACAAGGGCTGCCAGGAATAAGTGGCAACAAAGCCACCAAACTTTCTCCCTTTGCCATTGTATGTTGGGGATCAAAGTGAAAACAGATCTTGACAGGGCCCTCGGCCCAATGTGTTTCAAGTGAAATACCAACCACTGGATCATAAAATGGAGAGTAAATTTCTAAAACATGTTTATTGCTGTTACCCCAGTACCTAGGAATCAAATGTGCAATGCGAGGGATTTCCCTGGGTCATTTTGACTTAGCAGGCATTTTCTCACTCAGCTCAGTGTGTGTGTGTATGTGCATTTGCCTAAACTGACATCTGATAATACTGATGAAGCAGGTAGACAAGATCAACCTTGCAGCTGAAAGCAAATCTGTTGTTCCAGTAAGAAACTCAACTGAAATTCCTACTCTTTTTGGAGTCCCTCCTCACTCCAGTTTCCAATTAATTAGAAGATTCACAGATGGTGTCGAATAGTCACACAGAGAATAACTAGATGTAAACATAATTGTAACTCTAGGCTGCTAAAGAACATTTAAAGAGAGTTCAAGGCAAGGTCCTGGGTGACACTGAGATTGTTTCTATGGTGAGATGGACCCAGCGCCCATCACTGCCTTCTAACATATTACTTTTTTTTTTATAGCAACAGTTGACCACAACATGAAAGACAACTTGATTAATTCTGTAACCGTGAGGAAAATCAGACAGCTTGAAGACCGACATGAGAAATAAAGGGATAAATGACAAAACTCAGTCATCAATTACCTTCTTTAAGGTGACCTTAGGATGCAGGGACTGTGGGGGACCCGCTGGGCTGCTGAGATCTGTCCGCGGTGCTGGGGAAGGAAGTGTTGTGTCACTGCCCTTTCGCGGATCCTCTGGAGGTGGCCGGGCTTGTGTCAAGCTCTGAGCACTTACATGCATGAGGCGTTCTCGAGTTCCCTCCTCACTCTGTGAGTCACCTTCATTGTGACACTGGGTGGTGACTAAATTACTCTTCTGTGGATGGAGGAAGCCAAGAAGCTGTGGGTCACGTGTTTCCAAGGACTCGGCTGTATCTTCACACTTGATCTTAGTCAGAAGGCCAAGAAGCGATCAGCAGTATCTTTAGCAAATTCAATTTAGCAACTTCCAGAAGGGACTCCAAAATGATCAGTAACATTCCTTTCACTGTGAGTACAGTCTTTTGACCAAATGCACCAACTGAAATACTGTAACTGGGAAGCATTTCGTAAACTGCTTGGCGCAGTGTTTTAATCATTTAATGTTGAATTACGGTTATTGTTCATAATCTCTGGGTTGTGTTTTTCTTCCTGTTAATGTGCCCTTACTGATACAGTAGTTCTTTCCTCCTAAGAGCATAAGTAGGGGAAATGAGTCTCTAATGATTCTTTTTACCACCTTCCTTCCTTCCTTTCTTAACCATGGGTGAGCAAGGAGATCAAAACAAGATTGAAACAAGGTTTGGGACTTATTGTTAAGTCTTGATTTGTGTTTTAAGGTATGACAAGGAGATCTTACTGAAGTGGTTTCTGGAACTGAGGTCACTGAGAATGGGACAGGATGCCTCCTCCTTTCCCAGAGTTGGTCGGTTTCAGGGTTTATCACATTGACCTGACATAGCCTGGGACTGAGATAGAAACTACTGAGGTGATGACAGGGAGGACATGTGCTAATATGCACCACCCCCTCCAGCCCACCACCTGCCCCTTAGGGAGACAGGCTGACAGGCGGGTACAAACTCCACAGATTGTTTAGTTTCAGTTTCCTAGTATATACCAACTTATCACTGGGCATCTCAGATTTCCCAGGCTTCTGTGTTCCCCTTTTTGTACAAATGCCAATTATTATGGTTCAGCTGGGAAGAGTAGATAAATAAACATAGCTGCTCAGCTAGAGTCCAGACACAGCTATCACCCTGTAAATTAAATGGGGGATCTTTTTTTTTCCAAAACAAACAAAGAGTAAAATTTCCTCAGATGAAGATTTAGGGTGCCAAAAATGTGCTGAATATACTTCTTCCTTTTTAACATCTCGCACATCAAAGTAAGGCTTAAATAGAAAGCCCCTGAGAGGAATAATACATTGTCTTAAATCCACATGAAGAAAGGTATAGATGATTAACATCGGACCCCTCCTGAGAACAAGTTCTTGTCACCAAGAGGTGGAGAAAGCTGCAGCACCTTCGTGGTCATGGAATAGAGAAGGGAAGAGGGCAAAGAAGAGGCTATAACATTGGGAAGTTTTGCTGATTCAATACTCTTGTCTAGTGCCACCCTGTTTTAAAAATGCCCTAATATATGGAGTTCCCTGGTGGTGTAGTGGCTTAAGGCTTCGGCACTGGCGCTGTCAGCGCTGCGGCCTGGGTTCAATTCCCAGCCAGGGAGCTACCCACATACCAGAAAGCCAAAAAAAAAAAAAAAAAAAAAAAAATCCTAATATGGACAAGAAAGCGGCCACATACTAAACGTGACAAGCTCAGGGGAGGCCAAGATGGTGGGCCGTACAAACTCAGAGACCAAAAGTAACCAACCACGTAGGATGGTCTGAACTTAAAATTTCTAACTAAAGTGGGCCATGGCAGGTAGTCACGTCCTAGCCCTGCAGCTTTCTTGACATAGGTCAGTCTGTACCTCAAGTGAGCCTGTCTATTGTCTTTTTGCATCTAAGATCACATACTTTTGTAATGTCACATTAATCTTTTTTCCCAGGCCCTCAGGGCACAACAGCTACACCAGCACAGAAGACCACAGAATCCCTCCTTGTTATCTTGTTCCCAGCATACCATCGCTTCGTGCTGTAAATGTTAATTATCTGTCCTGTACCCACCAATATAAAGCAAATATGTATCTCTCCATTTTACTTTTATCCAATCACAGAGATTTCTTGCTTTTCTTGCTCCTGCTTGCTTAATCTACCACCAATGGATTTCATGTAACCTTCCTTTAGGTCTCCTTTTTTAAATTCTAATGTGTAAGAGAATAAGCTTCAATACTGTCATTCTCTGGAGCATTTTCTCAATCGGTTGAGATTTTGCTTCCCACCAATTGTCGTCAGTTTGGCTCAAATAAACTCATCAAAATTCTCTACAGGTTTGGATGTTTCGGATGTCACACCAAATAGACTTTCAAAAAAGTCAGATGTTTTGACTGATTTCTATATTGAGAACTGGATTTCTTGCCATGTCTAGTCCTTCAATTCCAATGGACCCAATTTTTAAGAGTTCAGTTTCAGTAGCCCTGGCACCAGGGCTGGAACAATTACTCCCCTTATCACATGGTCCCATTTAGGTGTTCAATTAATGGAATCGTTTGTCAGCAGCATATTATCCAGATGGTAAGCACATAGGCATTCAGATTCACAACTTAAGTGCTAAATTTTCTCTCATTCCATTTCTTAGTAAGATAACCTATGAAAATGCTACTTTGTTCAGCACTCTCCTTACATTAGATTTCTGGTCATCAAAGGTGATGTATCAAATTGCCATTCTATTCCCCCCCCAACTCCTTTATAAAACAGAAGATTGCACTGTGGATTTCATTAAAATGTAAATGTCAATGTTGACGATTGGACTGTAATTATGCAGGGGTAAGGCTAAGTACTGCCACAGACGAAACACTAAACATGACTCTCATTTTCCTTCTAATTCCCTATGTCCCCATGTTTCCCTCCAATTTCTGACTGAGGATGACTTCTCCACTCTTTTCCAGACACCAAAACACAAAGAGAGTATCCAGACTCAGAGCTGTCACAGGGGACATACATTGGGCTTCTTAGTAACTGCACTGTGTTGGGGTTGATTCAAGCCACAGATAATCCTGAGATGGGAGTCGAATGGAGGAAAGTACTTACGCCAGCACTGCAGGGTGTGGTGCATCCAACTCCTGGAGTATGGCTGGTGTCACTCTTATAAGGGTGGCCAAGTGGGCAGGGCTGTATATGCAGGGTGCGTATTGACCTCCTCCTTCTTGGCATAATGATGTAATCCTCTCTCCAAGGCCACTTTCAGTGCATTTCTCTTGATAACTATGAATTGGTATTATGACTTTATATTTTTTTAAAGTGTACTTTGTAACTTCTGCCCCCTCCCTTTGTCAACAGGCAGCTCTTTTATTTCCACTATACAATTCTCCCTTGCTAATACCAACAGTGCCTTTGACATGTAAGTAGCTTAACTGCAAATGCTGACCATAAAGGCTTAGCTAGGCTCGGCCAAAACTAGGACCTCTGTTACTCATTTGGCACTTCCTGACTCTCCCAATTGTAAGACAAAGCTGAGCTAATCTTTTGTTCCCCTATAGTATAAGGTCTTTGTGATATGGGCCAAACAGAGCAGCCACCTCCCACTTCACTAAAGACTCCTTTTCTTGTTCTTTAGCTCTTAGTTTCACTTTTTCTTAATTGCTTTCCTTATCAATCTCTGGCTCCTCAATCCGAGCAACAGACTTTCCATCCTGAAACCACCTAGTGACAAGGACTTTAAAACCTATTTCTCTGATCAATGCCTTTAAAGTACTAACTGAATTACTTTCTTCTAATCTAGAGACCGTCAAGATACTAGCAGTGCCCCAACAAGGCTTCCAGCCCATCTCAACCAAAGGAGTCAACATGGCGGATCTCGGGTCCCCTTCCCCTTTTAGATCAGATAGGGGGAGAGCTCAGTGGATCCCCAATAGGTAGGGACAACGACCATTTTCAGCAGGAAACAGATACGGAAGATGAGATCTCCACCCCCTCAGCTTCCCATAGAGATTTGTGGGGATCACGTCTCTCAAGAGAATGTGAGGAAGGCAGATAGAATAGGGAAATCTTGGGACCCCTCCCATGAGGCTCACCCTGCTGGAATTGTTATGCCTAGATACCACCCTTTCACAAGTAATCCCTGCCCCAGACTAGGAGGAAGTTCCAGACAAAGACAGGGAAGTCAGAGGGCCCAAGAAGCCCAGCAGTTTGAGCCAGTTCCTAACGCTTGTGCGGTGAGAGTTACAACGACCTTCATCTCACCTGGGCCTCATTATACCATCATTGTAATGTCATACATGTGCCCGGAAGTTCATTAATATCATTACAACAGACTGAACTCTGGGAAAGGGCATGCACAGTCAGAAGGCATTATGTAATAGGCCACTTGTCAATCACACTTGTCAATCAAGAGACCCCACGCCCAGAGGTGTCTCCCCTGAAGACTTAGAATAAAAGTACCAAAGCCTTGTTCATTGGGGCTCCTGAGCCATTTTCCTGCTCGAGCCTGCTCCTACCTCTTTGGAGTGTACTTTCTTAATAAACTATCTTTGGTTTCACCACTTTACTTTTGCGTGTGTCTCGTTCAGTTCCTTGCTCGAGATACCAAGAACCTGGACAATGTGTTGACAAGGACACCCCATTTTCTGGTAATGCTTGGATGAACTATTAGGAACTGAGGCATGGGTATGTTTGGTAGATTCTTTGAAGCAAGTTTTATCTTATTCACAGAACGCACATTGTTTTAGTTTACTCAAAGAAGAGGCCTTGGTTTGAAAGGTGAGGTGAAGAGTATTATATTGGAGAGCATGGTCTTGAAAAGGCAAATGGAGCAAGAAAGAAGATGGATAGGAATGAAAGTCAAGGCCCAGAAATGCTAGGGATTCCTGGCAACAGGGAGACTTGGGAGAAATGAGTGGAGACTTAATAAGAAAAATGTGACTTCCCAAAAGGGAAGAGTTGGGTATTTTTTTTGGTGTGAGCACCACATGTAGAGTGTTTAAAAAAACAAAGCAAAACAAGAACACTGTTCCCTAGATTAAGAATGATCCTCTTGTTAAGTTTCCTGGTTTCTTCTAAATCAAAAACTTGTTTTTCCCAAATCTTAGATAAAATGACTAAAGAATCAAATGAAATTAAGAGCAGATGCTAGATACAACCTATTGTGTAATAGGCAGGTACTGTCCAGTAGGAAGGAACTGAACTCACTGGGATCCATAAGATGGAGATCAGTTAGAGATAATTCTCCGCAGTTGGAGATAATTGTCTTCCAGTCACCGAAGAACGAGCCCTTCTCAGCACCACGTCTCAGTCGTTGGTGTCCTGAACAAAGAACTGAGCAAGACATAGAAATAACGTGGTGAACGCGTAGTTTATTAGAAGTGAAGAGTACACTCCAAAGAAGTAGGAGTGAGCCGAGCGGGAGAGTAGCTCAAGGGCCTCCACCAGCCAGACCTCGGCAGTTCACATTCCCTTTTTCCTTACGGGTCGACACCTTTCTGGGCCTGGGGCCTTTTGACATTTTTGTTTTACAGGGGGTCCATTATATCACCTTTTCTAACTGTGCATGTGTTTTCCCAGAATTCAGTCTGTTACAATGATATTAATGAACTGCCAGGCATATATATGGTATTATAATGACGGTATAATGAGGCTTATGTGAAATGAAGGTCGTTTAACCCTTGCTGTGCAGGCGTTAGGACCTGGCTCAAACTGGTGGGCTTTTTCTTGCTTATAACTTCCTTGTATCATTTAAGTTTTGCCTGAAATTTTCCTGTGGTCGCTTAATTTGGGGTGGTGATTACTAATAAGAGGGTGCTATCAGGTGGCAGTGATTACTCCAGAGGGCGAGTCCCATGGGAGGGGTCCCGAGATCCCCCCTATTCTATCTGCCCACTTCACTTTTCTCTTGAGAGGCATGGTCCCCACAAATCTCTATAGGAAGATGAGGGACTGCAGGTCTCGTCTTCTGTATCTGCTTCCTGTTGAAGATGGCTGTTGTCCCTACCTATTGGGAATCCACAGAGCTCTCACCTTATCTGATCTAAAATGGGAAAGGGGTCTCAAGATCCACCTGAGGGACTGTGTTGGCTTCTTCTATTGGAATGGGCTGGAAGCCTTCTGGGGTACCAACTGTATCCCAATGGCCCCTAGATGAGGAGAAATGAATTCAGTTAATAGTTTTAAAAGCATTGGCTCAAGAAGCAGGCCCTAAAGCCCCTGTCAGTGGGTGGGTTACCTGATGGAAAGTTCATTGAGCCTGTAGCCTGTTGACTTCTGGCCTAACTGGTTATTCAAGTGTTATCACCTATCCCGGTCTGGAAAGACTGGAAGGAATGCTGACCAACAGTGATTGTAATCAGCAAGTTGGGGACATGAATTACAAATTTCAGGGTAATTATCTATGGCAGTAGGTAGGGGCATTATTATGATTCAGGCAGAGGATAGTCTATTGTTTAAGGTTAGAAGCCAGAAAAAGTTGATAAAGAAGATGATTAAGACTATGGACTAGGAAAAAGTTGAAACTGAGAGCTGAAGAACTAGGGAAAAGGAGACTAGAAATTCCTATAGTGGGGGTGGGGGGCTTCTTTGTTTGGCCCATATCATTCCAGCCCTGTTTGTGGGTATTCTGAATTGTTTGTTCTGAGTCAGGCCTGTGTTAGACTCATGATATACAAAGGTGAATGAGATAGAGCCTTTTCTATTGAGTAATCACTGATCATTTGCTCATTAATGAATCCCATAGAGCTTTTTCCTCTCCTTGAATGACTCCCACGCCTTGCTGTCTCTCAGTCTCTCAGCATGTGATTCTCATTTGTGACTATTTTTCTGCTCCTTGAGACTGTGTTAGATTGTGTGGGAAAGGGCCATCTCATCCTTAGCTAGTGGATATGTGAACCTCCACAGCCTTTTGTGAAAGCTATTTGGAACATCTATTAAAATAAAAAATACATACTACTTTTTGATCAAGCAGTCTCACTCCTGGAAATCCATCCTATAAAAACAAGAGCCAGTATACACACACACACACACACACACACACACACACACACAAACAAGATGTGTCAATAAGAACCAGAAACAAAGCTATTGCCACTAGAAGTGGAATGACTCAGTAAATTATGGTGATGTGCATATGAAATGTTATTAAATAGCACAAATTAGAGCTCTCAAACTTGATTTGGAAGGTTCTCCATGGCCTCAAGTTTGCAAAGCAAACAGAATCTCTATGTGCGTGTGCATAAAGATAGTTAAGTGAAGATGGAGAAAATATGAAGGGCTATGCACTGGGTCACTTGTAAATAAGTGGTATAGATAAAACAAAAGAGAATGAGGCAAGAGAAAAGGGAAAATATTTTATTTTATTTATTTATTTTTGTTTTTGGTATGTGGGTGGTTCCCTGGCTGGGAATCGAACCCAGGCTGCAGCGCTGACAGCGCCAGCGCGGAAGCCTTAAGCCACTGCACCACCAGGGAACTCCTGGAAAATATTTTAAAAACTGTACTGAAAATAATATGATCCAACACAATGCCAGCCAGGAACAAGTCCTGCTGCTTTCCCCCTCCTTCCAAAAAAACCCCACAAACACACAACAAACAAAACAAACAAAAAAAAAAACCCCCACCAAAAACAAAAATCTCGAATCTAATAGACACTTTACACCTAATTACCAGTTTACCGGAAATGCAGAGAATAGAGGTAACAGGTTAAGACGTCACTTCCTGCTTATGTGGCGCTTAAAGATCAGCCAGAAGTGAAAGCTTTCAGTCTTCTCTCCTCCTTTTTGCTGATCACACAGGATGCTTTCTAGGTTAAAGACAAGCAGATGGCATTCTAGATTACCCAGTACACTCAGGAGCTTTTCAAAGCCCTGAACTCCCAAGCGTCTCACTCCCCGGCCTTTTCTTCCTGGCTTTGGTCCTGTCTCCTGTTTGCTTCAGCTGTTGATTTTTGTCCCGAGGCAGAAGCTTGCTCATTTGGCTGTCAATATTTTTGAGGAACATCCTCCACCCTGAGAGGATTCCAGGTTAGATGAAACAAAGGCAGAATCTTGTGTTAGTTCTTTAGAAAAACCCATAGGCAGGTAAAAGCAAATGTAATTCTTTGGAAACAAGGTGTTCTCTACTCCCTCTGGTACCATGTGTTCCTACTGGGGATTCAAGCTGCCCTCAGAAGAATGGCATTGTGCTGGGGAGCAGGATAGGGTTGGGGGAAGGGTAAGTTAGCACGTCACCAAGTTCTCTTACTGTTAATTGACGCATCAGGAGTGAGGGTGAGGGAGAAGAGGGAAGTCACTTAGGGAATCACTGGGAGAAGTCATGAGAAGTCATTGGAACAAAGATTTGAGATGAATCATTAAACAGTCACTTAGTTGGACTGTTGCTTCCTCTTTCCTATTCTTACTCATTTTCTTGTATTATTTTCTGAATTCCTTATGATCAAATCTTCAGAATGTATAAAATTGTGTGTGTGTGTGCTTGTGTGTGTGTGTGTGTGTGTGTGTGTGTGTGTTTCTACATCTCTTTTAAAAGTAATGATGCAATTTAGTTTCCGAAACTCTCTAGGAATGCTAAGGGATATCAATGAGCATATATCTAGATGCATAGGAAAGAAACTCTGGTAATGGTGACTTAAGTCATAAAAGCAATCACTTCACATTATAGAATATCTGAAGGCATTTAGTTTCAGGGTTGGTTCAGTGGCTCAATCATATCATCAAGGCCCATGCCCTTTCCATCTCTCCATCTGCCATCCTCAGCCTGTGGCTCTTCATTCTTTGGTATATCATTTCATGGTCACCAGATAAAGTTTCTTAAATTCGGACTTACAGGGAAATACTATGACTTAGAGTTTCATACATTATGAGTTTTGCTTCTGCTTGGCAGACACACACACACACACACACACACACACACACACACACATTCATTTATACTAAAAATAAAGACATACACAATTCAGAAGAAGAAAAAAAAAACAACTAGTGACTATAATTAGTAATATGCCCATAAGTAACATGTGAGGGTCTGAAATAAATTCCTGAGAATTCAGGCAACCAGCCTTCCACACCCAGTAAGGAAGTGAGGAAGTGACAAATCAGCTAATGTGGGATGGGCTGTGGTCTAAGGATGAGCATGCCTTACTGCATGATGGGAGGAAAAAGTGTGGACGCTGACACAAGGTCTGCTGAAATTCCGGATGAACTGAGAGGGAGTCCCTAATGTGATGGCAGCCATCTTTTCTATCAGAGTCGGATGCAGGTTGAACCTCATTGCAAGGCCTTTATTTTGCCCTATCTCGGTTGTGGTGTGGTGCACATGACCAGGGTCCCACAGTTAATCCCTCTTAACCATTGTTATTTAAAATTGTGTGCCTAGACAAATGTAACTGAGAAGCAATGAAGTAATGATTCAGGTCTAGAGAACTCACTGCTTTAGAGTAGTGTTTCTCCTGCTGGGTTTTTTTTTTTTTTTTTTGGTCTTCTGACATTTATTGCCATATTTATTGCCATTTATTTATTTTTTAAATTTACTTTTATTATTAGACTTATTGGGGTGACATCTGTTATCCAGCTGTTTTCTGATTTATTTTGAAGTCATCCAGAATTGCTAAGCGTGGAACTGGGGAGCTCTGAGCATCCATTTGCAACATAGTAATAAAATAATTCATTTTCCTCCTCAAAGCTAAAAATATTTACATCCATTTGGATTGGAAAACTTACCTAGATTAAGTGGATTTTTAAATTATTATGATAATTTTAGGGTATTTTAATTAAAAAATTTTTTTAAAATAATTTATTAAAAATAAAGCTAACATACAATATTATATTAGTTTCTAGGATGTACCATAGTTATGAGATTTTTGTATACCAAAAGAAATGATCATTGTGTTAAGTTCAGCAACCATTTGATACCGTACTATGTTATCACAGTGAAACTGGTTCCTTGTTACAAAGGCAAGTTGTATTAAGAATGAATTGCCTTGTTTTAAGCTAGGGAGTAGTAGATACCACTTACATCTTATTTATAACCACTTGGCATAGATCACCATGACCTATGCTTGACTATTAACAACTACCCTCTTCTTACTACCACTTCTTCACCCCAACAAAAGAATGATTTGCAAGACTGATATATCAATTTAAGAAGGCAGGTGTCCTGGGTGAAGCTGAGACATGAAAACTCAATTCACGCAAAGTTTCAGGTAGGCTGAAACTTTGAGACCTGAGTTCATTTGACAGTTCAAATGTCTACGCAACACCATAGGCACAACCACTTAATAATGAATTTTGTTCTGTAGTAGGATTCTCTCTAATTTTCTATTTTACTTATTCACCTATTTCTTTCCCTTCTCCAAATTACTGATAATTATAATTCCCTTATAATTATTTTTTGTATTTGTTATGATCTGAGCAATGATGAGCCTTTAGGGACAGATAAGAACTGCTACACTCAAAAATATTAGACAAGATTGGCTTATAAGTGAAGTCTATGTTTTTGTGCCAGTTTTCCTCACTAGAAAGGTAAATAAAAATAGAAATTCTGACCAAGTATTGACTAAAGAAGATAAATAGCTGTGAAAATCAATGTACTCGTATGCCTTTCATTTAGATAATTATAAATTACAACTTGATAAGAGAGTGATTAAATGGTCTTATTTGGTGTTATTAATTCTACAGAGGGAGCATAAAACATCTACCATATATATTAAGGTTACTTGACTCACTATTTTTAGCTTTTATTCTTACTACCATCTTAAAGGAAGCATGATGTGAAGACTACAATGAAGTATTGTACGTGTTAAGTGTTTTACTCTAAATGACCAAACAGGTGGGGCCTGGATGGAGTTCCAGGAGCCAAGGCCAGACAGAAATAGGGTTGGGACAGACTGTACACTGAGCAGAGGCGATCCTGTGCTTTTTTCCCTGCATCATTCTGCCTCCCTCTACAGTGAACTAAACTAGAGAAATCGTACTCTTCCACGTGTTGTGCTTTAAAAACACAAAACTACTCAAGACGGCTTTAATTTAGACATTATTTTTCCTCTGCTGTCTCTATGCCACAACAACACAGCCAATTATATTGTGTCAACCTGGCTTTTCACAACTTACATCGATTTTCAGGGCGGCAATAACCAAGCGAAAGAGTTTATCATTGGTGTACATGTTCAAGACTTTCCCAGGATTGAAGTTCCAGTCTTAGACTGCCTGCGACTTATTCTACTGACATTTTTTAACCTGTGTTCCCCTACTTAACCCATTTTCTGTTTGTCCCGAGAATACTCACGGGTGGTGCTTGCAGCTGCAGCATTTACCCCGAGATCACTCGCAGATTGCAGTCCTAACTCTGCTTTCCAGAGCATTTCATCAAAACAGGACTGAGGCGGTTGGGACAGCTCATTTGAACAGAAAGCAGATGCTATATGATCTGAAAATGATAGCAAAGGGGATAAGTGTAGTCAGATTCTGTGGCGAATTTGTGACACTGAAATGGTATGACAAGAAGGGAGTGACAATGTTGTCGACATTCCACAATGATACTGTGATTGAAGTAGACCGCAGAAATGGAAAGAAAACTAAGAAAGCATGTGTCCTTGTGGCTTACAGGGAGACTATGGGAGTAGTAGACTTGGCTGATCAGATGTTCATTCCTTTGTTTTGTTTTGTTTTTGTTTTTTTTCGGCGGGGGGTGGGTGGGTGGGTCCCTGACTGGGAATCTAACCCAGGCCGCTGCGTTGAGAGCACCAAAGCCTTAGCCACTACACCACCAGGGAACCCCCCCCCCCCCCCCCACATTTCTTATCCAACTAAGAGTGAAAGACACACGGTTTGGTAAAAGAAATTCTTTTGTCACCTTCTAAACATTACAGTGCTGAACTCCTACATCCTGTTAGGGGACAATCCTGAGAACATGATCAGCCATATAAACTTCAGACTGACGTTGATTGAAAGAATGCTGGAGAAGCACCACAAGCTAGGGTAGCAACGTCTTTGAGGTCATCGGTTCTCTGATGATGTCACACCTTCGCCTGTCTGGAATACATTTCCCCAAGACCACACCACCGACATCAAGGAAACAGAATCCAACTGGTCACTGCAGCGTGCTGCTTGCACAATGACAAGGATGCTCAGGACAGAAATGCAGTACTTTTGTGTGGAATGTAATGTTCCCTTTGTGTTGTGCCAGGCTTTGAAATTTACCACACGGAAAAAATTATTCAATACTGATCATTATATACATTTCTGTTACATTTGGATTAGAGACAAATTCGGTGTACAAATAACTCCAAGAACAGTTTTTATCTTTTATTTTCACATTGGAAATCAGTCAGATTTGCTTCAGCCTCAGAGTTTGTATGTAAAATGAATGCAGCAGCGAAATGGGTTAAGCAAACGTAGATGCTACTGTTTGTCAGCAAACAAAACACTGTTTTCTAGCTGTCCTGTCAGGAGGCGTCTGTTTCTTTTCAGCGCTGCCTGCGTGTGTTCTAGGAACTTGCTCGTGCTGTACTCGGATTTCTGACCTGGCATTTCTCATACTTTGAGACACAACTCGAATCCCTCCTCCTCTGCGAATCTTTCCCCGGATTATTCCTGTCCCCAACTGCTATGACACTTATTAAACACCTAAGATCTACATTGAACACTTTGACGTTTGCTGTTTTGCTGTTTTATTTTTTTCTTAATTGCTTTTTATGTTAAGCTGTATCTTCCCTTTAAAATTTAAATGTTCTCAGGAATACTAACTGTAATGTGTACCAGTTGGTGACCATTATGACACCCGACATGGCGTCTTGCACATAGAAGAATGCTCAGTAATGTTTAAAACTAATTTAAGGAACGAAGTAATTCCTTTTGTCTCTTCCACAGTGTCTAGAATGACCGTCAGCAACTATTGGCTAAATTCTATCTTCATTGTTTGGGGCCCTCCCTGAGGTATTTTTGGCTATGATTTTGAAACATGGTCAAAATTGGTCTACAGTGACCTCCAAGGCTCTCCAATGGTGGTTCTCAAGATTGAGCATGCTGTAGTTTCTGATTCAGTAGGCTTGGGGTAGGCCCCAGAATTTACATTTCTAACAGGTAATACTGATGCTGCTGGTCTAGTAATCACACTTTGGGAGCCAACGTCCTACTCCTAGAGCACTGACACGGTTCACTACTGCTGTCTCACGCTACTACAGTGACACTGACTTCCTCATGGTTCCTTAAACATACCGGGTATTCCACTGCCCCACCTGGGGCGTTCATACTTGCTGTTCCCCCACATACTCATGTACTTGTTTCCTCATCTCCTTTTGGTTGTTTTTCACATGTCATCTTCTCAGGGAGTCCTTCTCTAACCACCTGATTTAAAATAGTCATACCTTTCCACTAACACTCTCTCACACACATTCATGTGTGCACATACTCTCTACCATATCCCTTCCTGAAATGGTTTTCTCCATAGCACTTACCACCACCTGACACATCACATCTTTTACTTATTCGTTTCTTGTCTACCCTTCCCCGCAACTAGAATGTAAATTTCTCAGAGCAAGGATTCTCATCTGTTTGGCTCTTTCCTGTATCTCCAAAGTTAGAGAAATTTTGGCACATAGTAAGCACTGAAAAGGTATTTGTTTTAACTGGAGGAGAGCAGGAACCACAACTCTACCTGTTTTCACACCATAAACCATAAAGAAAACGCACCCACTGCTGAAACAAATTAGGAATGATTAATTCTGCACTCTCTCTGCCCTGGCCTGTCAAGGAGCCTGACTGAAGGAGCAGAGGAGATGCCATTAACACTCTGTGGGGCTCACGATAGGTTGCCACTTTGTCGTCACTTGTATCACCTACAAGATGAAGTGGTTGGAGATGAAATATAGCAGGTCCTCGAATAACATCATGTTGATTTTATTACAATGTTGATAAAAAAAACATTACCAGTTCCTTGTCAGGGCCACTGTCTGTGTGGATTTTCCCCCGGGACTCTGGTCTCCTCCCACATCCCAAAGATGTGCACATGGGGTGAATTGGTATGTCTACATTGTCCCAGGGTGCATGAGTGTGGGTGTGTGGAAGGGTGCCGTGTCCAGAGTGGGTGCTGCTTGCATCCTGAGCTGCTGGGATAGGCTCTGGCCACCAGTGACCCTAAACTGGAATAAGTAGGTTGGAAAATAATGATCATACTTGTTTTTATTCATCTGTCTTAAATGTATGTGTAGCTCACATTTATTTCAATGTTTAATATTAGAAATGTTTTGAGTCTTTACTTAGAAGTTTGGTAATGTTTTTGTGACCAGAAATACATTATAGGAACTTAACTCTTGTTTATATCAATTAACCTGTCAGGTAAACTTGGTTTTGTTACTCGCTTTACTAAACTTGCTGCTTCCAAGACCCTATTTATGACATGAAATGAAGACTTATTGTATCCACAATGTTGTTTCCAGCTCTAAAACTCCATGCTTTAGGTCTACATGCCATACAAGGGAAGTCTTAGGACACCAGGATCAATGAGCAACTCTGCTCTGGTCTTGAGGTGACAGTTTTCTCCCAAGCATTTTCGGTCTTTAGCCATTGTCAGTAACTTTGCCACGACAAAGGCAGCAGAACTCTATTGAGAATCTTCTTCTCGTCAAAGCTACACCCTCACCACTGTGCTGCCTTTTTGGTTTTGTATAAAGTTTTTTTTCCTGGGTCCTAATTGGTGCCAAACTCAGTATGATTGCATTTGTGTCATCTCAGAAGTCAAAGCATTCCAGGACTTCTCAAACTAGTTCAGATAGGGGGACATCTAGAAAAAATTGTTTTGTTTTGCTGCCCTTGACATATTGCGATTTTAATATATAAATATAATAATAATACACAAAATTTGGGGCTAAATCATAGACTACCTTATATATAGATTCCAATAGAGACAAACAGTAGTAGATGCTGAATTTTAAAGAAAAATTTATGGAAGAAAAATTTTTAATTGAGAAAATTTGATCTTATTATTTAATTTGATCTTAACTTCTGCAAAATGAGAAGAACTAGCTCACTGTTTTCAGAGCATGGCGTGGAAGAAGGTTAGCTTAGAGTGGCCAGGAGCACAGGCTGAGGACTTCTTACATAGTCGTAAGACCTTGGGTGGATTATTTAACCTCTCTGTGCTTCACTTTCCTCAATAAACAGGACCAATGGTGATAGCACCTAACTTCTAAGGTTATTGAGAAGCCCAAGTAAGGTTGGTGCAAACAAAACTCTTCAGCTAAGCCAGGCACCCAAAAATCACTTGTCTAGTGTTAGCTGTTATTTATGGCAGAGGGCCATAGTAAGGCACACTTAGGAAAGAGTTAGCTCAGGCGGAGAGAAGAGACCAAAAAAATGAGCATTTGAGAAAATAGAAGGATTTTAAATAAAGGAAGAAGAACAGATATAAGCATCACAAAATCACTAGAGAAGTTGTATGTGTTGATTTGACTTGTAGTTCTGTTAATTCGAACCTTTTAAAAAATCATTAATCTCTACTTTCACAGGGCATCATCTGGGGGGTAGAGCCTGAGGTTATTGACTGTTCAGGCCAGGGTGCAAGGGTCATCAGAGCACTCAGAGTTTGGAGCAAAAGGTGGTTGCAGGTGTTCTTTTAGGTTATTTATACACAGAAAACTCTGAAACTGGGTCAGGAACCTCAGGGACCTGCAACCTAAGGATTTTCCAAGAACAATCTGTCAAATTGTTGGAAAAAGTTTAAAGTGTTTTTTTACCCTGTTATGTTTTTAAATCATTTTTTAATAGTAAGGCCTATAAAAAAAAGTGTTGGACATGCCAGAACCACAGCGTTCCCACTGGCCCCCACCCCGCCCACAGCTCTCCTGTCCTTCCAAGGCAATCCGCACTTTACAGGGCCTATTGACCCCTCCGAGGGCTTCTCCAGGACACTCTGTATCTGGGGTTTTTACTTTGAGTGTGTTCAGCCTTTTCTCAGATGTCACTGAACTGTGTTTAGGCTAGCCTACAGGGCATTGACCCTTAAGCAAATAGATAATGTCCTCAAAAAAGCATTAATTCTGTTCAATGCTTTATAATGATGAAAACCAAAGTTGGAAAAGGTTGTAAAACCCCTTGACTCTCTACAGTGGAGTTCACTGTTTCTCCAGGCTGCTCCAAGTTCACTTTCACAGGTAAGTGACATACTGTCTACAATGTTTGAGGACTATGTTCTGCAAGGCCTTTCCCTCTAAGGTTCAGGTTGCAGGACATTGTGTTTCTAATTTACTATAGAGTGGCTTCTTGTCATGCAATACAATAAGGTGACAATGCTTGGATAGGAACTTGCAGAATACATGAGTGGTTTCATAGTCTTGTGTACAATACAGACAGGTTGCTGTCTCATTTACAACAATGCTATATTATGCATCAATTCTTTTGGGAATCTGTGGTAAGTGGGGGGAGGTTGTATGGTACAGATGAGTGAGTAGATTGAATAATGTGCCAAAACTAAAAATGCCAGGAAACTTTCTTAACTTGGCTTTATGAAAGCATAAGGCTGTTTGCACTGATAACAACAAACCCCTGCGTGGAAAGTTGGTGCTGGTTTGACATAGGACTATAACAACTTATCTCTTCTCCAGGACTCTTTTCCTCATTCTCTCAGTTTTCAATAATTTAGATATTAACATAATATGAGGTCTGGATGCCTAACCAAAATGGGGAAAGTTGGTTGCTAATAATCTGAATGCATAGATCAAATATCATTCACATTTAAGACTGGGAATAAACTGCGATATTTCTGACTGCTCCGAGGGAGGAGTAGCTTTACTAGACGTGTTAGAGACAAATTAGAAGGATTGTACCTAAGACCCTTAATATTGGGATCCAATCATGGTTATTATTAAGTTTGCAAAGTATTGACAAATTGACAGGCTCTTGTTTAACAGAACTCCTTTCTGTGTGCAGCCACGCCCACCGGGTCGCACACATCCGGACACGGCGTCCTCGGTACCCTTGTGCCCTGCTCTGTAACACTGTAACTACCTGTTCGAAGCCTCCACGTCCCTGCCTGGGAGTGACTGTTTGCGCCTCCTCCCCCGTTTGATTGTCAGCCCCTTGAAAAATATGTGTGTCCTACTAAAAGTAAAGGCAACAAATATTTGATGATGAATCTTGGAAGTGGATTAGAAAGTAATTTAGGAAAAACATTGCTGATTCTGGTTGTTAAAAGACACCAAAATTGCTAAAAAATGAGTTCCATGGCGCAAATCAAGTATTAGAGTTACGTGTTGCTTCGTGAAGCTGAAAGAGCAACGTGTGTGAAGGAGACATGGGGGTAACTTGGACTTTCAATTCCACCGTCCTCAGGAGCAATTCTTTAGTCCTTCGTGTCAGCTGTGACTCGGTGAAGAAAAGGTATTTGTGTGTTCCATGAGGACCCCTGTGCCTTTCCCCTCAGGGCTAAGAGCGCCCCATTTTTGTTCTATTCCTTAGCAATGTCTCCCATATTGTTGACACACACCATCATCCCCAATCCTGCAGGATAATATTTTTCTGTTTTTCTTGCTTCTTAATATAAGCTAATTATTTCTTGCCTCCTTTGTCCTTGGAGGGAAACATCATTTGCTGGGTTTGATGATAACAAAGGTGCCCTATCTACATGCTTAAGATTCAGCAATAAAAGACATTTTAAGGGCTTTTTACAAAGAGCAGCATCTGTGGCTTGGAAGGTGACTTCCAACCGCAAGAGGAACAGGAGTAGTTCTGCTTTTCTCTCTGAGCAGCCCAGGGAAGGGGCATGGTGAAGCTGGCACCTTTGAAAGGTTTTTGCAGAGACGTTACCCCGACTTCACAAGAGAAAAGCCAAGGAGAACATTCACAGTGTGCTGTCGGGTTGAAGGAAGGCCACTCCGCGCCTGAGCCTGGCCCTGCGTCCCGTCAGCCCCTCGGTGGCTGTGAGGACACGGAGATCCTTCTTATCATCTTAGTCTGGTTGTGGAAAAGCCTCAGCCTCTTCCTTCTGGATTCAGGTTAGGCAAGTCCAACATGTTTTTAAAACAGTATTTGTGAGAAAATGAAATGGAAAGCAGAACAAATCTCCCCAGAAAAAATTCAAAATGCTGAACGTTAACAGAGACAGAAGGCCATCTCCTAAATTGACAAGAGCCTGGGCTGTGTCACATCACACGGCCTGTTTCCTTTGGTCACCTCAGGCCTCTTGTCTGGGAGTAAAATGCTCTATGTATGTTCCTGGCCTTAGCAACCACTGCTTTATCTGGGGGGATTTCTTTCTTTCTCAACATGACATCTTAGTCTCTCTCTCTCTCTCTCTGTCTGGGTGAATGTTCCCAAGTCCCAGGCCTTATCAGTGTTGGGTGCTTTTTAAAAAGCTATTATAAATGTGATGATACCCATTTTTGCCTGAAAGCGTTTATTAGTTTCCATTGCCCTTGGGATAAGTTTCCAAGTCCACAATGTTAAGGATCACCAGGCCCTAAAGAATCAACCAGCCGTATCCTCCGTGGTCGCCACATGTACTTAAACCTACTGTACTATTTCTTAGATCTGGGCCTTTGCATGTGCTCTTCCCTGCCTGGAACAGCCTTCTTTCTCTTCTTCACTTGGTTAACTTCCCCTCATCCTAAATGCACTGTTTCCAGAGCCTTCCTTCACTCTCCAGACTAGGGCAGGGCCTCTGCTTGAGGGTCTGGGGGATGCCCGTGCTTACCCTTTATTCACAGTCATTGTGTTTGTAATTTTTTATGTGTCATCTGTCTTCCCCGCCATGCTATAGGCTCCACAAGGATAGGGCTGGTTGGCGGGCTGGAGCATTACACAATTTTTCAGTTGAGTAAATCAGGTCTTTGAACCTTTCTCCCTTGGCTGGAGGCTGTCATGAACTGACCTTTTGATATAGGAGTCAGCAAGCCTTTTCTGTAAAGGGCTAGAAAGTACATGTTTTAGGCCCGCAGGTTGGGGGTCATGGGCTATAGTCTCTGCAACAACTACTCGACTTTGCCATTGTAGCCAAAAACAGCATAAAAACAAATGGGCACACGTAGGTTCAAATAAAACATCATCTACAAAAACAGGTGGTGGGCCAAATGCCCTTACTGTAGTCATGTCCTTCAATCTGGAAGGATTCTAGCTCCTTGGAGACATATTCTCACCCCTGACCTGTTTCTTTTCTTTCCTCCACCTCTTCATCTTTTCAGTTCTTTTGCAGTATCAATAGCCAGTTGCTAGTGTCACTCCCAGTCTTTAGTGAAGGTCAGCTCACTCTATTGCTCCAGGCTCCTGTCTTGAAGTCACACTAGCAGGCTTGGTGCAATGGCCCATGGTGGGCACTGACATTTTGTACTCTCAGGATTTTTGATTTGCTCCTGACATGGCTTATAGAACCCCGTATCTCCTTCAGTTTTGACAGCTTTATGCCCCTGTGACATTGCTCACTCAGTCCTCTTTCTGAGGTTTGTCAGTGTCCCAGGTTCTCTCCGGTGACGTCTGGTGCTGCTCTCAGCCCCCTCCCCCTCCCCCGAGCCGTGCTCTTACAGAGTATTGTTGTTAATGTTTCTAAGGTAAAAAAAATCTGTGATATGTCCACCACAGAAGATTCTTCTCTAATGTTGGGTTCTGTGTTGATAAGATTACACATTTTATCAAAGAAAAGAAAACTGCAACCCTGGATAATTAAACAGAAGCACATGTAGAACACAGGTTATAGTGTACACGCCACTCAGTAAAGAGGGACACGGGTGTGACATGGACAACAAAGAATTCATGGGCGATTTCATGATTAAGTAGCCAAAGTCTGCCAACTAGTGCTTAGAAATCTTGATTTTTCTGCTTTTAATGCCAGATTTTCAAGTTTATTGCGAGCTAAGTTTTCCCTAAAGACTCTGAAAATTTTGTTTTTAAAGAGCTTTTTTAGAGGTTAAAATAATTTGTTACATAAAAATGCAAAGTGAAAAGGAAATAGCATAGTACCTTATTATTATTATTGGAGGGAATGAAATTTTTTACTGTTAAATTTATTGGGGTGACATTGGTTAGAAAAATTACATACATGCCAGGTGTACAATTCTACAGTGCATCGTCTGTGTGTTGCTATTGTTCATCACTTACAGTGAGTTCTTTTTCCATCACCATGTATTTGAGACCTTGTCCCTTCTCCCCCACCTCCCTCCTCTCTTACCTTCAGATAACCACTAACCTATTGATAGTGTCCATGAGTTTTTTTCTTTGTTGGTTTCAGTTTTGTGTTCATGGTAACTTATTTTTTAACTCTAAGCTCTTTTGTGTTGATTAAAGTAAAATTTTGTTATTATAAATTGTTAAGAAACCCAAACTAAAGCTTCCTGCAATGTATGATGCCCAAGCACCTTTCACGTGCTTCAGGAAACTCAAGAATAAATTGTTAGCTTAGGTGCTAAAGAGAGTAGAATTAGGTGGCATTGCATCTGCTTGTTTTGTTGGGAAAAACAGTATGATGAAGTGTCATAGCACTCTTAAATCATAGAGAGTACCAAGTGAGGGAGGAGACACTCATAACCCTGTGAAACAAATCTGTTTATTATAGGAAACCAGACTCTCACTATATTTCTGGGTTTCAGAGATTAGCAGAGATGTTCTCCAGCATCTACTATGGGAAGTTCCCAGGACCTTATCTAATGAAAAGGGAATTAACTAGTGGGAGAACACATGGGCTAATGATATATCAGACTTTCATTCTACAATTACAATGATATGAGGCAATTAATCTAAAACCTACTTCTGGAAACACCACCTTTTCTGGAAAATACCATAAGCAATGCCTTTGTTTATTCTTTTCAGTAATTGGTATTTCATTGCACTCTCCAAAACAGTGTTACAAAATGGCCACTGTCTGTAGGTTCGCAGAAATAGTTAACATTTTCAACACAGTGGCCTTCAAAAGTCATCATTGCCATTTCTGAACTGGCCACAGTCAGATACTACATAATGCATGCCCGGTAGCACTGCAAAGTGTACATCTTCAAAGTAGAGCTCGTTGGTGTATCAACAGGGAACAGTGGACTACCTAAGATCAGGGTGATACACTGAGTGCTGAGAAAGAAAACGAATGAATGAAAGAACAGCCTCAGATATTTGGGGTCTGGCCTGGCATTCACACTTAATCCACATTATGATCTTTTTAGAAATAAGCACTCTTACAGAATACTATTAGTCAAGGTTCTCCAGAGAAACAGAACCAATAGGATATATATATATAGGTATATAGAAAGAGATTTATTATAAATGATTGATGCATAAAATTATGGAGGCTGAGAAGTCATTCAACCTGCAAGTTAGAATCCTAGGGAAGCTGATAAACCAAAGGCCTGGGAACCAGGGGAGCCAGGCAATGATGGAAGCCTTGAGTCTGAAGGCTTGAGAATCAGGAGCTCCGATGTCCAAGGGCAGAAAAAGATGGATGTCCTTGCTAAACAAAAGAGCAAATACATCCTTCCTTGGCTTTAAAATCTAATAATTAATTAATTTTTATTGAGATGTAATTGACATATAACATTGTATACAACATATTGATTTGATAGGTTTATAAGGTCGGACAATTTTGCAAACTCATCCTAGCAAAAGTGCTACACGCCTCATTACCGAATATCACTACCGTCACCTTCGAAGCACTCCCCTTGGGAAGCTGTGCACCGATGCCAGTGCCTAGTCCGCCCTTCAAAGCAGTTTTGGAACTCTTTCTCTGGAAGGACCATCAGAGCTGTCATTGTACCCCAAATCTGACAATTAAGTTCGCGAACTTGCTACCATGTGCTTACATTGGCAGCACTGTAACTAACAATTTGGTAAGGTGTCATAACATTGCCAAGGTACGATGACAGCTCTGATGGCCATTCCAGAAAGAGAGTTCCAAGACTGCTTTGAAGGGTGGACTAGGCACTGGCATCGGTGCATAGCTTCCCAAGGGGAGTGCTTCGAAGGTGACCATAGTGATATCTAGCAATGAGGTATGTAGCGCTTTTTCTAGGATGAGTTCACAAAATTAATTGTCCGACCTCGTATATATGATTGCACTATAATTACCACTACATCTTCAGCTAACACCTCTATCAAGTCACATAATTACCATTTCTTTTTTTGTGGTGAGAACATTTAAGACCTAGACTCAGCAACTTTGAAGTATACAATACGGTATTGTTGACTATAATCACTATGCTGTACATTAGATCTCTAGAACTTATACATCTTTAAGTCGCAAGTTGGTACCCTTTAATAATCTCCCCAATGCCCCCACCCACCAGCTTCTGGTAACCCCCATTATGCTCTCTGTTTCTATGAGGTCACCTCTTTTAGATTCCACATATAAGTGATATCATACACTACTTCTCTTTGTTTGGCTTATCTCACTAAGCATAATGCCCTCCAGGTTTATGCATGCTATCATGAATGGCTGAATTTCCTTCTTTCTCATGACTAAACAATATTCCATCTTGTATATATATGAGTATATCACATCTTCTTTATCCATTCATCCATTGACAGACATTTCGGTAGTTTCCATATCTTGACTATTATGAGTAATGCATAAACATAAAAGTGCAAATATCTTTTCAAAATCCTGTTTTCTTTTCCTTTGGATATATGCACAGAACAGGGATTGCTGGATCATGTGGCAGTTGCATTTTTAATTTTTTGAGGAACCTTCATACTGTTTTCCATGATGGCTGAACTAATTTGTACCACCAAGAGTTCCCTTTCTCCCCACCCTTGACAACCCTTGTTTTCTCTTGTCTTCTCAATGATAGCCATTCTAACAGGTGTGAGGAGATGTCTCATTGTGGGTTTAAGAATTTGCATTTTCCTGATAATGAGTGTTGAGCATCTTTACATAAACCTGTTGGCCGTTTGGATGTGTTCTTTGGAAAAATGTTTATGCAATTATTCTGCCTCCAGTTTCCCTGCTTTTTGTTCTATTTCAGACCTTCAAAGGACTGAATGAATGATACCCATCTATATTAGTGAGGGAGATAGTCTACTGATTAAAATGATCATCTGTTCTGGAAACACCCTCACAGATACACCCAGAAATAATGTTCTACCAGCTATCTGGGCATTTCTAACCCTACAAATTAACCAAAATAACTGTTCAACACCACTTCAAACTGTCAAGGTCATCAAAAACAAAGTTTGAAAAAGTTGTCACAGACAAGAAGAGCTTAAGGAAATATGATGACTTAATGTAATGTTTTTCTTCTACATCTCCATGACACTTTGTACTATTGGATATTTGATCTTTGCCAGTATTTCAATTAATGGTTTTAGTACTCGTTGCTGGTCATTTCCTGAAATGTATTCATTGGGGTTGCAAAATAATTTTTCTAATTTTATAAGATTTCAAGAATGAGGAATAAATACTGATTTTTACTGAATAGTTTTTGTGCATCTACTAAAATGATTTTTTTTTTTTATGTTGAACAGTCACTGCATTCCTAGGATCAACATTGCTCTTTATACGTTTTCATAAATCACTGAAATACACTTAACATATCTTATTTAGTGTTTTTAAACTATTTTGAAAAGTAGTTCTAATTTTTTTACAACACTTGTTTGTTTTGATGTCAAAGTTATGATTGTTTTATAGAATTAAGTTGGTTAGCAGTTCTTCTGGTCCACACTGGACTTACTGTATACTGGATTTAGGGGCTTCATTTATAAGGAACATTGAAGGCTACCCCCAGTATTTGAGTGTCATTGGTCAGCTACACTGATCCAACAATGTCTTCAGTTGGTTGTGCACTTTCAGTGTTTTATTTTGTTTTTTTTTATGTTTACTGATTAAAAAAAGATAAGAAAGAAAGAAAGAGCAGATAAACAGAAAGAACAAATAAATTAATAACAACTATCAACTCATCAGCCAAAGAAAACCATAATTGATGGTTTGGGTTTATCTTTCTTAGTCATTAGACTCTTTGATGGAATTATTAACTACTTAAAAAAAATCTGTTTTTGTCTGAGATTGTTAGTGAAGTTTATTTCTTGAGCCAAGTTGTTCTTTTATTTGGTTACTTTGACTAAAGAAGAGAAAAGAGACCATTGTAATGATTATTTTATTTTATTTTTTAGGGTTACTGGTTGCAGATTGCCATTACCATGTCTGAGTCAGTAATTCTTCGCAGTGTGAAGAAATTTGATGCAGAGAATCAAGGCTTTGAGTTAGATGGATCATGTATGTGACCTCTTTCTCTCATTATCTCTTGTATAAGAGAGGTTGAAACAAAAGTGGAACAAGCTAGTGAAATTTCAAAGGGGCCGGGAACTATTACTAGACAGTTTTTTACATGTGAATGGGTGGTTCTTTCTAGAATCCATGTAATGGAATGTCTGACAGTGCTATGGTAAAAATGCACAAAGTATGGATGAGTGAAAGTATCTCACCTATAAATATTTTTTTCTTAGGCAGAGTACAATTGTTCCAACATTGGCTATTATTATTATTACCTTTACTCATATATTATAATTAGTCACAGTAGTAATGATTCGGTGAGCATTGCTGCCTGAGAGGAACTGTACCAAGACTGTGCTGGTCAGAATGAGAAAATACGAAAGGGGGCCCGTAGCACTAGTACCTAACATATAGTGAGCACAGACGATTCTAATCAATTATTATTTTTTTAAACAAATCCTATAGTTTTACATTTTATAAAAGAAAAAAACTAAGATTTGGATACATGTTAAAAACTTGGGAAAGATCACATAATTATTAATAAATGGAATTGTAATCCTAATCCAGTTGTCTGAGTCCCAAACCCAAGATATTAACCTCTACCTATACTACAATGCTCCTTCATTAATTAATTAAATTAAATTAAACTAAATTAAATTAAATTAAAAGGCCAGAGGAATCAGGATGTGCTGTCCCATGGAGATGATTGACATTAGCAACTTGGGTTCCCTTTCCTCTGGCTCCCCTATCCAAGACCTGACCTGTGCTAGGGAAAATAACAGGCATCTCAATCCTATGGCTTCGACAGGCATGGAAGTGTCAATGACATTTTATTGTGTAGTTAATTTATGGTCTAAATTTTAATTAGATAAATTCCAATGTTTCTAAAGAACCAAACAATAAATCAATATTTATTTTACTTGATAGTTCAAAATAATCAGATTTTCTTTAGCTGATTTAGAAATGTTGGTCTCTAGTTGCTATTCAGAAGATACAAATATTTCATATCTTGGAGAAAAGTTTGGCAATGCAGTCAAGCCAGAAGTTCTGATTCTGAAAGAATATCTTCTTCACATATATTATATATATGGAGGGAGAGAGAGAGAGAGAGAAAAGAAAAGAAAAGAAAAGAGAAAAAGCAAATAATCATTTTGCAATGTTCCATGAATAAAATAGTTCATAGGAATGTTTTTTCCAGAGTAAAATTGTTAATGATTGTTGCATTTTGTCATTATTAACTATTTTATGCATTGCTTTTATCCTAACAGATAACCATGATAAGAATTCACGGTAAGTGGTTATTTTAACAATGTATCTTTTCTAGAATAACTCCATAATATTCCTATAAAGATATAAAAAAAGTGGTAATATTTTCATGCACATTGCACTTCCTGTAGATAATCATTCTTTTTCTCTTTAAAATATTGCTATAATTTGATATAAAAAATTTTTTGGCATACCCCTTTGGGACTAGGTCCAAATTGCCCGTGTATATCCAGGAACACCACAACATTTTCAACCTAAATGGGAAGCAGAAAAGTTGGACAAGTATAATTTTGTGGGCACAAGAGAGGTCCCCAAATTCAAGATTCTTCCTGCAGGTGAATAGTAAAAAACTTAAAATTTAATTATTAGATATTATTCTTTAGTTTAAGAGTTTAAATTCTCATTCTCATATTAAACAATTGTCAGTTAATCATACTTTGGTGTGAGGGCAAGATTAAATGGAAGTCAAATTTAGAAGACAGAAGTGAGGTGCCAGGCAAGTTTTCGAAACAGAGGTGGTGGAAAGGGAGAGGTTGAAGGTACTTAAGAAATTTTAAGTAATTCATGGCAGAGGGAGGTGTTGTGTGGGATAAGATTAGTTTTGGACTAGGAGTGGTAGGATTAGTTTGGGCCTAGAAGAACTTCACTGGGTGGGAGAGAGATAAAAATGGGTGTGGACATAGGTGAAGGTAAGTAGGAAGGTTGGGTGAGTTCTTTGGTTTTTAGAGGAGATGAAGATCGGAGTGAAACTTGATGAAGCAGCTGAGGGTAATGAGAATGATCTCTGCAGGGACGAACTACCATGCTGTAGATTGAGCTAAGGCTGGAGACCATACTTATTCATTTATTCATTCATTCATGTCACAAATATTAATTGAGTGCCTACTAGGTGTCAGGCTCTAAAATTAGGTGGCAGAAAAGAATAAAATAGGCAAAAATCTCTACCCTTGAGGAACTTAACATTTTAGTCAGGGAGACATAAGAAACACCATAAATAAATAAAATACATAGCATGGTAGCTAGTAATAATCTATCACTTTCTTTTTACAAAGATAAAAGTAAACATGGAATGGAGATATGAAATGACATGGGAGGAAAGTCAAAACTTTAGATTGGCCAGGGATGGCCCCATTGAGAAGGTGACTTTTTTTTGGTGTGAGGGTAGTTCCCTGGCTGGGAATTGAACCCAGGCCACAGCGTTGAGAGCGCTGAAGCCTAGCCACTACACTAGCAGGGAATCCCTGAGAAGGTGACTTTTGAGGCGAGGTCTGAAGGGAAGTGAGAAAATTGGCCATGCAGATATGTGAAGAAAGAGCATCCTGTTGATGGGAAATAGCAAGTGCAAATGACCAGGGGTGGGAAAAAATTTGGCATGAACAAAAGGTCAGCAAAGAGGCCAGGTGGCTCAGGTGGTGAAAACTGGAGTGCAGTAGGAGGATACAAAGTTAGAGAGCCAATTTGTCAGACTTGGACGTCTCTTCAAGGACATGGGATTCTACTCTGAGCTGGAAGGAAGCTTAGAGCAACTGACTACTAGGCATGGTATGTGTTGACATCAGTTCACATGATGGAAGTGTTGTCTCCAGCAAGACCAGCAGCCTGGCTTCAGAAGGAGAGGGCAAACAGCTGGATGAACACAGACATAAGTTTCCAAGGAAGGACTGGGGGGAAATAATTGAGGATAATGATGAGAGTGTGGTTCACCTGGGATGCATGAGGAAGAAAGCAAAATCTTGATGGGGTTTAGCAATTTTAAATAAATGAAGGGTTTCAAGGACTGAGATGATTTGTCAACTCAACTGAGATGACAAATAGGTGTGGAAGAAGGAAGGAAGTGAGAAAACAAGATGCCTGGCCGGTCCTAGGGTGCAATGATGCAGAGTAGTTTTTGGTGAAAAGCAAGGTCCAGGGTGTATCCATGAATGAATGACTCAGCGGAAGTGAAGATCCCTGGAGTTGAGGTCAAAGACAGATTAATGATAACTTTATGATAAATAAAATGAATCAGAAACACTAAGAAAATATGATTTTATGGGAAACCTGGGAGTTGTTTTTGGAATTTTTCATATCAACACTGTATAATATAGTTGTAACTTTTTTTAAGTGCTAGAAGTTTTAAATCAGCTAATTCAATCACTTCAACTTACCCACAAGTAAATGTAGGTAGAAATAGGTCAAGGGTCAAGGCTGAGTTCAATAATTATTTATTAGTATAGTTGGGATTACAAAGTACTTTATATTTTCTCTCAGTACCTCTTAGAAAACCTCAATGAATCTCTACTAAACATGAGATGCAGGTGCACTGAAATTTCTAGAAGAGATAAATCTGAAAAATAAAAGTTTATTTTTAAGATAGCAGGTTTAGGAAGAATTTCTCAGTCAGTGGATTTTTTTTTTTCCTTCTTTAGTAAAGAATGACTCATAAAATCACCACCAAGTGAGGATTTCTTATTCTTTAGAAAGAATGGCCTGTAAATCCTTATTTTTTTTTTTCTCTTCAGGTTACAAAGTGAGAAGAAAAGGGACAGCAGTCAAGTTGGTTTCTTTCAACTGGTAATAAAACTGTTCTGACTTATGACATAGGTTTTGCAACTATGAATTGTTCAGATTATGGGGGAAGTGTTAACTCTTCAGTCATATTGGCAGGTTTTTAACTACGGTGATCTCTTTTGCTGTCATAAACTTTGTTGATGTGATGATAACATGTTGACTAATAATTAGAAATATGAGGGCTGTCTGGAAAGTATCCAGCAATGTAATATGAAAAATAGAAACATTTATGGCTGGATCTTTTTTCGGACAGCCCTTGTATATTGTTGATTAAGCACACAAATCTTATTTGGTAGATTAGAAAAATTTCCTAGAAAATAATCACTAAGCCCATAATTATCATTAGCAAGGAAAATCATCATAGTAATCGTATCACGTATATTTAGTCTCATGACAAGTCTTCAGAAATTCTGTTGTATAGATATTTTCTCCAAATTTGCTCAGGCTGGAAGCATTTCTAGGCACAAAAAGGCACTCTTCACAATCATTATCAGTTCTGGGTGCCAATTTAAACTATTGCTTCATACCCCACACTGTATATATATATATGTGGCAATGGTGTCAGTGCCAGTG
>PVJL010000681.1:297500-350829 GCA_004026885.1 Lyroderma lyra
TATGCTGAAAACTGCAAAGTGCTGATGAAAGAAATCAAAGACCTAAGTAAATGGAGAGCCATTCCATATTAAATTCCATATTAATCAATTAGAAGACTCAATATAGTAAAGATGTTATTTCCCTCAAATTGATATACAGGTTTAAAACAATTCTTATTGAAATCTCAGCAAGATGCTTTGTAGATACAGACATTACTCTAAAATGTACATGAAAAGGCAAAAGAACTAGAATATCTAAAATAATTTTGAAAAAGAAGATTCAAGTGTGAGTACACAATCTACTCAATTTCAAGACGTATTCGGTGCTACTGCAATCAGGGTGATGTGATGCTGATGGAGGAACAGAATAGAGAACTCAGAAATAGACTCAAGCCACTATGTCCAAATGATAGTTGATGAAGGTGGAAAAGCAATTCAGTGGGGGAAAGATGAAGTTTTTATCAAATGATGCTGAAGTAATTGGACACCCATAGGCAAAAAAATGAACCTAGACAGAAATGAGCACAAAATGAATTATGGACTTAAATGCAAAAAATAAAGTATGAAATTTTACAGAAATGCATGAGACTATTTTAAGGTCTGTGACTAGAGAAAGAACTCATATTCCTGACAACAAAAACAGTACATAAAGGCAAAATTTATCAATTGGACTTCATCAAAAGTAAAAACTTTTGCACTACAAAAGACCCTATTAAGAGGAAGAAAAGACGAGCTACAGACTGGGAAAACAAATTCACAAGTTATATAAGAGGATGGGGATCTCTCTAACTCAGTTAAAAAAGTCTAATTAGAAAATGAAGAAAAGACATGAACAGATATTTCACTAAGGATATAAAGATGGTAAACGAGCACATGAAAAGATGTTAAATAACATCAGTGTGTAGGGAATGCAAATTAAAAAGGTAAGGAGACATCAGCAGACATCTATTAGAATGACTAAAATAACTAACGGTGACAGCACCAACCGCTGGGGAAGATGTGGAGGAAATGGATCATTCATACCTTGCTGGGCGGGGTTGTAAATGGTGCTGACACTCCCGAAAACAGGCAATTTTTAAAAAAACTAAACATGAAACTATTGCATGACCTAGCAATTCTACTCTTGGAGATTTATCCCAGAAAAATGAAAACTTACGTCACATGCGGTGATGAGAACATTCTGATCTTGATTTTATCAATTCAACATCCTGGTGGTGATATCACTGGGTAAAAAGGGCATACGAGGGCTGTCCAGAAAAATTCCAGCCATCAATGCCTCTAGTTTTCTCTTACATGGCTGGGTACTTTCTGGACACCTTCTTACATAATCTCTCTGTATTATGTCTCACAATTGCATGTGAATCTACACTTATCTAAAAGTAAAAAGTTTAATTAAAAATAAAGAAGCAAAATATAGCTTTCTGGGTGAAAAAAAATTGTTGTGGAGTCTTTGAAATGAAGATGTAGACATTCCGGAACCCCAATGGTAATGTCCTACCATAGAGTATGGATGTTCTAGCAACTTTGCCCAGGGATAAGCCATCTGTCCCTAGGTCAATGTCTCATGCATTAAGGAATACAGAGCCTTCCACACTCTAAACCAGGAACACGAAAACATTTCTGCCAGCTTGTGATGCTCAGTTTAGAGATGACACTGATGTCCACTCTAAAAGCGTCAGTGCTATCATGTCTACAGTGCATGAGAACCATTGAAAGACAAGCTCCTTGTTAAGAAATGCATCTTGTCATAAAGATCTCCTGGGTATTTTAAGTGAAAAACTTATGGCTTTATAAACCTTGAGGTGTAAATTGAATGACTCGATCTTATGATGCATCTATACAAAGTATGGTAAGAATCCTTACCTTACCATATTATTAATTTATAAAATATCTCTTTCCTTTCCCTCTAATTGTCATCTCCTTCCCCTCTTCATTCTTCAACAAATGAGTCAAGGGAATCTTAATGTATTCAGGCAGATGTATGCCAATTTCTCTGTGCCCGTTCTGTGGTTCAAATCGCCTGCACACTTTATGGAATCCTTTCTGGGATTGTGTAATCACAAGGGCTTTCCACCACACCGATGATGAAGAGCTTGATGTGCAGTCAAAGGAACCAAGCCAGCCTGCTCTTTCCTTCCTATCACTTTTTCTGATAGGTTTGTCCTGTCATTTCAGAATTATTCCTAAGTAATCTTCCCAACAATAAAGTAGAAATGAGTTGAACATTTATCTTTGGGGTGCCTCAGGAGTGAAAAGAATCGGAAACTACACATCTTTAGCCACACTACTCAGCAATGACATAATTCTCCTGAACTTTGCTCTAATGAATCCTGGCGCTGGCTCAGTGCTCGGTACTCTCAACCCACACAGGTTTGTTCATAACCGGCAGCTGTGTTCTTCGTGCCAGGCACTCCATCAGCTCTGCTTGGAGTGTCTGTAGAATGCATGCCCCGCAGGAAGTCTAAGTACAACATTTTGACAAATGCTCATAGATTTCTGTTTTTTGAAACCCAAATTTCATTTCACAAACAGAAAACTACAAGTATAGGTTCATTTATACATGAAAAGGCTTTACTTAAAATACAATACAAACTTTATACAAAGATACTTAGCTTTTGTAAGAACCTCTGACTGTGAGTAATTATTACATATAAGTTTTTGATTTTATAGGTCTTGTTTATTCTTGGGGTTCCCTAAAACTATGAAAGTGTTAAACACAGACATATTAGCTGCTTTGCAGATTGTCAGAGGGTTGAACAAGCCAATTATTTCCTTTCCTCATTAGTATTTTTGAATTCAAAGCAAAATCAAGAATCATTTATTGAATTCTTACTGTGCGGAGGGTATTATACCAGGCTTCAGGCAGCGTGAGCAAGTAGCTTAATTTACCGGCAAGGCAAACAAATATAAATAAATATATATGATGTATATTTATATGTAATATGCTCAATATAAATATATCCAATAAAGATATTGAACGCTAGTGCAAGATGACAATAAAGTCTGTTGTAAAATCGAAGTTTGTTCTGAATTAAATTAGGTTATGCTTCAATGCTTGGTCTGAGTTCAGCAGAGGGAGAGAACAATTCGAGCTTCGGTCCCAAAAGGAAGTCCTGACCGAGGGCAGAAAGCCCGCAGGCTGAGAGCGTCTATGGTGCAGCTGCTGCTCTCCGCCTTTCTGAAGAAGTAGACTCCACGTCATTCATCTTGTCCCTGAGCATCAGAATTGTCATCCACCAATATGTTAACTTTCTAATTATAAAATTCCTTGTTTCCTGGAAGCAATTTCAGAATAAGTTTTTCCTCCCTTCCCTGCCAATCCCAAATCCTATGCTATAGCATATTTGGGCTGGAAAAAGGCTGTAGAGTTTTTTTTGGTGTGTGTACTTTTTTTTTTTTTTTTTTTGGCTATTGTCCACAAGTTCTTGGGCTTCAACCCTAGAAATTGCTCTGGAAATTGAAGCTTCCTGAGCTGTATTCAGCAGAGACACTGTGCTAATAATGTGTTTTTCTGCTTCCGTGCGAAGATGACACACATTTCTCACAGTGTCACTGTGAGAGGAGGAGCTGAAAAGCTAGCTTCGATTTCTACAGGAGCTAACAGGAAGCCTCCTGACTTGCAGCACACATTTCTCTACTGGTGTCTTTCCAGATACCTGTCTGGCTTTAAGAACCCTTTCAAAGTTATGATGGCTCTAGCACTGCATAGCGAGCATGAGTGAAAGGGGCTCAGTGGACACAGCACTGGCACCTAGGGACCTCTGGCTTCCAACAACTGCCGATGGGTTCTTTTACAACCCTACCATCCCTGCCACTAAAAATGAAGGGAGTAGGCATCTTTGCTACGATCGCTACCGTGAGAGCTATTTAGGGATTTGGTTGGATTGATTATAATTCTATACAGATGAAATGCCTTAGCCATACTTAATAGAAACATACTCTTCCCTTCCCCCACATATTTTTAATTCCTCTGTATTTACAAGTGTAATTTGTGGTAGTTTGATCCTACTTGTGAGTCTTAACATTACCCCCCATCTTTTGAAGGTTGCTGGACATTGAAAGTGAAATGATCAAATTTGCCACTTACTATGCTGGAACCGGTGTCGCAGTACTCATCACAGGATATATTCAAGTTAGTAGCACCTCCATTTTATTTCTTCATCAGCATCTGGGTTCAGAGACATTCCACTGAAATGCCAATGTGTGCTCTTTATCTTGTAAGTTATTCAGAAGTCCTAAGGGTTGCAGCCTTATTTCAGGAGGACAAGAGAGAATAGGAAGGATTCTTCTTCTCTCTTGTGTTGGGGAGGAGAATGTTAGCAGCTGTCTAGAGAGATGGAGAATAGGCTTTTAGTTTCAATGTTCTGTCTGTCCCTCCCCTCCCTCCCTTCCCCTCTCTTCTAAACTCACGGACAGACAGACAGACAGGGTGTATTTGCAGAGGGACTGTGAGCAGTGTGGAGAACACTGGGCATGGGGAGTTGCAGGAAAGCGAACTTCACTCCCTTTTTCTTTTTCATTCTTAAAGTCTCACCAAATTACATTCCAACCCAAATTCTGTCAACTGAATCTAGAGAACACTCTGGGTTTAAGCTACGGAAGGGCCTGGAGTTATTTAACATTTATTAAGGAAGAAGAATATAATCTTTTGTCATCTTCTATACAAAAACAATGAATATCCCACTCCCATTCAGTCAGAGTTCCAGGAAGAGGAAAACGCATCAGTTTTTCCCATTCTGACACTGGGGGTTTTAATGACAGACGTTTTAGTTTGAATGGGGGGAACTCTCAGTGGATTCCCTGCTCATGACATAATGTTGGTCTTTCTCCAAATCATTGTTCAACAGCCTGAAAACGAAGCATAACTCTTCTTGGCAGGCCTCTCCTAGGAAAATTCACTCCGAAGTAGCATGCGGAAGGAGTGATTTAAAAGCAATCATTTATTTCTGGTGCCGTGAGCCTTATTTTACACACAAGGAAAGTGCAGCCCAATAAGGTTAAGTCTAAAACTTGGCAGGGCTGGGTCCTAACGCCAACCTTCTGGCTTCCCTGTTCCCAGTTCTGCTCACCTCTACTTGGAGGAGCAGGTGCCAGCACTGACACCTGGGTCCCCAAGAAGAGGCATTTTGTGAATTACCCTTCTCCTTTTCTCAGCTGTCACATTGAGCATGTGTCCTCTGAAAAGAGAAGGAATTCATGGATATTTTTAACATTGCAATGCTGAACATTCCTTGCTTCATTTCCAGATATGCTTTTGGGTAATTGCCTCAGCTCGTCAGATACAGAAAATAAGAAAATTTTACTTTAGGAAGATAATGAGGATGGAAATAGGATGGTTTGACTGTAATTCAGTGGGAGAGCTGAATACAAGATTTTCTGAGTAAGTGGCTGGTAAGACATTTTAATGTATGTGTGATGTTTTTAATAATAAGGCTCATTTCTAAATTAAATAACAATTGGAAACTTTCAGTTATTTTTGATAATCTTTTTTGTCTTTTAAGTTGGGCTTTTCTAGGTAGCATGGCTTTTTCATAGGTAATGCTTTATCAAATATGATCATCATAAATGGAAAGCCAGGATACTACAGTATATTTTGTAGCCCCTTGATTAAAATAGTAGAAATAAAGCATTACAAGAAGAGAGTTTAAAGAAGTAGGGTTATTTGGACTCAAAAGAAGAAATTGAGGGAATGTCACAATCTAGGTACCTATAAAGAAAACAATGCAATTAGAACCAAGTATCTTGCTATGTCTGTTGAGGTAATTTCTGCACATAAAAGAAAAAAGAAAAAAGAAAAAGAGCTGTAATTGTTTGAGAAAAATTCAAACTAAAAAACTGGATATTAATCCAGTTTACACCTGAATACTAGTTTGGGTCCTCAACAGCCCCCTCAGTAATTCTGAATGAGCCCTGAGTAATCAGAACCAGTTGAACCCTATTGAATTGAACTTTGAATTCCCCTGAAAGACAGTGTGCAGTACAATGAAAATGAAAGTGGTTTGAGTACTGGGACCCTTAGATTCCAGCACTCATTCTGCCTATTATTACTGTGACCTTGAACAGATACATAACCTTGCTAGAATATAACAATTGTCTGATCCCTGGGTAATGTCTTAGGTTCTTTTTTGATATCAAGTTCTAGTCTCTGTTTGTTCCATCTGGACAAGAGTTTATGGAAATGTTCCCAGGAATATGAATTTAATGTAACTATATATTTAACCAATATTCCAGAGCACTTATTCGATGCGAGGCATAAAGATAAACCACAGAACTTCTAATCTCCAGGAATTTATAGCCCCGTAGAGGATAAAAGTTAAAAGCAAATAAATAATCGGGGCAAGCATATTGATTGCTTACCATATCCTAGGCACTGTTTTACATACTTTTCATATATTAGCTGATCCTCATTGAGGTAGGGTCTGTCGTTATACCCATTTTACAGATGAGGAAATGGAGGCTCATAAAGGTTAAGAAACTTGAGAAGAGCTAGTATTTAAATTCAGAATCTGGATCCAGAGTCTGTTCCCCTAACAACTATTCTATACTGTCTATAAGCCGAATGCAATAATTATATAATATACACCCATGCATATACAGATTGATTACATTGCTATGGAAACACAGGGAGGGTGATATTACTTCTTCTGGGAGGATTATGTAAATTTTTATGAATTAAGTGGTATGTGAGCAGAACCTTGAGACTGAAAGGACTTAGTAGGTATAAAGAAGGAAAGAAGGGCTTTTCAGGACAGATCAAGAATATTACTTACAAAAAAGGAAACCAATAGGATACTTTTCAAAAGCCGTTGACAATGTTTAATGGACACCAGATGAAAAAGAAATGGGTTAAGGACAAACTTCCTTGGCTGTGAGGGGAGAGGCTTGATGACCTCCTAAGCTGCAGCAAATTTCCCAAGATGTGAGAGTCAGTTATGCTTCCCCAGGGCCACGGGGTGTACAGATGGGAGTGTGTAAAAGGAAAAACTGAGATTTCCCAGTAAGACATTTGAAATGACCAAATTCTTTTTTAGTGATCAACGCCTCTCTCATTTCTAGTGATATTAATAAAATCAATGATGCCATTGCTGACCAAATGGCCATTTTCATTCAGCGCATGACCACGAGCGTTGGTGGGTTCCTGCTGGGATTTTACCAGGGTTGGAAACTGACCTTGGTTATTATCTCTGTCAGCCCTCTGATTGGGATTGGAGCAGCCATCATTGGTCTGGTAAGAATGTCTTCTAACTTCTCCCCAGGAGAAGATATTTGCTCTGAGAAACAGTCAGAAATATAAGCTTGAGTCGCTTCTCCTGAGTGTTTTTAGTCAACAGCTTTACCACTGTTTTGATGGATTGTTTCTCAATATCAAATAACATTCCATAGATTAGGGATTAATGATATTGTAATAACATAAATATTATTTTGTTAATAACAATAATGACTATAGATAGACCTAGAAGGTGTTAATGCTAAGTGAAATAAATCAGACTGAGAAAGACAGGTACCCTATGATCTCACATATATGTGGAAATTAAAGAACAAAATAAATGAATAAACAAAACAAACACAGACTCATAGATGCAGAGAACAAACTGATGGTTGCTAGAGGGGATGGAGGTTGAGGAGCCAAATAAATAAAGTGAAGGGATTAAGAAGTACAAATTTGTATTTACAAAATAGTCATGAAAATGTAAAGTACAGCATACAGAATATAGTCAATAATGTTGCAAGAACTATGTATAGTGCCAGGTGGGTACTAGACTAATTAACCTAGTACCCATTGCTGCATAAATTATATAAATGTCTAATCACTGTGCTGTACACCTAAATATAATATAATGCATTATTGAATGTCAACTATAACTGAAAATAATTTAAAAAATAACAATGTCATGTATTGAGCATTTATTACTTTGCTAGGCATTATGAGGAACTTCATATACATTCTCTCTAATCTTTCGAACAATCTTATAAAGTATTAATGATTTTTAAATGTAAAAAATGAAGGCTTAGAGAGTAAAGGGACTTGTGGGACTGCACAGCTAGTGAGTGACAGAACAGGATTCAAATTTAAGGAAGCCTGTCTCCAAATTCCACCCCCTCACCCATATGCCTATTGCTTCCCATGGCCTTCCGAGCTCAGATGCTCCCCTCCTAAAGGTCCAGCAAATATGCCCAGATCAGTAAAAAGCACATAAAAGAGATTTCTGTGATCACAACTGTGTTCTCCATCCCATGTGATCAGTTTCAGAGAGAGGTCACCTGATCCATTCTAAGCAGTTTCCTAGTCACAGTCTCCATTGCGCAGGTCTGTAGGCCAAGAAAAAGTGTAGTAATAGGAATTTGGGGTCATCCAAGTTAAAAAACAGAACAAAACAAAACACTCTTGAGGATTGAGAAATTATTATATCTTACTTTTACAGCAGCCACACTAAGTAACAGATCATGGGATCAGGCATACTAATAATTTGCTAAAAATGAGAGTAGAATTCAAGTGAACAGCTCACATCATTGAACAAACAGGTACCAATCTCCATGATATTTTCTAGCAAAATATTCTCTACAATCCACTGGCTATACCACTCCAACATTTCCCAGGTAATACAGAGTGACAATAGCGAAGAGCTCTCCCTACTTAACTAGGTCACCACCTGGCTGTTGCACCTGGCTCAAGAAAGGTATGTGTAACCAGTCAAACTTCAGTTTCCTCATCTTAAAAATAAGGATAATACTTCTCAAAGTCATTGTGATGATTCATGACCTAATTCATGTTATGCACTTAGCACGACATCTGACACAGAATTTACTTTTCAAGACTTGTGAGCTTTTATTGTTTTCCAAACCACCATATCAAGCAAACTTTACAATAGTCTTTCCTACCAAACACTACACTCCAGGAAAACCTTAATTTCCAGGGAAGGTCTTCAGGGATTCTGCAAACATAGGATTCAGCTTTTTCTCCTCCAAATACATTTAATCTTCTTTTTCAAACGCATGAGAGATTACTACTCACATTCAAACAGATCACATGTCACCTTTTAACATGTTGGAGACCAACCACGTAGCCTGCTTAACTTGGTTTTAAACAGGCTTTGAGCATGGTTTCTCTTGTGTCGGTGCCCATATTTCAACTTCTTGTAACCACGTCACTGGTTTGGAACGTGGGAGCTCTGCACTGGTGTTTCCTTGAATTCAAGTCTGTGCATGTTCATGTAAGATGACACAAGCAACTCCATGAGGCTCAATTCAAAAGCAGCAGAAAAAAGATGGAGGGCAATATATGGCATATTGGAAGTTATTGTGGGTTTTGTTTGCCTTTAGCTGATTTTTATGCTTATGATAAGAAATGAGCCATTGTTAGATATTTCCCAATCTATATCTTTTAAGCTCCTGTATCAGTTTAATTGAAGTATCCTGAGATTATTTAATGTGCCATTACAATAAAAGCTGATAACATTCACAACCACTTAATTTTCTCATTACTGTGCTGCCAGCACATATTTCTGAAATAAATTAGAACAGGACTGCAGTAAAAACTGCAGTGTCTTCGTAACACTCAAATTTTAATGTTGATGAAAATAGCCTCACTTTACTTACTGTTGCCTTTTCAGTTTATAAAAGTTTAATAAAATGTAAACTTATGAAATAAATATGTTGTAATAAAATACTACTTAGGCTTACTTTATATCTTAAAATTCTGTTTAAGATTTTGTTTGATAAGAGTTTTGCTGCTGTAAGTTTGGAGAGATTTGGAAGGTAAACTCTCTTAATTTGGGTATTATGTATTTTTTAAGTTTCTGAATGACTTAATTATTTACAATATTTGCTTCTTTTCCTTTTGTCATCTGTGCCAGGGATTTCTTTGGTGGTTCGTTCTAACTAGGATTCAATCCAAGTCCAATTTTAGAAAAAGTAACGTTTTTATTATTAAATACAGTGTCTTTTTATTTCTTTTTGTAAAAAGCAAAGGTAGGTAGTTGAGCCCCTACAGTTGAGTCAAAGTAATGTAATATTTATCTGAAGCTTTCTCCTACGCAATGACCTCTGCAGCATCGTGCCTTTGCACGCTCAGTACCACTCTCTTATTCTGTATTCTAACCAATATGATACCTGAACTTGCCTCTGGCCTTTGTCTCTGGTGTTTGTCTGTGAATTGTGCAATGGCCTTTAACCAGTAGCAATGGAAATGAAATGTGGTTTGACTTGAAGACTCGTTCCTATAGTGACTGAAACACTGTGGTTTCACAGAATACCTTATTTGGGACTTGCTCTGTGAGATGGCTTTTGAGAATGTTACTTTTAATGTAGTCATTTTGACATGTCAACAACCAAATACCCATGCATGAGGCTTAATGTGGATCAGACTTGGACCAAATTCTTTTCTCAGTGAATGCTGTTACAGTGAGAATCTAGTCTTATATTAAGCCATGCCTCTTGCTTACTCTCCTGAATAAATTACTGAGTGACAGATTAACTTACCTAACTGCCTGGTCTTCACATGTTATTTACTTCTTTTGGATTTTAGAGTGTGTCCAAGTTCACTGACCGAGAATTGAAGGCCTATGCCAAAGCAGGGTCAGTGGCTGATGAAGTCATTTCATCCATTCGAACAGTGGCTGCTTTTGGTGGTGAGAAAAGAGAGGTTGAAAGGTTAGTTATTGAAATATCTGCCACTTGCCTGAATTTTGTTGATCCACATATTACCCTGAAGCTTCCCTATTTTGTACAAAGTCTCCTTGGTCTGTAGTACCCTGAAGGAGATTTTGCTCAAGAGGTAGCTAAGCAGAGTAATTAGATTGACCAAAGCACTGCAAGGACTCCTAAGCCTTTAACTATATATTTTTGAAGATGTAATTGATAATTTTTAGAAAGCCATCTTAGGTAAGATATTTATTTCAAACTCTAGTAGGGTGTATGTATATATCCTATATACTGTGTGCCAGTCTACAACACTGTTTGGTGCCATAAAGGAAAATCTTAGATCATTTAAAATGCAATTCCACACATTTTTATTGAATACTTTTTGATTCAATGTGTTTTTATCAGCTACTGTATTATACAGTCTTTGTTAAGCCTGATAAGGTTTTGACTTCATCAAACAAAATTTAGCATTGGTATATTATAGACCATCATTCTATGAGATTAATCCTTAATGAAATAAAAACATAAATGACCAAAACAATATAGTTGTCAAAAATTGATTTTGTTTATTCTTACATTACCTGTTATTTATTGAGTACTACCATGTACCAGGTACTGATTTTATAAAATAACCATCATCTTAGTTAAATTCTTATTTCATGTGTTGCAGACCTGGTATGACTTGATTCTCAATTGCTAGTAAATTCACCAAATAAAAAAACTAGGATTTATAATTTCTAATTATCCCTCTTTTCCTGTTTTTTTTTTTTTTTCTTCTTTTGCCTCTTTTGGTTTGTGGAGTAAATTTACCTTATTTCTCATAAAAAATTGCAGTAGCTGATTTCCACCACTATAAAAGATATTATCTTTAACTGTTAATAAAATGAGCAGTTGTAAATGTTTTAAAAATGGCAACAAACATAGAATAGACTTTTCAGTTTTGTCCTATAAAATGTTAAAAGTTGTCCATTAATTTATTTTTTGAGACATAGGAAGGCAGTTACACAATGTCTGAGCTTTAAGACAATGTCCATTACAAATGGCTAGATAATAGAATTACTGAAGCTTAGTGCTTGCATTGAATTTCCACATAGTTATTATGTTCCATGGCTGTGAACCTGACTAGTCGGTCATATTACAACATAGCATTCTTGGAAAGATGGGTGAGTATATGTAGATGAGTTGGTGCAAACACGAGTTTCAAACCTGAAGGGAAAACAGTTGCATCACTTTCTGAGAGAAAACATATCATGTGATTAATAAAACAATTCAAGCACAAATAATACTGGCCCCTTCGTTTCCAAACATTTGTGCCAAAAATTCTTTTCTCTTGGGGGCAAAACTTACTTTACTGTACTTATCCAAGCAGTCATCAACTAAGGAGCTTTGTTAAGCATTATCCCTTCAACATATTTCATTCCAGGTTAAAACAAACTTTAAATAACTACACAGAGGTTGTTGGGTTTTTTTTTCTTCCCCTAAAGCTGCTCTGTGTTTGGGTGATTTTGTAATCATTGAGGAAACCCATTGCACTAGAGCCTGTTTTAAATATTCTAACTCGTGTTACTGCTGCTGCTGAAATAGACTCAAATGTTTTTTCTTCACAGGTATGAGAAAAATCTTGTGTTTGCCCAGCGTTGGGGAATTAGGAAAGGGATAGTGATGGGATTCTTTACTGGATTCATGTGGTGTCTCATCTTCTTGTGTTATGCACTGGCCTTCTGGTATGGCTCCAAACTCGTCCTGGATGATGGAGAATATACAGCAGGAACCCTTGTCCAGGTACTTCGATTTGGATGACCTACACATAAAATTTTTAGCGAGTAACTCAGCATTTACTTTAGTGTCTGAGGGAGGAAAACATCAGTGATTTGATGGAGTCTTTCTGCAGAACCAAGCAATACTTACACATTTTATAGTAAAGGCATACTGAGCATTTGAATTGACAAGACCAGTGATCTAATGATTTTCAATTAAATGAAGATTTTATAGCTATAAAACAATGATTTTATGACTGAGTTCAAAAGATAATATGCCCTGAAAATGGAAAGCCTCTGATCTCTGAGCTAAAAATTAACACCTCATGCAGTTGAGCTGAATAATAGTACAAGATACGTGCTAATGGATGTATTTGTGAAAACATCATGAGTTACTAAAATACCAGCCCAATAATATTCCCAATTGAACAGGCAATACAACCATATTTCACTCTTCTCTTGTGCTATAGCCATGCCATAGCTAATGCCATGGCTACTTTAATTTTCAGTATCCTTTCAGTTATTCTCTTAAGAATTAGTTATTGAGCATCTACTATATGCCAGACTCATACAAAATGCAGCGGAATCAACAGCAAACAAAAGAAATGGGATCTTTGCCATGATGGAATTTATATTTTAATGGGGGAAAGATGAGCAATAAATAAATAATCGCATAAATGCATAATGACAAATGGAAACAGGCTATGAGGTGGAGGACAGGGAACCTTGACAGTGAATAGCAGAGTAACCAGGTGTGGTTGGGGTCAGGGAACACACTTCCTTCTGCCCACTCTCCGAAGACCTTTCCTCCTTAACTGAGGCCTATTAAAACTTTTAGTTTATTTGAGCAAAAATCATACCAATGAGGCAGTGCCCAAAGAAGTTGTTAGAAGGGCTTCACTGATAGGAGAGGAAAGACTTTTATAGAGAAGAGGTGGAAGAAAAATGAGCAAATTATTTGATTGGCTATAGACTAAGTGGTTGCTTTATTTGGGAAAGCCTAATCTGCTACTTGTGATTGGTTGCACTTAGGTTTTGATTTCTTAAATTTGAGGCTTTTGGACTTAGGCTTTGGTTTGTTTATGTAAGCAACTAAGGCATTAAGGCCATCTCAGTCTAATGGTTTCTTTGTTTAAATAATTTGACAGTTTTCAACTTTAAATTTCCAGCCCACAAAAATGTGGGCTACTCTTGACCCTCTGTAAATAATTCATTTTTCAAATAATATTTCTTGAATACTTACTATGTGCAGACATGGCAGATTACATGTTTCTAACATTTTAGTCATTAATTATTGATTCATCTTTTACTCCTAACCTCTTTCTGCAAGTGTCCTTTTGCACATCAAGAAATTTAGGGTTCCCTGATGGTGTAGCGGCTTAGGGCTTCGGCGCTGGTGCTGTCGGTGCTGCGGCCTGGGTTCAGTTCCCGGTTGGGGAGCTGCCCACATACCAAAAAGCAAAAAAAAAAAAAAAAAAAAAAGAAATTTATCTTTAGGAGAGTGAGAGACATTCTTTAACACTATAATCATTGATTATTCTCTCTGTCTCTCTCTCTCGCATGCATATATGCACCTTCTTGGCCATACTTCTGAGCAGCAAAACTATGAAAGCTGAGTATGCATGAGTTGAGCTGAATGTTTTAATCCACTAATTAATTAATAATTAGGTTGATCTAACACATTTTGTGATGCACAAAATCATTATTGGCTGCATGATAATTGGCATGAATGGTAAGTAGTTCACATAAATGACTGTAATTAGTATCATTTGTACACAGACAGAATAAAAACATACTCTGTGGTCTATTAGAAAAAAAAAGACGGAAGGAAAATGAAGGGTGCAGAAGGGTGTTCTTTTAGGACTCCACAATAAAAATTTACAGCAGTACTAGAGAGTAACATTATTCAATGTGTATGAAGTGTGAACCATTGAGTGAGATATTTAATAAAATTGCCATGTATAATACTCATAACTTCATTTTGTAATTGATTCATTATACTGCCACTTAAAAATGAAATAAAGCCATGAGATTGAGAAATACATTTCAATTGGCATAGAGTGGGATTTGAACTCAGGTCTCTGTGGCTCAGGGCCCTGACCCATTAACCCCTGTTTTCCTGCCACTGGATCTGCTTTCCAAAGGGCCACAAATCTCCTGTCGCCAATATAGCACACTCACAAATAGATTGTTCCCCAGCAGTTCTTCTTGCCCTCCTTTTCCCCATATTACGGCTAAAGAGTGATATTTGGGGTAAAAAATATGTGCTAGCTATTGTAAGGTGTTAGGTGCATGCCTCTGTCTTGTCTCACGCACTCACCTTAAACCTCAGTTTAGGCCCCTAGTGATTCACTGTAGGATCTAGACCAGGGTTCAGCAAACTATGATCTGCAAGCTAAAGCCAGCCTGCTGACTGTTTTTGTAAATAAAGTTTTGTTGGAACACAGCCACACCATTTGTTTAATATTATTTACAGCTCCTTTTGTACTACTTGGCCGAGTTGAGTAATTGCTTCAGAGCCCATGTGGCCTGAAAAGCCTAAAATATTTACTATTTGACCCTTTACAGAAAATGTTTGCTGACTCCTGATCTAAGACATGTGGAAAGCTTCCTTTGCTCAGGTAGGAAGACCTTGGATGAAGGTGGTCTTAATCTTAACTATTACTATTCGGTCTGTTCACCTTATCACTTCCTGAGTGTGGAATTTCTCGACTTTCATCATCATCATTACTATTATTTACGGGTTTGAACTAGATTAATCACCTTTATATGCATTATCTCACTTAATCCTCATAATAATCCCATGAGGTATACACTATCATTATCCCTGTGTTACGATAAAGAAATTGGGACTTGAAAGATTAAGTAATTGCCCATGGAGGAACTACTCACCATAATTAAGGAAAAGGAACAAGAAGGACAGATGAAGAAAAAGTGTTTGTCCTCATGCATAGAGTGGGGAATTCAGAGAGAAGAGGGGGCTGGCCCGCATCATCCTAATGTGTGGAATGGAGAGGTTACTGGAGATGGAGGGAGTGGGTGGGAAGGGCTGAGAAATCTCATGGTCCAGCCATAAGGAAGAAAGACAGCAGGGAGGGGCTCTGGGAAGAATTCAGCTCATGGAAACCACCACAGACTAGGATCATTTGAGTACCTGAAAAAGACTACATTTATGTAGGAGTCAGCTTTTAGCTTGGCAAATAACTGCAGTCTCTAATAAATAGTCCATTGAAACATCCTCCGTGTGAGTCCTGTGACTAGCTATCGTTCTTTTTGATTGAAAGGGTGGGGAGAAGGAGTCTTGTGCTCCTCCTGGAGGCCAATGTGAGGAACTGCGCCACTGTTTCTTTTTTTTTTTTTTTTTATAAGCTGCACTGATAAAAAACAGTGTTATTTGGTAGGAATATCTAGTCATCATCAGGTAGGCTTCACCTTACTTAATGAGATGGCTGGGTTGGTGAGTCAAGGACAGCTTCCCCAGCTCCGCACAGGGCCCTGGCCACTCCACATGCATACAGCCACCACCAGAGGAACTTGGGAGCCAGACAGAATGTTAGCATTAATCTGGTTCCAGATGCTGCTCACTTAATATGTGTTGTGACATGTGGTAAATTAGGTAACCTCCATACACCTTTGTTTCCCCTCTTGTTGTAAGGATTAAATGAAGAAATACAAGTAAATCACTTAGAAATATACTTTATTATTGTTATTATTATTATTATTGCCAGTAATAGTAGTAGTTATCCTAATAACTAGTATACTAGTCACAGTAGTATAGTAGTAGCAATAATAGCAGATCTATATTACATGTACCAGTCTCTAACACAATCAAGCTAATTATAGTGTCTTATTGTTTCAGGGACACTTTAACCTACACACAGACACACAGACACACACACACACACACACACACACACACACACGATTATTTGTATAATGAATCAAATTATCATATGACTTTTCTAACCCCATTTGTGTTGGTTGAAACCTCTGAGTTCTAGGCTGACCAGATGTTCCATTTAAAATGGGACAGAAAACAGTGGTACTGTCCTGTTTCAAATGGTACATATGATTAGTCTACTGATGCCTTGAATTTAGCTCAGTGAGACTAGGCTGACCGTCATACTGTTTGAAACGGGACAGTACTGTTGTTTCCTGTCCCATTTAAAGCAGGACATTTGGTCAGCCTACCGAGTTCACATGGATCGCTCAAAAGATAATGCTGTCTACGAATTGATAAAAACACATGAAAACTGTATTCATCTCTTCTCATTTCAGATTTTTCTCAGTGTCATAGTTGGAGCTTTAAATCTTGGCAATGCCTCTTCTTGTTTGGAAGCCTTTGCAACTGGCCGGGCAGCAGCCACCAGCATTTTTGAGACAATAGACCAGGTAAAAAGCCAAAAGTAAAAGCCATTCATAGGTTGGAGGTCAGAAGAGAAATGGACTACTGAGGAATTTACCCCCAGTGTTAAAAATTATAAGAAACTATTACAATGCCCCCTTAACTTAGCAATATGTAATAAATGCTGTCATGAGCCAGACCCCTTTCTGAAGTGAGTGTGCAAGCATGAAATAGGACCTATAAAGCCCCTGCTTTCATATCATACTGGGAAACAGGCAATAAAGAAGTAAGCACATGCAAAGACAAGGTGATATTAGTGATAAGTACACTGATGGAAATAAAGTGTCCATGTCATAGTAATGGGGTGGGGGAAGGAGTCTTTAAAGTGAGTGACTGTGATACCATCTCTAAGGAGGAAGTATTTGAGCTGATAACCAAAGGAAGAGGGTCAGCCATGCAAAGGCAGAGGGGGGAGGAGTCGTGAATGGGAGATAAGAGCAGGGAGGGTATTCATGGAGGAAAGACCCCCAAGTTGGAAAAGGGCTTGGTGAATGGAAGGCGCTAAAATAAGATCAGTGTGATCTAACATAGCGAGCCAGGGACAGAGGCTGGAGGAACTGAAAGAGGCCAGATCATCCAGGACCTTCAGACCAAGTTCCTGAGATTGGATTCACTTCTAAATGTGATAGAAAGTCTATAAATGCTTGAAAAGGACCTTGGTTATCTGGCTAGAATTTTCCTGATGAATCTATTGAAGCACATTGGTGCTCTAAAGTCAAAATCCAAGAACAGAACAGGAAAGGTGGCGATTTGTTGTTCTTCCTCTGTGGAAAAATACCCTGGGCTCACAGTCAATGAAAGAAGTCAGGCTGAGAATGACAAATATCATATCACCTAACTTATATGTGGAATCTAAAACACAACAGCAAAAGAACAAACAAAACAGAAACAGACTCATAGATACGGAGAATGAACTGATAGTTGCCAGAGGAAAGGGAGATCAGGAAGCAGAGTGAAAAAGGTCAAGGGATTAGGAAATAGAAATGAGTAATTATGAAACAGTCATGAGGATGTAAAGTAGAACATAGAAAATATAGTCAATAATGTTGCAATGATTATACATAGTGCCAGGTGGGTACTAGACTAATCAAAGGGAATCACTGTAATAAATTATATAAATGTCTAACCATTATGCTGCACACCTGAAACTAATATAAAATAATATTGACTATTAATTGTAACTGAAGAGAAAGAAAAAATTTAAATTGAATTAATATCATATTATACATAAATTATATATCGATATATTTTATATTAATTATATATTAGTTATTTATGTTTGTTTATAAATTAATATATAACAACATATTACTACTACTAATATATGATATTATCACATCTCATATTAATATCAATAAATGGTAGTATTATTACTATTATTAATGATTATTTAATGTGGAAGCAACTTCTCTTTAGCATATCTCTGCAATGTTTTACCTAGTTGTTATTCTGTTTTATGAGTTAACTCAAACGCAAATGAACAGCAAATGCATCTAATACATGCTGTTGCTGTATGCCTTTCATATTTGACTCCAGAAACCTGTCATTGACTGCATGTCAGAAGATGGTTACAAGTTGGATAGAATTAAGGGTGAAATTGAATTCCATAATGTGACCTTCCACTATCCTTCCAGACCAGAGGTGAAGGTAAGTGCCAATCTTTTCCCCAAGTACAACAGCATTTTCTTCTTTAATGATTCATTTCCAGAGCCACAAATTAGTTGTTTTTCTGAAGCATGACTCAGATTCCAGGAATACAGAACAGAAAAGCATGTTTCTCTGGAAGTGTCCTTGGGTGCTGTGTCATTTCTCAGGCAACCTACTACATTCTTTTGTGATAATAATAATAACGTGCAAATCTCTCTGTTAGAAACACAGTATGGCAGTACATTCTGGTTAAGTCAACTGTATGATACTCTGTTGAAATGTGTGGCAGGTCCTGTCATGGTAGCCATGAGTTAAATAAACTGCAAGGCGATCAGAACACTTAAGAAGTACAACTGTGTCAAACCACCTACTTAGAGAGGGAACACTCAAAGAGGGTAGGGTATGGAGTGGTAAAGGAAACCTGCTGTCTCTGCAGGTTTTTACTTCCTATCTGTAAGTTCACCTGGGCCACCGAATCAGTCCTTGGAGGAACGGTAATCTTGTGATGTGCTCATCTGTTTGTACTAGGATGGTAGTGGTCCAGGGCATTTGGTGAAGAAAGTTTAGTTTACTTGCACCTCCTAAGTAAGTATCTTTAAAGGCAATTTACAGCAAAATTAGAATCTACTGCCCCTGAATGAATTGGCTTTGAATGAGACTTATTCCTCATTTTTAACAGAATATCTGTAGCCACCCATTTTTAATAATATTTGTTTCCCCACAGAACTAAATCCTGTGCAACTTAATTCTGATACCACATACTTATAATGTAGATAGATGTATAGGAGGGCTGTCCAGGAAAAGATCCAGCTAGAAACGCCTCTAGTTTTCATAGCAGATGGCTGGATACTTTCTGGACAGTCTCTCTCTCTCTCTCTCTCTCTCTCTCTCTCTCTCTCTCTCTCTCTCTCTCTATATATATATATATATATATATATATATATATGTATGTGTGTATTTATATATTTTATATATTTATATATATTTACACACACAAATACATATACACATCCATTGTATGTATAAAATATAAGTACATATAGTATATTCCAATTATATTTATGAAGTATATTTTTGATTAATGTTATATATTACATATATATGTATACATTAAAATCATTAGATTATAAAAGTACTTTGTGAAATATAAATCACAAAGTAGGGCTCACTTTGTAAAGATTTTTGAATGGGTGGCTAAAAACTTCCTTTATGATATCTGGTCACAACAAGCTCATAATAACTGTTCAACAAATATTGGTTGACTTGAAACACATTTATTTTATTTCTGTTTTATTTTCTATTCCCAATACCAGTTAGCTTTAATAAAATCTTCCTACTTAGACTCATAAATATTCTTCATTCATATCACTAGTATGGATTTAGTCTTGCTGGGTGCCACATTGTACTGGGATTATAACGATTTAAAAAAAAAGCACACTTGATACTGACCTGCCTCGAGGGAAGATCATAGTCCATCCAATACCGTCCAGTAAGTGAAAATGTGTTTGCAAGCCTGACTCTCTAGTGTGAAATGAAAGACATATGAAATTTTGTCACACAGAGCACCCAAAAACCACCTTTACATAGTAAGTATGAAAATCACCACTGAATTAATGAAAATATCCAACAGATGCTTTTGAAATTAGCTTTCTGTTCCTCCCTTGCGAGACTCACCAGCATTCAGTCTCTACCATGAACAGAGCTTTGGACCTAGCAAACACACCACATACATTTGTTAGGTAAAGTTATTAAAATAATATATTTACATCCAAAACAATGACAGCTAAACTTTGAAAATTGTTTTGTTATTACTCTGTGATCAGTAAACTAATATTGTATTTCTAACTTAATGGTTTTTTTTCCTTAACTAATCAGGACAGTCTTGTTGAGGTGTGCCAGTATGTCAGACATGTTTTAAATTAGATTCTGAAATATACTTTTAAAATTTGGCATGATTTACTTCAAATGTCACCACAGATCATTTTGGTTTTTTGGCCACAGGTACAAGTTAAATAATAAGTAATGAGCTAAATGTTAAAAATCTCATCCTAGTCACTGTTTACTAATTTGCTTCTTATTGATGGACATTGTTGGATATTGCTATGGGACATAAGTAAACTCACATACACGGTGTCCTCACAAAGTATTCTAACATGTAACCTAATTGTTGACAATCTGAACATTGTTATTCTCCTTTTTCTGCAGATTTTAAATAACCTCAGCATGGTTATTAAATCAGGGGAAATGACAGCAGTGGTAGGATCCAGTGGAGCTGGGAAAAGTACAGCCCTGCAGCTCATTCAGCGATTCTACGACCCCAGTGAAGGCATGGTGTGTGTCTTCCAGAACTCTCCATACAGGGAATGAAAGAGGGCAAATAGTGATACATTGGTCAAACACAAAGGCCTAGCATACGCTGAGACCATCGTGACACACTTGTAGTTGACAGTGATTTTGACTGAATTGACCACCAATTCCATGTGTGGTTCCTGTGTTTGCTCACTGAATGTACAGATACATTCAAAATGGTACTCATGTTCCTGACTCTTCAGTGATCTAAGGTTTCCCTTTCTTTTGTTGTATTATAAAAAAATCATTATTGTTCCTCTAAAATTCTCCAGATGCTAAGAATAGGGAAGCGTACACAGCCAGAATTTATAGAGAACAGCTTTTGATTATTGCACTGTTAATACTAACATGGAAAACATAACAGAATTTTTCTTTGTCATAGACATTTTATTCTCTGATTGTGTATTTTTTTTTGTTACAAACCAGCATCACTACATTTTGAATATATATGTCATAGCTTCTTGCTGTAAGATTTTTACAGTTTTGCCAATAGTAATTTTTATTTCTTATCCCACTTATAGTCTCAATTGCACAGCAAAATGCCATTTAATGAATCTAAACACAAAGTAAGATTTAATATCAAACCTATACACAGAGATAAGGATCATTGCTTATTTTTATTGTATTTTTTGGAATCCACGTTAGGTCACAAGTCAAGACATAATAAAAAATATTCAAAGTACTGTGAATAACTGACTCTACTCTTTATTTATTTATTTATTTTTTGGAGAGTTAAAAACTTTTCCATTCCTGGATCAATCATATTAAACCAAGTGACATTTACATAATTTGTTTTTCTGCAATTGTCCTACAGCTATAGTTGATTCCAATTATATGTTGTCATTCTTATATAAACAACCACATCATAAGAGGAATTGCTTCTGGTATAATCTTGTAGGTCTTTATTTTTTTCTCCCCATAGGTTAAGTACAACATAGTATTATGATTCAGAAGTCTGAAGGATTCCAAAAGATGTGATGCTGTTTTCATGTTCTCTAGGTAACTTTGGATGGTCATGATATTCGCTCTCTTAACATTCAGTGGCTTAGAGCTCAGATTGGGATAGTGGAGCAAGAGCCTGTTCTGTTCTCCACCACCATTGCAGATAATATTCGCTATGGCAGAGAAGATGCAACGATGGAAGACATAGTCCGAGCTGCCAAGGAGGCCAATGCCTACAACTTTATCATGGATCTGCCACAGGTACCCCTAGCCTCTCATTCTATGGGGAAACCCAGATGTTGTAGAAGGAGATACTGTTATACAATACTATGCATTTCTTTTCATTTGAATTCTAAACTATTAAATTATTAATATAGTGTTTTAGTTTAATGCCTGGAAATGTACCATGAGTTTTCCCCTTCATCTGAAAACATGTTGTTCTTAATGTATTAAAAGTCTACCAAACTGGGAAACTTCCTTTATAAAGCTTCCTTTGACACAGATACAATTTTCTTATTCCATCTATTCAGCATTTTTCTAAGTAGATGATCAATTTGTCATGTGAACTTGCATAATGCTCTTTTGATAATCTACCACTGTATTGCTCTTTAATTTTTCTTGTGCTTAGGCAGCTAATATTGTGTACTCAATACTGTACCCAATATATTAAAAAATTTCTCATTTATCTTCATTTTAAACAACAAAAGCCAATTCTATATTATTAATATTTTGCAGTCAATAGTTACTTAAGTCAAAGGAGAGTTTTTACTAGTTAACACATACATAGGGCTTTGTTATTGCTAGTTAACACATATATAGGACTTACTAGAAGCCAGGCAACGTTCTAAACACTTGATATTTATTAACTCATCTAACCCTCACAATCATCCTTTCAGGCAGCTACTATTATTGTCCCCATCTACAGATGGAGAACTGAGGTTCTGAGAGGTCAGGTCACTTGTTCAAGGCAGGAGAGACAAAGTTCATATCCAGATGGTCTGGCTCCAGAGTCTGTGCTCTAGAACACTTCCTATTTAGCCTTCTAAATTACTTGTCTGAATAGGATTGCAGCCATGAGTATAATATAACCTAAGGGTTAAAGAGTATAAAGTTCTAGCATCAAACTGCCTCCATCCCAGCTTCTCAAATTGCAAGCTTAATGAACTTGGGCACATTACTTTACTCTTTTATGCCCCCGAATTTCCTTATTCATCAATTGAGAATGGAAGTAGTTACCTCATGGGGCATCTGTGAGTACTAAATGAGAAGTTACTGTGCAAAGAGCTCAATTTCATGCTTTATACATGGTGGATGCTAAACTAATCTTGGCTAATAATAAGCCAGGTAAGAGTCTGACATCTATGTTTTGTTGTGAGATTCCAATGTAATGCTAGACATGCAAGATACTCAGTAACTATTGCTACTGGTAGTGATGATTATAAAGCTAGTTTGGTCTTTCATTCACAATATAAAGATAGCTTTAGCATTGTGTTTTTCTGTGTTGTCTAGCTAGAGAAAAGAGACAAGGATTTGATATGTGCTTTAATCTTCTAAAATGAATTTTCAGGACCTGATCAACTTTTAGTTTGGTAGAAACATTTTATTTAAAGTTAAGCTAAAGAGAAAGAAACATTTATACAGCCCAGAGAACCTGGGAAAGGAAGAATAAATCTATTTATTTTACATACAGATATCTGAGACAATAACCTATTTCAGGAAAGGGTATTTCTTTCAGCAAAAGTAGGACCTATGAAAATTTATGCTTGAGGAGGAAGGTAGAAAGGACCACATGATGTATCACTGTGAGGAGTCTCAAATTCTTCCTCTTCATTACTGATGTCACTTTCTTCCTAGCAATTTGACACTCTGGTTGGAGAAGGGGGAGGCCAGATGAGTGGCGGCCAGAAACAAAGAGTAGCCATTGCTAGAGCCCTTGTCCGAAACCCCAAGATCCTGCTTTTGGACATGGCCACCTCAGCATTGGACAATGAGAGTGAAGCCATGGTACAAGAGGCACTGAGTAAGGTTTGTTGAAAGTCTAAGTTAATTCCATGTGGAAATGCTTGAGCTGCTGTAGGAAAGGCTGCTTGGAGAGAGAGAGAGAGAGAGAGAGAGAGAGAGAGAGAGAGAGAGAAATACATGGATCTGACTTTTTAAGAAAACATTGGCTGACTACAGTGTTCTTCACTGTTGAACAGAAAACAATTATTATTTACTTCCAAGAGTTACATGTGTAAAATTTTAAATCTTGTTAAGTCTACCATAATAAGTGATTTTTTCAATTCCTTTTTTGTTTTTAGCTGTTGATTAATAGTAGCAACCGGACCAACATGTGGTGATGTTCATGGCTGTGAGAAAGTGTACTGGTCTTTTCTAATGTGTACACAGCCTGTTTAATGATTTTCCCAGGGACCCAGGCTCCAACTTACTTACAGATTTTAAGATGATCCAAAGATCCATGTCAGCTCTGTCTCCCAGTCTCATTTAACTGCACTGTACATTCTCACAGATTCAGCATGGGCATACGATCATTTCAGTTGCTCATCGCCTATCCACAGTCAGAGCTGCAGATGTCATTATTGGTTTTGAACATGGTACAGCAGTGGAAAGAGGGACTCATGAAGAACTGTTGGAAAGGAAAGGTGTTTACTTCACTCTAGTGACTTTGCAAAGTCAAGGAGATCAAGCCCTTAATGAAGAGGACATGAAGGGCAAGTGCCTTTTCCATTTTGCTTATATATTAGATTGAATAGTTAACATATATAATGTTTTATGTATTTATTTGCATTTTAGTACACCTTGTCTTAATTTGTTCTCCTAAAAGCCCTTTGAGGCATTATATAGATGATAAAGGGGAAAAGAAAGCTAAGGAGTTTCAGTTATTTGATCACGTTGAAGAGCTATATAACCCAGTTCTTCTGTGGAAGGACTTCCAACTCCATTCCCCGATTTTCCCTCACACTTTGCAGATAGGAGAGGCTTCCTATAGTGTCCTGCACACAGTAGGAGCTCTGTGTGCAGGACACTATAATCTTATTGGTTAAGTGAATTAATCAATGACTAAAATTTTTAATGCTTATTTTCACTAATGTAGATAGCTATTTGAGGTCCTAATGTTCCTTCTCTTTTTCAATCTGAATCTTCAGATTTGGTGGTTTATCCCAATCTGCATTAAACAACTACTCCATACTTTCATTAACAGATCATGTCTCAATTTTTGAACTCCATTGGGTATAACTGTATAGTCTATAAGTGGGTATAACTATAAAATTGTATATATTTAATATATGTAATTTATTTTGAAAATATGTTTTTCAATTGGTATCTCATTTTTTCCCCACTTCTAGTGGGCTTTCCTTAAGTTATTCATGCTATAGGATATCTAGTTCTGTAGTGATAACACGTAATCTATCATACAGTTCAAAAATACAATCTTTCTGAGTGTTTTGACATTTTTTTGTTAGAATGTGCTGGACAAATGCCAAGTTTATTTATTGCAATAAAGTTAATAGACTATTTTAGCATCAGACATACTAATGATACTCTAAGCAAGCATAGTAAATAATTTTATTTTGACGTGGTTCTACTTATTGTATACACTAAGGAATCCCTCATGCTGTGTTGAATAGGAAAAGATGAAACTGAAGATGCCTTACTTGAGAGAAAACAAACCTTTTGTAGAGGGAGCTACCAGGATAGTTTAAGGTAAGCTCAAGCCATGGAACACATTTTAAGGTTTTCAAATATTCTTAAAAGCCTTCTGATTCTTAGGCAATATCTCAGGTGCTCGTAGGAAAGCCCTTAAGCATAGCTCCAGGTCTTATGTAATATGAACACGCAAATGAATTCTTGGTTGCTATGTTGACATTTCTGTTTCCAATTCATGGGGATTTTTTGTTTAACTTCGGCTTCTCATGGATATAGAGTCATGATAGAGATGCTTTATAGTTAAAATGTTGTTTATGAACTTTAGGAAGGGGATTTTAAAAAAATCTATGTTTGGTCTTTTCCTCCAAAACTGACTGTAGTATATAAAACACCATCTTTTATGAAGTCAAATTCATTCATTTTGTTCTTCTCTTCAACTTACTAAATTACAATTGAATTCAAATATTTCTGCTACCAGAGTAATTCATCCAAAGTCAAATCATACCTTAACTAGATAAAATTAAAAAATGTATTTTCTAGTGTTTAAAGAGATTTTTCCTAAATATTAGCTATTTATTTTTCTGCAAATGACTATATAGGTATGCCCTTTCAAAACATATTTTTGGAGTATGTTATTAGCAAGAGTATAAATTTTAGTTTTTCATTCTGGTTTAAAAGTTTTAATAAAATAGCTCCTTCAAAGTTAAAAGTCTGTGTATTAAGAAGAATTCTGCCCCGGAATATTTGTCTATATTCATGAAAATGTTATTCAAGATTTTGTTTTTCTTAAGTTTGGATACTATTCATAGGCAATGGGCTCACAACATATTTCTTTACCATGGCTCTATCATTTGTAGGATATTTAATTCAGGGTAGAGCTCTGAGCAAAGGCTCAGTAATAGGACTTGCTCATTCACGATAGCTAATTGTTTATTTAAAAATGGTTAAAGAGGTTTAAAACAAGACATTCAAGTAACAACTCTAAGTAGTTCAAACACAGATTTATTTACTTTTAATATTCAAAGAATAGCTTATTAAGTTTATGCTTAGAGTTGATTGTTTTCCCTTTTGAGAACAAATCTATTCAGAAAAATTTCATGAATTGCTACTTTTATTGACCTTACTGAATTTGGAAAATAAAACAATAGCTTTAAGTTACTTTATGAAGTAAAAGGTATTAAAGTTACCAAAATTTTTAGCCAGTTTTTATAGACATGTGGTGTTATGTTTAACTATTTTTTTTCTGATTGGAAGAACAAATTAAATTATAAGAGTCATTGAAATCATAACCTGAAGATACCAACTAACTTTTTAAACACAGAAAATGACTAGGTATCCCTTTTAATCACCAAGTTAAAGTTTGCAAAGAGGAGGTGCATCTCTTGGTCATGTCAATGAGAAAATAAATATTTTCCTAACTTTTTAGATGAACCAGATTCCACATGTTCTAAGTAGTTTACTTACAATTTATTATTAGGACCAGATAATCATTTTTAATACAAACATTTCCTCATTGACCATTAGTTCTCACAGATTCTACATTTTGGTGACTGCAATTTCTACATAGAAAGTAGCTATTAACCTGCTACAGAGAAATATTTGTAAGTTTGAGTAAGAAAGCTGGTTAAAAATATCTCATTGTATATACTAACAGATTTTTTTTTTTTTTTTTTTTTTTTTTTTTTTTTTTTTTTGCTAAAAGGTGACTAAGTGAAAGGTTAATTTGTGTCTTATTTCCTTGCCTAGGTCTTTCTGAAGCTAATTCCCTCTTTAGTAATATATTTTAAGTTCAAGAACATTTTAATGGATAATAGTAATTTCCTAAAAAATAATGTTGAGAGAGAAAGAACAAGAGGTATTTATTCCCCAAATTAGCTGTTTTTATTTGCGGTGAGACATGGTAACAAAAATTCTGAGCAAGATAGTGGCAGATGTAGGTTTCTGGAAAAGGGTGTGAGAAAATTTTTAACTCTGGTGTTTATGGTAGGCTGGGGTGGAGTGGGGAGCTGGCTCACAGGTAAGTGCCTAGCTGTCTCATTGGGGCAGCCTATGTTCAAAAGGAGGACCAGTTTGGGGAATAGGAAGAAAGTGAGAGAGAGAGAGAGAGAAAGAGAGAGAGAGAGAGAGAGAGAGAATGAATGAGAATGAATATTAGATTAAAATAGTAGAAACCCGAGGGGACGAGAACATAGGTCCTCCCATGCTCAGAACTGAGAGGTATTCAGTATTTTGACACCTTCTCCTGTCCACATACTTCTGTTATGGCTTCCAGTGCTCTGAGTTTCATTTTATCCCCTAAGGAATGTCTATCCCTTTAGAGCTTCAGGCCATGTGGGAGGGAATTAGGGTGTCCCAGAGGCCAGTTTGGTAGCAGGGAGTAAGGGTGCGGAGTGGGTTCATGCTTGGTCATAATGAGGTTTGGCAAGACTTTAAATGTGCAAGAGCAAGGGAGAGGGAGGACTTGAGATAAATGTGCCTTGTTGAACCTGGGTGACTAAGTGATTGGCAGTACCATTGACAGAATGGGGAAACAAATGACAGTAATTAAGTTGATGTGTTACTGTCTTCTCAAGAAGGCTAGATGAGCATAATATAGCAGGCAGTCACCACCCTGATATTTGCTTTAGTCGAATTTCACCTGGATAGAAATGATAGAGACTTGTGAATGGTTCCATCTAGATTGCACTAAAGCAATTGGTGCAGGTCTCTTCATCTCTAACATCGCTCCATTTGCACCATATTGTTTCAGATTAAGTGCTTCCATGAACTAATATTTCTCCTCTGAAGTCTTCTGCATTGCCTTTATCACTTAAGACTCTATTTGCAAATGAATGAAAACCTAACCCCACCTGGTTAAACCTTTAATGGCAGAGAATCAGTTTATATCACTAAATAGCTTCAGGAGGATGCTTTGGCTTCAGTAAAGGCTGATTTGTCCAGGTTTCTCTTTTTCCTTCTTGGCTGTACTTTTTATTTATTTATTTATTTATTATTAAGTATTGGCTTCATTTTTCAGGAAGTTTCTTTCCTTAAGAGTTTCGACATAATTGCCAACATCTCCCAGTGCTATATACTTTCAAGTTTAATCTAGAGAGGAGTCTCCTTCCCAGACATTTCAGTAGAACAAAACAGAATAAAACAAAACAATGGGGACCAACCACCTTCTCTACTGTTCTATACTGTGTATGTAATGCGTACTCCTATTCTCTCCTCATTCCATGCTTCTGTTTATACTCTTCTCTCAATCAGAAATACTTTTCCCTCTAGCCTACAAAAACCCAAATCCTACCTTAGCCACCTCTTCTGTAAAGCCTTTCATGGTAACATCTGTCATACATTGCTTTTTCATTTAAATTTCCATACTCTTTATTCAAATCTTACTTAAAGCACTTAGAATATTCTTCCTTACATCAGAATTGCTTACATACATTGCTCTCCTTTAAGATTTAAGCTCCTTGAGGGAGAAATCTGTGGCTGACCAACCAGTCTTTATATCCCCCAAAGCACCTGGCATTGTTTTGCATGTTGGAAGTGCCCAATAAACCTCTGTTGAATGAATGAATGAATGAATGAATGAATGAATGAATACATCAAGCTAAATTATATTTCAATTAGATATTTGTTGACTAAATGCATCCCTAAGGGCAATACATAGGCTGGGGGAAATCTCACTAGGGGACCTATCTTTTTTGTGCTAGCTCATTGTATCCAGATGGCTTTACTTTAAAGTAAACATCGTGATGGGAGAAAAGGGAGGGAGGGAGGGACGAAGAGGGAGCAAGGGAGGGAGAGAAAGAGAGAGATCAACACTACTACAACTTATAACTAGAAAGGAATAAAGGCAATGGACTATTGCCATTATGTAATAGCAATTATAAGAACCACGTGGCTTTCAAATTGATTTGAGTCTTAAGCTTTTTTTAGTAGACTAGTGGCACAACTTTGCCCCTCTTCTCTTTCTCCCTCCTGAGATACACTCTACATCAGGTCTTCCTTGGGACCCAGAGCAACCACACTGATTAGTTGTGCCTTCAGAATAGCTCTGTCAAGTCTAACTAATCAGGAAGCTCCCTTACCTGGTTACCATGTGACCTGGCAAACATTCCTGTTTATTTCGTGCATGTGTTGTCAATGTGGATACCAGTTGCCTCCTGTTCCAACCTGCCCACAATCTACAGACTCTTATATCTTTTTGTTTATTTACAGAGCTTCCATCCGGCAACGCTCCAAGTCTCAGCTTTCTTACCTGGTACATGAACCTCCATTAACTGTTGTAGATCATAAATCAACTTACGAAGAAGACAGAAAGGTCAGGCACCAATCACTCATGCGGTAGTGGAAGAAGTCTTTCCTGGGGATTATTGTATGCCTTTAAACCTAGAATATGCATTTTCAGGGCCTATAGCTAGTAATATTTCACTAAGACAGACTAAAAGGGAGAATACATTAGGACCTGATGGAAACTAAATTTTACACAATAGTTTTAAAGAAACAAAGATTAATTACTGTTAAGAATACATGGTAACTAAAACTGGACTATTAAGGGCTAATTAATTGTTTTTAGATGTACTATTCTAATAAACACAGGCAAATTACATGTACTTAAAAGATTATTTGATTACATAGGTATCCTTTTAAAATTTTAAAAATTATCTGAAAACATATTTTTAAAATTTTAAATCTTTCTTAAATTTTAATACCCTTGGCAAAAATGTTTAATCAACAAAGGGAGTTGATAAGGCTATCCTTATAGAAGTTATCACAATTTTTAAAAATTGACATATAATTGACATACAACATCCTATTAGTTTCAAATGTGCATCATAGTGATTTGATAGTTACATATCTTACAAAAATGATCTCTATTGTAAGTCTAGTACAAACTTTTTAACTAATCAACACTATCAATTTTGACATAATTCAAAATAACACAAAAATGAAAGAGATAGGAAAGGAATCAACACATAACAACACAAAACTTCATCAGGCTGCATGTATCCAAAGCAGTGGTGGGCACAGTTTAACTTTACATACGAGTAATGTCACCATCCTGGTACTCAAAGCCTTTCTTAATCATTGCACATTATTCTTCTGACACCACACTTACTTTTGATCCCCTATTACTCTTCTTTAAAATTTTTATTGAATTTATTGGGGTGACATTGGTTAATAAAATTAAATAGGTTTCAAGTGTACAATTCTATAATACATCATCTATGTATTGCATTGTGTGCTCACCACCCAGTCAGTTGTCCTTCCATTACCATATATTTGACCCACTTTTCCCTACATCGTTACTCTTTACTTGAATGTTTTCATGGCGATTTTCTTATTGAGCTTTATTTGAGGTCATATTGTCTTACCCCCTTACTATTATACAAGCTTCTTAAAGTTAGTGACTATATATCATTTGTGTTTGTATCAACTTGGGCACCTAGCCCAGTGCCCTGCACCTAGTAAGACATCAGAAGATTCTAAAACTAGTATTAAAAAATTTTAATTTCTACAATAATGTAAAGCCTAAACCACAATATTTATCAAAGCAAGTAAGTCAGAGAATATTTTAATTACAAGCATATTTATTATGCATGATGTAATTTCAAATGTACAACTGTTGCACTATGTTGTACACCTGAAACTAATATGAGTGCATATCAAATATAATAAAAATATTTTACTAATCAGTGCCATCCCAATAAATTTAATATAAATAAATAAATAATAAAAATTTCAACATGAGAATCCATTTTGGAAGTAATTATTAACATTGGTTCACAGTGACAAATTTTGAATAAAGTACAGTACTTCTTATAAGCTTATGAGTAAGATAGAAGAATTATTAAGGGTCTCTTTTGGGTTCAATGTATTAATTATGAGTAAATAGAGGTCCCACAATCTAATAGAGTCATTTTAAGTAAAAGGAACACTTTCTTAGGAGCAACAGGATGAATCACAGTGAGAGAAGACATTTAGCAAGTATGAATGCTCACCGTATTTCCCAGTAAGGACTCAAGTCCTTCTAATTCTCGAAATAGGTACTTCACTTGTGTTCATGCTCCTGCCACTAGTAAATAGAAGGAACATTATGTAAGGAATTTAATAGAGCTTCAAGGGAGAAAGTCAAACATTACACTGAAATTTCAAATGTAGCAGCACCAATCACATTCAGTTATTGCATTTTTACGGATTTTTTTCCTACTTTCTGCGTAAACATTTGACAATAAAATCAAGAGAATTAAGAGGGAAAGAAAGAAAATCTGATTTTGTTGTTGTTGTTGTTATTGTTGAAACTGGTAGATGGCCCAGCATAGTTGCAGAGAACAATTGGATTTCCCAGAGATCTAGAGATTAGATTCCCATGGAGTTCTTATGATGCAGAGAAAACTCAGATGGGAGTCATTTAAATAAAATGAAACCCACATCAAATATAGAAATTAGTTTTAGAGAAATAAAAATTCTCCATATAATATTGTATTCATTAGCATTGTAAATTAAAATAGAGCAATTAAACTCAATTAAAGGTTAACCAGTGTAATTTATAAAGATGCCAATTAATATTCTCTCTCTAATTAAGGAAGAGAAAGGAAGAAGGAGGAAAAAAAATGACAGGGAAGCCAGTGTGATTGTGCTAAAGCTCCAAAAGGAAAAGATCTTATGCTTGTATTATTGACACTGCTTGCTTGTATGATAATTATATTAGAGTCTTTTAGATTTAAGTAATTAAGTATTTTTTAAAAAGAAACAGTGAAATTATGGTTAATAAATTTTAACTTTTGGAATTTCTAATCTCAGTTAATTTTAAAGTATTTTAATAGTTAACTAAATTCTGCAAGTCCAAGCTGGTGAAAATTCTTCTTTTTTCTCTTATTTATTTCTCATTTCAATGTAGAAGGCCTAGCCTTACCTATTCTGTTCACTGGGAAATGGTGTCTTATTTCACAATAAAAGAGGTTTAGTTACATAAAGGAGTTATCTCCAACTTGTGGACTCTTAGAGTTTTGACCCTGAAAACTTAGAAGAGATGGGTCCATAAGAAATTCATGTTTCCAAACTCTTAAGTGGCGTGTTGACTCAAGGTCTCATGGTTAGCTGGTGAGAGCCCATTTCTCCCCCATTTCCAAGCTGTACTTTTGTCTCCTACAAATGGGATCTGATAATGCAGATACAATTCAGTTTAAGATTGGGGAAAACCTGCAGGCTAGAAGTTTCAGTCTCATATTTAGGCATCTCTTTCAGAGATATTAAAAAACAAGATGGAATATGAAATAATGTCAATGTTGGTTCTTTTGGTTGGTCAAAGAAAAAGGACTTTCACTTCCACCAGATCCCACAACAGAGATCTGGGAGGCTGATGTGATAAGAATGCTTAACATTATGTTGGCTTTTGTCAAAGGTACAAGGATCTTGCAGCTGCAGGAGTCCCAGGAGTAAGTGGTTTTCAGCCAGTGAAGGTCCTGCCAGCTATACTACCTGTTGGGGAAGAAAAATTTATCCCTACCTCTCTTGGTTGTTTGGGCTGCTCTAAGAATTAAATTGACATAACACAGATTAGCAGGGGAAAATCAAGTTTAATTTCATACATGGTGGGGCTCCATAAGAATATGAGGCCCAAAGACAATCAGGCAAATGAAGCTCATATGTTGTCCAGAGCTCAGGAGAAAGGAATTGGGGTCTAGCACTCCAAAAGGCAAAAGCAGTTTACAAGAAGATGGGAAAAGCAAATGTTTGCTATGCCATGCAGAAACCAAAAGACACAGGGAGAACTTTAAATAAGCAGACCTTGTTAAATGGCCCCCAGTCTACCATACCTAGTTCATATTCTTTGTAATATGAAAGTCAATCAAAAGTCAATCACTCAGTGACACATTTGCTAATTTTTGCATCATTCAGTGTTGATAGCTGCATTTTTTTTTTTTTTTTTTTTTTTTTTTTTTTTTTTTTTTTTTTTTTTTTTTTTTTTTTTTTTTTTTTTTTTTTTTTTTTTTTTTTTTTTTTTTTTTTTGTAGTTAGGGAATAGCTTCCTTTAAAGTCAAACTTTTAGTGAAAGGTGCTTCTTGTTAACTTATCTTGAAATGAGAGCTACTAGACAAAAGTTAACTTCATATTGCTTTTAAATATCTTAGGTATTGTTGTTTAAGGTTAGGGATCCTTCAGGTATCAGAAGGCCAAGGAAATTTCTGTCACATAAGGCCTGTGTGGACCATCCTGTAGGCCAGTGGTTCCAGGAAATGTTGGGAGTTTAATGGTCCTAGATGGTACAGCACAGCTGACACTTTCAAAATGTGTAATCATGGAATCCTAGACATCTAATGCTGGAAGGTGTCTTGGAAATCTAAACAGTACTGATGAGGATCTCATAAAATGGGCTTTGTCACCAGAATTACCTGAGGAGTATTTTTTAAAACACAGATTCACACTTAGGCTCATTAAATTAGAATTTCTAGATGATAAGACCCAGGTATCTGTACTGTTAATCATGGACCCACATGAGTCTAATGTGCATCCATATTTGAAATATAAAGTTCTGATATTTTGCTCTGTTGCAAGTTATCAAGTTAGCCCCACACAATTTTAGGGATGTGAGCCGAATACATGACAACCCCAAGCCAGAAACAAAAGACTTTGTTACTCACAACCATAGCACTAGCCAGAGTACAACATTTACACTCATTCCCCAACCCAACCCCCCTTTCCTATAGATTGAAGCCAGATGATACTAGAAATGAAGGGCTGTGTGTTGCAGGAGAGGAATGCCAGGCTTGAGGACCCTGACACTTTCATAATGAGCAGTATGAACATCTGCCCACCCCCTTTTTTTGGAATGGAAACACCATCTGTGTCCTCCAAGGTTATTTTCTATATAAGCATCCTTGAAAAAATAGTCTGAACACAGGTAGTCAATGCCTCTGTTCACAGGATATGCAGAAACATGAGAGTTCTATAGAGAATGTCTCCTCACTAGCCCAACTCTCTCATTTTGAGGATCAGGTAACGAAGATCCAGAGCTAAAGTGCTTGGTGATGTATTACGTTGGGGGTTGTGTGTGGCTCATCCAAGAACCCCATTCTTTCTACACTTTTGCATTCATGTCTTCCTAGGTTCCTTTCTTCTCTGGCAGTGATTTCTAGGGTTAGTAAGCAGTCAGAGATAAAAGCATTTAACAGAAGGGTTTCCTGCATGAGTGAGTAGTAATATCAAGTGCAGGTATGGAGGGCCAAGAGGGAACTTGAAATGGAGGCAGTAACATCCGTCTCCAGCTGAGCTGCCTTCCTCTATCTTATTTGGCTTGGCTTGCAACTATAATGACATGGATATGATACCAGGCTCATATTAAAATTGAATTGATAATGTGGTCTTTGACTTTTTAAGGAAAAGAAAAGTGTATGAAGTTCCTTGCTTGTATGTTCCTGCCATTCAGCTACCTAAAGGGTGAATTACTACATGTCAATGAAAGAGAACTAAATAATAGTTTTGTAGTCAATTTGCTAAATATTTTTAGTATATTTTAATAGGGGAAGTAAAAAAATCAATACAGATCTATATAAGCCACCCAAAATCATTTCTCTAACAAAGTGGGTAATAAATTTAACAAATTATTGAATAAATGGGCATAATGCTAAACACCAAGTAATTTTAATAGCAAGAAATAACAATGAGGCTCTGAATATATTTACCTTCAAAAGGATAAACATTTGCTAGCTCTGACACTTTAATGGCAAATGAAGAGTTCAGAGTAGGGAAATATTGAAATAAATTCCACTGTTTGTGAAGAAAATGTGGAATTTAGAAATCCAACTGGATTCCAATTTACTTTTGGGCACTAATTAAGGAAAATTCTTTAGAAAACATGTTAATGATAACTGTTGACACTACTTAACAATTTAATAAAATTATTTTGCCTTATTTCAGTTACACTGGCTTGCCTAAGAGCTTTAGCTAGTTACTAGATTACAGAGCTTTGAATTTATGAAGGGCATACCTTGAAAATTTCACAAGTCCTCAAACATGTAAATACCACTATAACACTATTTTTTTGTTGTTGTTTAAATCAGGGGTTTATTTTTCTCAAAGATCTAACATATTTATTACTGTCCAAGAGTTAACACATACGCAATTGTAAAATGAGAACTATAAACTGACTTTCTGATGGGTATTCCCTCTAGACTCCTCCCTTCCAATGATAACACGGTCTCAAGAAATTCAAAACCTGTCCTCACAAAATAACAAATCACCACATTCATATGTCTTTGAGGTCACTCATAACCAATCAAAGCTTGACTCTTAACATCTGTGAATCCAAAGGGTCTACTGTATTAAAAAAAAAAAGTATATGCAAAAATATTGGTGTATACATTTGGGTGACTAGTATAACTGTCTTTCTCCTCAAGGACAAGGACATTCCTGTGGAAGAAGAAATTGAACCTGCCCCAGTTAGAAGAATTCTGAAATTCAATGCTCCAGAATGGCCCTACATGATCGTAGGGGCTGTGGGTGCAGCTGTGAACGGGGCAGTCACACCCCTCTATGCTTTTTTATTCAGCCAGATTCTTGGGGTAAGCAAACAGCAGGACTAGCTTTATTGTCCTCACCTTTTGTTCTTGTCAGTAAATATTGTGATTTTTGATTGCCTGGCTCTTTATTCTATAAGTATGTAGCTTTTTTTCTCCTCATCTCTAAAGGATTAAAAATGCCTCAAGTCTTCATCACATAGAAGGTAAGGTAAGAAGGCAAAGCTGATCACTGTCATTGGGGCTGGCAGGACACTCATACCATCAACATGTCTAAAAACCCTGTACTAAGGCTGCACACTTAGTATTAGAATAGGGCAATTTATCTATATGCAAAACAAATCAGAATGCAAAGAGCCTGTTGAATAATGCAAAAGGGTTTAGGGCTATTTTGGTTTTGTTAAACAACTGAGGTACAAAGTTTAATTTATAATAGCAGGTGTTAGTGTATGTTATATAATTCTCTGCTCTCCTGTTGACTGCACCATTGAAATAGGAAGATGGAGAGGACATGGAAAAGGAAGAGATAAGTAAAATAAGGCATGGGGAAATGATGGTTTTTTTTTTTCAATTTTTTACATCCTAGGAGTTTTGATATTCTCCATCTGATTTTAATGCTATAATAAATAATAATAATAACTACAAACATAAATTAGACATTATCTAAACACTTTATATATAATAGTTCATGGAACTTCCCTAATAACCATCTGAGGTAGGTATTCTTCTTGTTCCCATTTTAGAAGGGGCAAACCAGGGAGTTCCCTAGTGGTGTAGTGGCTTAAGGCTTCGGTACTGGTGCTGTCAGCGCTGCGGCCTGGGTTCGATTCCCAGGCGGGGAACCACCCACGTACTGCCCCCTCCCCCTCCCGCAAATTAAAAACAAAAACACAAAATAAAAGGGGGAAACCAAGGCATAAAGAACTTAGGATGGCAAGGGATAGGTGATCTGGGGTTCAAATTCAGACAATGTGACTACAGAGTCAGGTTATTACTAAACGTTATTATTGCAAAATTATTTATCAAAATGCTATTAAGTTTTCTTAGTTGCAGTTTATACACCCACACACATCCAGTGAGGTCAACAGGGAGGCAAACCCACAATCTAGAGAACTTTATTAACTTGTTCACGGTGACACAGGAATTAGGGTGTGGGGCCTGCATATAGCAGGCACTCTATAAATAGTTATTGAATAAAGAGTTTCCTTTGAGCAACTGGTATTGTTCTAGTTACTCAAATTAACTCAGAGCGATAAATAAGGATTCATTGTGCGGTTCTGAAATGTATACCTTTTTCTGAACTCTCACAGTTCCCTCATTTAGTGTGAATTTAGAAAGGTTTTGTTGTATCTAAAATCCATTTCACTGTAGGGCAATCATGAGAATATGCAGCTGTTCTTTCCATTTTCTTACTGCAACAGCTTGGTCCCCAATCAGTTACTTGAGCATATGTCTGTAAGTTCAGAACATACTTATGAGTATAGTTACTACTTACTATAGGCTAAAAAAACCCCACTCACAATTTCCAGTTTTTTGAGGGGAATGTTTTCAGCTTCTGGTGATTTACAGGCAACAACCTGAGCCTCAAGTGTATGGAAACGTTTTCCTCTTCTAAGCCAATTCTAGTCAGTGTATTACTCACTAGTTGCTTTTTAAATATTATATATGCAGGATCTGGCATAAATAATGCCCTTTTTCAAAGTAGTTATGTTAATGTGCAGGGTCCGGAAGGAGCAATGCCTGGAATTGAGTTACGATTTTATTACAAGATGGTAACCATACATGCTTATAATTTTGTAATGAAAGATTTGCTATACATTATAGGCTCATAAAACAGGGGTGTTTCTTGTGTAAACATAAGCATGTATGGTTACGATTTTGTGATAAAATTATAACTCAAGTTTGGGTGTTACTTCTGCCAGACCTAGTAGTTATGATATTGTAATGTTATAGAATTACATGCTTATGATTTTGTAAATAAAAAAGAGAAGTTATTTGTGCCAGATCCTGTGTATATGGGGGCTGTCCAGGAAGAAATCCAGCCATAAATGTCTTTATTTTTCATATTAAATGGCTGAAATACACACACACACACACACACACACACACACACACACATATATATATATACTAATAACGGGGAAGGTACCTGAGTGGGAAAATCATCTTTATTGCATTTATTTTTGGAGAAAGATGGAGGTCATAGGAGTTTTGTCCCAGATAATATTCTCTAATTCTCAACTAACTTCCTTCCTTCCTTCCTCCCTTCCTCTTTCTTCTTTGCCATATTATCTAAAATATTTGAGGCATTTCATCGTATTTTTTCATCTGTATCAAAGGAAAGCCAACACAACTGCCTATAATAGGCAGAGAATAAGACAAAAATTCTGTATAAATGTCTAATCATTGTTGTACACCTAAAACTAATATAATATTGTATATCAACTATAATTGAAAATTTTTTAAAAATTAAAAAAGAAAGGACATATATTCTATAAATCATAACCATTAGTTTGCATTCTCTAGACTTCCTGCCCCTTAGGAAATAGTGTGCATATTCAGACTTAAACTTTGGTTTAACTACCGGTATGTTTAAAGTGAAACCATTTTAAACCCAATGCTTAAAAAACACATTTTAGGCATATTTGAATACTTTTTTGGCTATTGTTTGTAATAAAGTCACTCCTTTTTTCACTGTCTTGCAAAGACTTTTTCACTTCTTGATAAAGAAGAACAAAGGTCACAGATCAACGGTGTGTGCCTGCTTTTTGTAGCCATGGGCTGTGTGTCTCTTTGCACTCAATTTCTTCAGGTAAGGAAATCTTATTTTTAAATAAGTGATTTAGGTATTTCTCCCCTTTTCATGTTAAAATATCACTAAAAGACTCTTTTATGTTATAGGGATACGCTTTTGCTAAATCCGGAGAACTCCTCACAAAAAGGCTACGTAAAGTTGGTTTCAGAGCAATATTAGGGCAAAACATTGGCTGGTTTGATGACCTCAGAAATAGCCCTGGAGCACTGACAACGAGGCTTGCTACAGATGCTTCCCAAGTTCAGGGGGTAAGCTATGGGCAAGGTGGGGGTTGCGGGTGTGGTGGGGGGTGTACTAGGGGCTGGAGTAACTGAAATAGACTTTTCTTTCTTTCCTTTTTTTTGAACCTTCGGACATGTTTTCTATGGAATAGAGAACCTCACAGTATTGGGATACCCCAGAGCTACATTTCCTCCCATTTCCAAGGCTGATGAACAGTAGCTAAAAAGCACAGTGTCTCCTAGGCATTGCCCAGAATTAGTTTTATGACATAAGTCAAAATATATCGGGGTTTTGGATTTCCTCTGAGTCTAGCAATTGAGAATAACTTTCCTGAGATTCCTTGCATTTTTAGACAGAAGCTCACATTCTACAAGACCTAATAGCGCTCCCCAGAGGGTGGAAACAAAGAGTGTGGAAACAAACCAACCAACCACCACCACCACCAAAAACCCAAAACTCCTTACCTGGGTGCCCAGGGTACAGTTAGTGTTAGGAAAAGAGAAACTATTCTGAGCAACCCAGTCAGGAAACTGAGTGAAAGAAAGAAATGATTGCTACCTAGAATCTTGAAGCTTTTAAAGAGCTGTCTTTCTAAGGGAGACTAAGCTGTGGTTTCTAAACCCCAGAATCTGTATGTAGCTTTGTTCAGAGGTGTTACACATGTGTATAAAAGTACACCGTTATAAAACCAGGCACTTGGATTAAAGTGAAGAGAGTCAAGTTTGCCACTCAACACCTCTATTCACTTTCTATGAGAATGAAAACAGAAAAGAAAAAGAAAAACCATAATTTGTTTATGAGGCTTTTAGAAGAAGCAACTCCCTGGATTGATAATGTTGCACTACTGTGTTTCTAAAATTAGGGACAATGATGTGGGAGAATTTCAAAGGAACATGGAATTATCTTAGTCAGAGAAAAATTCCTTTTGATATTTTACACTTTTCCTATGCATACATACATGTATTTCCCACAGATTTTGGGTCATACTCTAGATCAGTGGTTCCCAACCTTTTTCCACTTGTGTACCCCTTTTAAACCCATTTCTATAAATTGTCCCCTTTGTTTTTGAAACAGTTGTTTTTAAATACTGACACTTTTGTTCAGTACCTATCTTAGTGTAAAATAGTGAAAATGAGGTCATAAACTAGGAAGGAAAAATTGCTACACTAAAAGTACAAATTACAGATTTAATTTTACTATATTCGTAATATAGTTAAATATTGATAGTGATGATCAAGGGTTTAAACATTAAATAACAAAACTACTTGAATAGAATCACAATTAAACACACTTACCTTTTTTACTTAGTCAATAACTAAACTGATCAAACAATCTGCCTATGGATGTATTTATATGTTTGGAGAAGTTCTAGAAACGTCGCAAAAGAATTGTTCTGAAACTATGTGTAATAATTGCTTGAATCGCTGTTTGGGGAAAGGGTTCATAGCCACGACCTCACTTATCATCATCATTCCCTAATGTGATCTAATTTTGAATTGTCTGCATTAACAGTAATTCAAACTTAACTTTATTGTTTCATAACTAATGTTTTGCATTTTTTTACTTGACTTGTTTTCTCACCATTATTGATTATTTTTTGCTACCCCTGAATGGCCCAGCACATACCCCTGGGGATACATGTACCACCGCTTGGGAACTGATGCTCTAGATATTATTTTGTCATCTTTCATTTTCTCCCTAAAACAATCTGATATGGGCATATTTTTGGTCATTATATATTCTTCTACAATAGATTTTTAATGATGATATAATTCATCATTTCAAAGTATCGTAATTTCTTAACTCCCTATTGAGATTTTCCCCATTTTTTCCTCCTTAGCAATTTATTTCATTTTACATCAACCTTAGCACATCTTTCATCATTTTTTTAGTTCTCAAAGTGTAATCATTAGATTATACTCAAAGTATAGTCATTTTGAAAGGTTTTTAATATGCATTGTCTTGCTGCTTAAAGAATGTCTGTACTAATTCCACTCTTAATTATCTGAGCAAGTAAGAATAGTTCACCTTACTCTTGAACTTAGGTTAAATAAATACACCATAATTTTATCTCTTCGATTTTTGTGTCCTTTAATCTGCAATAGTCTTTTAAAGGTTATTCACTCTCACTAGAATTCAGAGAGTAGCTCTAATCATATCACAAAAATTTTACTTATCCTTTTAAAAAATGGTTTCTAAGAGTTTTTCTAATAATTAATTAAAAATGAGATTACTAACCCAGGTCAAATTTATTTTAATATTGTTATAAGGTAGAAATTTAGATTGTTTCCCCCTTCAAGTTGTAATAGAAATTATTCCAAAAATATTTAGTATAGATTCAACTTTCCATTGATTTGAAATCTTTGTGAATATCAACTTCCCATGTACACTTAGAACTATTATTTGGGGATTCTTTATTCTCTTTCAATGATCAATATTATTTATTCTGTGCCAGATCCTTACTGTTTTTAATTATAACTTTATGGGAAGTTTTTATTACCTAGTAAGGCAGATTCCTGCACAATAATTTTCCTCTACAATGTTTTTCTCTTATCTATTCCTAGACACTAATTATTCTACATGTATTTATAAATTATTTTGACTTCTTCAAAAATTTTATTTTGATTTTGATTACACACACACACACACACACACACACACACACAGATTGCTTTATAGAGGTACTAGAAGTTCCCAAGAGAAATATACAAATAAGACTCTTTATTTAGTTTTAGCAAGATTTATAGCTATATTTACTATATCTCTCTATCTTGTTAATTTTTCTTATGTATTTTCCCCACTATTTTGAATAGGATATTTTCCTCAATTTTATTTTTAAATGAATAAGTTGAGACTAAAGCTATTAGTTTTTGTATTATTTATCTTATAACCATCCACTTTTTCAAATTATCTTATTAATTGTAATTTAAAAATTAATAGTCTCTTGAATTTTCTAGATATGTAATAAAATTATGTGCAAAAGGTAATTTTATCTCATTTCCTTTTTCAATGTATATACCAATTATTTTATTTTCCTGTTTCATTTCATTATTAGAACTTTCAAACATTATTGAGCAAGAGTAGTAATAGAGGATGTAGAAGAGATTCTCTTAAGCAAAATTCTCTTAAGTGTAAAGTACACTTGTCAGGCTACAAAAAAAATTATAACTCTTGTATAAATAAATGACAAACTAGAAAAATATTTATAACAAGGATTAATATACCTAATAACTTAATACATGCAGTACTCCTAAACTTGATAAGAGAACAGAAATCAACTAATAAAAATGGTTAAAAAAAAATAGGTAAATAGACAGGCAACTACCTGCACTCCCTAAAAAGAAAAAGAAATGTAAGAGGACAATTAACAATGAAGAATTTTTCAACTTCACTAATAGAGCAATACTAATAAAACAATGACATATCGTTTTCCACCTATCAACTCAGTATGAACTATCATGAATGGTAACATACTTTATTTGCGAAAATGAGGAGAAACTGACACTCTTATCCAATATTGGTCACAGTATGAATTCTTTCAACATTTTTTAGGAAGTAATCAGGTAGGTAAAACCTCTGACCAAAATTCATATATGAGTAAATTGTCTCCTATATGTGATAACGTGCATTCAAGAATTTTTTTATATTAAGCAAAAAATTAATAAAATCTCCTGGAAATTACCTGAATATCTGCTAATAGGAAAATGGTTGAATGAATTATGATGCATCCATACTAAAAAATATTAGGCAGCTGTTTCTCAAAGTGTTGCATAGAACGATCTGGATGGATGGATAAGTTACACTAAGTGACTAAAATCCAAGTACAAAATAATATATAGAGTATGATCTTTTCTGTAAAAAAAAAGTATATATATGTATGTGTGTGTGTGTGTGTGTGTGTGTTTATATATGTTATGTGTCTTAGGCTGTGCTTTTTAAAATTATTTAAAGTGTCAATTGAATTAAACAGAAACAAAATCCTATTATCCCAAAGAAAAACAGCGTAACTTTTTCAAATACTCTATCTATAATGCTTGATAGTCTTTACTAGCTAGAAATACTTTTTAAAAATTGTGGTAAAATATATGTACATAAAATTTACCATTCTAATAATTTGTATGCACAATTCCATGGCATTAAGTACGTTCACACTGTTATGCAACCATCAACACTATCTGTATCCAGAACTATATATTCACTTATATGAGGTATCTAGAATACACAAATTCATTCAGACAGAAAGTAGAACAGAAGTTATCAGGGACTGGGGAGAAGGAGGCTTAGGGATTATCTAGTGGGTACCAAAATTTTGTTGGGGATGATGAAAAGGTTTTGGGTGTAGACAGTAGTGATGGTTACACAACACTGTGAATGTATTTAATGCCCCAGAACTGTACACTTAGAAATGGCTAAAATAATAAACATTATGTTTTATTTATATATGTGTGTGTGTGTGTGTGTGTGTGTGTGTGTGTGTGTATATATTTACTATAATAAATTTTTTTAAGCCTATCTTTTTGGCATAAAATAGCCTGTTTACATAAGGATATTTGGTCAAGAGATTGTGTGTCTGAGGTTGGTTGATTGCTTTTGGTTTGCAGGCTGCTGGCTCTCAAATCGGGATGATGGTCAATTCCTTCACTAATATCACTGTGGCCATGATCATTGCCTTCTTCTTCAGCTGGAAGCTAAGCCTGGTCATAGTGTGCTTCCTCCCTTTCCTGGCTTTATCAGGAGCTGCACAGGCCAGAATGTTGACAGGATTTGCCTCTCAAGACAAGCAGGCTCTGGAGATCGCAGGACAGGTATACTCACAGACCCAGTTTTCAGACTGCTATGGCTGAGTCGCTGTCACACAAACTGTTAAGAATGGGGATGTAGTACAAAGGTTCTTAAGGAAAGTGATAGCTTACAAGCATTCATGGTGAGCAATCTCTCCCTAGCCCTTCTCATGTATGCCTCTGCCTAAAGCCTGAGGAAATAAAGCTCTCGTGCAGTTGAGCAGGTGTGGACAAATAGCAGGGCATGCTGCCCACACAGAGAGGAGTTATCTTTTTAATGGCACACTTTTAATTTTCATGCTTCAGTGTCTGCTGGACCTGTGGCAAATATCTTTCCTAAATAGAACTATGAGGTACAGTGTAGGTTCCAAATACCCTTAGGTTTTAGTTATGCACTTTTAAAAGTATATTCTAATTAATATCTGGTTATCAGGGGTAAGTGAGGGGGTTGGGGTGTAGACATTCATCAGGTATAAGAAATCATGCACACACACACACACTTTCACACCCTCACTCTTTTACAAATTTACTATAATCTCAGTATTGTCTCTTTTAAGAGAAGGAATGTGCACACTGTCCAAGTAGGCAGAAGCCCAAAGGATTTTGCATGTCAATGGTAAAAAATAGTCCATCTTTATGTTTTTTTTAGGATAGGATCCTAATTCAGAAACAGTAATTATTTACCTTAGAGAATGGATCGAAACAAATACAAATTCATAGTATACACTAAAAGGTAAACTTCATTAATTTATCTTAAATAATATTTGGTCAGATTGTATTTTCAAGAAAACAGAGGCCATTTTAAATTTATATTATTACATGATCTTTTGTCTCAGAAGACATCTAAAGGTACCATTTTAGACATTTTAAAGGAATTAACGGAATTCCCTGATGGTGTAGTGGCTTAAGGCTTCGGCACTGGTGCTGCCAGCACTGCGGCCTGGGTTCGATTCCCAGTCAGGGAGCTACCCACATACCAAAAAGCAAAAAAAAAAAAAAAAAGGAATTAACAAGCTAAAAAGCGTTGAAGGATATCTATGTGTACCTCCCCTGACCCCCTTCTGCAGCAAATAAAGGCAACAAAGCCATGTTAATATTAAGTAGAACTTGAGTTTAACTGACAGAATGTCTCATGGTCTAGTTGAGTTAGTCTCCAGCAACTTCTTTGTTTCCAGATGACGCCTTCATCTCTGATTTGTACTACATTCTGCCATGTGCACCACATCTAAACCATGTAGCAGCTAAAATGTCAGGAAAGTAGTTATTTCTTCTCTTTCATTCCTAAGACTCTTTTTTATTCTTCAGATTACAAACGAAGCCCTCAGTAACATCCGCACTGTTGCTGGAATTGGGAAGGAGAGGCAGTTTATTGAAGCATTTGAGAGGGAGCTGGAGAAGCCATTCAAGACAGCTATGCGAAAAGCGAATGTTTATGGATTCTGCTTTGGTTTTTCCCAATGCATAGTATTTGTTGCTAATTCTGCTTCCTACAGATATGGAGGTTACTTAATCCCCAATGAGGGGCTCCATTTCAGCTATGTGTTCAGGTGAGGACTATTGGCCTAGGTCATAAAAGATAAGCACTCTGGGAGGAATAGCCTAGTTACATGAGTTAGCTTTTGCTAGTTAACAAATAATCCCAAACTTGGTGTCTTAAACAGCTGAAATTTATTATTTCTTAAGATTCAGTGGCTTGCAAGGTGGTTCTGCTGGATGGGGTCAATTCAGTCAGGCTTTTGAGTGAGCTTCTATCTCCACAGGGCCTCCCCAACAGGTGAGCTTGTTTTCTTCACTTTATGGTCTCAAACTTCAAAATGTAACAAATGAGAACAAGCTCCAATGTGCAAGTACTTTTCAAGTCTCTGCTTGCATCACATTTTCTAATATCTCTTTGGCTAAAGAAAGTCATACAACCAAGCCCAGAGTTATAGAATAGAAAAATGGAATCTACTTCTTGATGAGAGGATCTGATATGTTTTTCCTTCACTTTCACACTATTATCCCACTCACAACATTTCTGACAGTTGATGAATGTCCTACAATTCAACATCATTCTGATACCATCTGCCTGGAGATAGCATCAGATCCCACAGGTTAAGGGACCCTCAGGCACCCTACCTTTCTGTGGAGGTGAAGTTGGGGGGTAAGACTGAAAGTTCCACTCCTCTAATCATAGTTTCTTCCCCTAGCAACTAACCCCCATCCTTAGGTTACCTAGGGGCTTTCCAAAAGTCACTTCATTAACACAACAAGGACACCTTGATCACTGTCCAGATTTAGGAAATTCCAAGGGTTTAGTTCTGTGCCAGGAACTGGGCAAAGACCAAATAAATGTTTATTATTATAAATCACAATATCACAGAATAGTCAAAAAGTCATATTGCAAATGGGTGTGTACGGAATAATAGGATGGATTAACCAATCTGCCATACTGGTTCCTGCTGAGAAAATCTGGACTAGAGGCTTGTTCAAGGTGGTTCATGGAAGTATCTTATTTGAACTCTACTTCTTGCAAATAGGACATGTTTCCAGCTGACTCCTCCTAGGTGGAGACAGTAAAGGCCAGGTCAGGGGAATTACGTTTCTTCCTTATAGACAGAACATGATGTTCTAATAAAGATTGGCTTTGAGCCCATTCTCACATTTCTAGAGGTGAGAGCCTGAGTGTGTCAGAGCACCAATGGACTGGGTGTTCATGGGTGTGGTATGGTGGGGTGCAGAAGCTTAGAGGGTTTAGGGGAGATAGTCTGAGACAGTCTTGGAGGGCCTTAGGAAAAGCAATACCAATAAAAATCTATTCTTTGGGGTTTGTTCTCACTCAAGCAATGAGTTCTGTCTTCTCACCTTTGATCTTTCTCCTAGAAATACAGAAAAAATATTTTTTACTGCCCTCGTACCCCCATCCCAACTAGGAAAGTGTCTTCTCTAAATTGTTGCACAGTTAGGGCTGTTAAATCAGAAATCACAAACTGTTTATTTGTTTAGTTTATGTAAGATTTTTGAAGAATTATTTGCCAACATGTAAAAATTTGGACACTATAGAAAGCTCCCAATTTCTGGCTTGTTTTTAAAAACTGAAAGATCACCTTCCATCATTTCCCATTTTGTTTCAGTCACTTTTCATTTTTTTAAGCTTTAGATTAGACTCCTGGAGATGTTTGAGTTTGCAAGACTGGCCTAAGACAATATCCTGCTTATAAACTGAGCAGTAAAACACACCAAGACACTGCCTCCCTACCCCCACCACCACTGAGGCAGGCCCTCTGCATGGCAGTGCAGGTAGACAACTTGGAAGGTGCCCCTTGCATCAGTCTATGCAGCAACAGAGCTATATCTCATGTGAATCTTTCATTTATTAATTCACTCATTTGCTCATTAATTACACACATATTGTATGTGGTTAGAGGCTAGGCCATGTAGAAGGATACAGGCAATTGTATTTCTCTCATGCTGTCTGAGGCATCAACTACATGCATGCTTGGTACGCATTGATGCTACTATCACTAATCATTTTCTTTCACACATTTATGATAGATTGAAAAACTGTTAGCATTATAAAAATAGACTAATCTGGTGATTATTCAATTCCCCCTCCTACGTCCCCCAAAAAGTCTTTTCTCAAACACATTAAAAAAAAACAAGAGGCTATCGTAGTTGAAACAGGATTTGGATGTCTGAGCCCTGCCTTGTTCAATCCTACTCTCTCCTGTTTTCATAGAACCCAATTTGGAAACTGCTAATCTCTCAAACCCCACATTCCCTGACAGGTCTAACGTAATCTGCCCAAGGCTGCTCAGTCCTTTCCTGGGCAAACCAGGGCTAGACCCCCAAACTCCTGCTTCTTAGGTCATGACACCAATCACACCGCACCCCTCTCTACCTGGGTGTCTGTTAAATTTCAGGGTGATCTCGTCAGTTGTCCTGAGTGCAACAGCTCTTGGAAGAGCCTACTCTTATACCCCAAGTTATGCCAAAGCTAAAATATCAGCTGCACGCTTTTTTCAACTGCTGGATCGACAACCCCCAATCAATGTATACAGTAGTGCAGGTAAAAAATGGGTAAGTACTGAGATGGGGACACAGGGGTTGTGGAGAAGAGTTGTACTTGTGTGTGTGTGTGTGTGTGTGCAAAACCACCATTGGGGCTGATCATCCAACTCCATCTATATTTCAGCAGTATATGGGTTTATTTATATGTACTCAGAATGGACAATTGATTTATAAATGTAAAGACATGAAGTAAATTAACATAAAATTATTAATAAAGCAGGCATTCAAAGAAGGCAGTGATACCCAGTGAATGCTAAATTATGTGTATTATAAAATAAATTTAGTTCCAGAATAATAAAGCTACCCAAACACCATGTGTTCTACTGATGATTTGGAATGGAAGTTAGAAAAACCAGTTCCTGTTTATTTAGGTTCAAGTTTTGACTCATATGGACTCCCAGAAAATAAATTTGATTATTACAAAATATCTTTTCTTCTTGCTGACAAACCCCATGTGTTTTTTAAAATCTTTCCTGCTTAATTTTTAATATTATAGTAAGTTCAGGACAGTAAAACACACCTAAACCTTAGTAAAGCTAAACTAAATTCAGAAATGTTTTAAAATTGGTCAAGTGACAACTTCTCCATCAGCTCAATAAAAGTAAAGTCACTGTGTGGTCTATTAAATATCTATCTATTTCTAGAATTCATAATTCACATAGTCCAGCTGAAGATATTCACCTGTGCAATATGGGGCTCAAGTAACTTTCTCTCTGAGTCATTTCAAGTGTAATGCTATTACCTTAGTCTTTGGGAAAAGAGATCTGTTAGTGTTTGGACAGTTATTGGCTTCTGTGTTATAATCATATCTTCTAGTTAATTCTCTGCCATTTGACATTCTTCTAGAAGGTCAAGTAATGAATGACAAGGAAATCTTCTTAGGTTAGAATGGGAATAAGAGATCAAATATCTTTATTTCACTGCTTAAGTCTCCCTTTATTCCACACCTGCTAAGATAGAGAATAGAATGCCATTTCATTAAGTTGCTGTTTTTATACTTTGAACTTCAACGCACTGGTGTTGAAGGTATCTTAAGTAGGGATTTAGAACGCAGATGTAGGTGCATTTTCAATATTCTAGATTCCAGTAAGAATATATATAATTTCAACCTTTCCATCCACAGGACAACTTCCAGGGGCAGATTGACTTTGTTGACTGTAAATTTACTTATCCTTCTCGACCTGATATACAAGTTCTGAATGGTCTCTCAGTGTCAGTCAGTCCAGGACAAACACTGGCATTTGTTGGAAGCAGTGGGTGTGGCAAAAGCACCAGTATTCAGTTGTTGGAACGTTTCTATGATCCTGACCAAGGAAAAGTGGTAAGCAATGCACAGGCTTTTGAGAATTTTGCAGAATATCTCCAACCCCTGAAAAGTGCTCTTCAAGATTATGCTTTGCCAAACTTCCTCTAAAACTCTGGCCTTGGGAGTTCCCTGGTGGTGTAGTGACTAAGGCTTTGGCGCTGTCAATGCTGCAGACTGGGTTCGATTCCCAGTCAGGGAACTACCCATATATAAAAAATAAAAAATAAAAATAAAACTTTGACCTTGGACGCTCACCCCTATGGAAAGTTTCCAGTACCAGTCATTTGCTGGTTGACCTGATTCTACCTCACTGTTTCTAATCATATTCTTCCCAGTTCCAGATGGCCTGCTGGTCAGTTAGGCAAAGAAAACTGGGCACACTGCAAAGCTGGAGATGAGTGTATTTAACAGAAGCATTCAGTTACCCGTAAATGGAGCAGAAAGTGCAAACTAATCAGGAGACTAATGACTGGGAAAGGAAAAAGTGGGGGTGATAAGGAGCACAATGATAAATGAGCAAGAAAGGGGATTTAGTATGAAAAATCTGAGAAAATCCTGGTTCAAGAAACTCTAGTCTAAATACTACAAGGAACTCAAATTGGTTGTCATGTGCCATAAAGCTTTGGCGAGGATATTTGAAAAATAGTGGATTTCTTTGTTGCTTATTTCCATAACATTTCTTTCTCTTTTCTGTCCTTTTCTTTCTTTCCAAACAGTATCTGCAGAGACGTACAAAATAAAATGAAAATATTTGTTACGAAAAACTTTTTATTCCACCTTTTCCACCACCTCCATTTCTCTTCTCAAAGACAACTATTTTTAGCTCTGATGTTTTTAGATCTACCAATGATTACCCGATTGTCTTTAAATACAATGCTTATGCTGCTGTTTCATGGTTTAACAAATGGATACTGTGTTGACTTATTCTCAAAAGATGGAAATTTAGCTTACTCTCACCACTCCCACTCCTTTTACCCGCCTCCTCCCAATATAGATATATCACTCTGAAAGTTCCTCTATTTGTAAGTTTAACTAATACACTTGTGTTTCTTTTTCATCGCCTGCAGATAACATCTCTTGAATTGTCCCTTTCTATGATAGAAATATTAGTAATTCTACCTTTATTTTCACCTTTCTTCCTCCTTTACACTGTCAAATCCTAATATCCATACTTTTACGTGATCAAGAACACAAAATGCTTATGTTCTGCTCATAACATTTATTATCTTTCATGCTTCCACTCTATGATGATTCTCTATGATGATTGAGTTGAAACTCAATTAACAACTTTTATTATAATTAGGTAAATATTGTTCGTCCCATAGTCAAGTAGTGAGGTATATTAACTTTACATTTTGTCTTGTTTTCCTAAAAGACTTTGTTTTCTCGTGCATTACTTGCCTTTATAAACTCTTTACGTTATTCCACTGTTTCTATCCTGCTACCTATGTATATTGAGACACCTGCTCCTTTCTCTTATTTCTACCACTGCCTGAATTAATTAGAACCTGCATTTGCTGAACAAGTGTCATCCTGTGAGTTTCCAGCAATATTTTCTTACATTAGACCCATTATTCCTTAGTTCCCATATCTTCCTCTTTCTTGGTTTTTACTCTCATTATATTGGAGTGCATCTGCAAGTAGTTTTCTAGGAAATGATTCAGAGGCGTGGATCTGAAAATGTATTCTGTTCTACACTGGACTGATTGTTTAATCTTAATATTTTGAAAAAGGCTGTGCTAATTTCCCAGATTAATAGAATCTTCATTGCAATGATAATTGAAACATTATGAAGAGAAATACTGAGAGAAACGTGAAAGAAGCAGCTAAAGATTTCTTTGCATAAAGCAAAGCAAGGAAACAAACAGATATTGGTAGAATCTAGGAAATTATTAAAATAAGGAATAAGAGTTGATTATCTGTAATTTATAATCACTCCTCTTATTAATTTTAGGTATAAAGATTTTAATGAACCCAGAAAGCACATTGCAAAGGAGAGAGTTCAGTTTCCCAAAATGTCAGATCTGTCATGTTTACCACCCAGGACGATTGTGAACTACGTGACACATAGAAACCTGAATCCTTCATGTTGGGCCTTTCCAACATTAACACATATATTAAGTTTATTTCTCTGTGCTCGGTGATTGTTACTGTCAGAGATAGAAAGCAGTGCTCATGAAGAAATTGATATGATTCTTTGCATTTTACAGACACAATATATTTTGTTCCATCCTTGTAAACCATTTCTATGAACATTTTAAAGTAGAAAAAAACAACAAACTTTTATGCAATTTTTAAAAATCTTCTTTGTTTTTAAGGAAGCTACTAACTGTAAGCATTCAGTCTCTCAACATGTAATTAGATACCTATGATGTGTAGTACTGCACTGGGCCCTGTGGGAGGTTCTAGGAGCATGAAGTATGTCTTCTAGGACCTTACAATACTAACACATATTCAACAATTAGCAAACACCTCCAGTATTTAAGTATTAAATTGTGCTTGCAGACTCTAAGTACCATAGAAAATGAGTAGGTGGAGATGATAGAGGGCTAATTATTTTTGAGGAATGCATTATAGTTTTTCTCATTTGCTTTTTTTCATTGCCAAGAAATTATCTAAAATATAATATTTCCACACTATTTAATATAATATTTTACTGAAATCATAGGGCCAAATACTTTACAGTAGTATGTTAAACACACTGTACCTTTACTATTCTAGGGCTTTTAAGTGAACCAGTTCAGATGGTAGATATTTGAGTTCCTGTACTTAACTGCCTAACTAGGCTGTGAGTTCCTAGAAAAGAGATTATGTTTTCTTTATAAAGTAGATAAAAGACTGCCTAGCATGGTACCTTTGTGCCAGGTAATTCAGTATGTTTGCTGATTGACTAAATGAACGAATATACTATCTTACTTGTCCATTATCTCAATTATTCAGAGGGTAGTGCCAGTAAAATCAAGGAAATGGTTTTAATTCTTATATTGTCCAATGGTGTCACATAGAAAAACCTATTTCATAACCCATGGATTCTCAAAATTGAGCAATTCTGCAAACTTGTAGAGGATGTGCTACACAAAATTATAAGGCAAAAAAGTTTTTAAATTATATACTGTCCTGAGTGCTTTTCTCATATGTACTACCTGTAGAGCTAGAGTTTGGAAAGCAAACAAAACCATCACCTGATCATAACTTTGATACCATTCCTTATAGACACCACCTCCAAAGGCAACATAAGTTATTTCTAAGAGTCTTGGGATTATTGTCTCTTAAACCAAGCAAATGTCCTGCATAACACTAACTATAGAATGTGAATGTTCCTTGCTGCTGGAATTCTAAAACTTTGGTTGTTACCTCTCTTGGCAGTTGATAGATGGGCATGACAGCAAAAAGATAAATGTTGAGTTTCTCCGCTCGAACATTGGAATTGTTTCCCAGGAACCAGTGTTGTTTGCTTGTAGCATAATGGACAATATCAAGTATGGGGACAACACCAAAGACATCCCCATGGAAAAGGTCATAGAGGCTGCAAAGCAAGCTCAGCTGCATGATTTCGTCATGTCACTGCCAGAGGTGAGTACCAAGTATGAGTATTCTTTATGGAAGATGGGGATGGGGGGAGGTAGAATGACCAAAAAGTATTATGAATTATCTGTCTTTTAAGCAAAATAAATGTTCTTCATCAACATATTCTTTAGTTTGGGAAGGTACTATATTATCCAATGCAAAGGATGCTATAGAATTTGTGGTACATAAAGCAGTAGTACATTGAACATCATCTTAGCATATTGAAAAAAATCCTGATATTTGGATCAGACTGTGGTTTGAATCCAAGCTCTGGAACATACTAGCTGTGTAACTTTGGGAGAATTACTTACCTTTTATGAAACTTGATCATCTGCAAAATGCAAAAAATAACATTAAAATGAAAGAATATACATAACACCCATGCAAAGAAAGCTGCTGCTCTTATTATGGTCATCATCACAATTACTTGGTAGCGTAGGTGGTGGGGTAAGTTGCATGTCTGTCTTAGTGTATCTCATTTTTCCAAAGCCAAGTTTGAACTTAGCACATCAACTGAATTTTTCCATCTAGCAAGAATCTTTGTGGTTGATCCCCCCAAAATTAAGACATGGAAACTAAATTTTAAGATCCAAATACTATGTTTAATCTCTTCAATTTCTTTCTTGGAAGTACCACTGGGAAATAGCTTTTCTTTGTAAGTGACTACATTTATAAATTTTGTGGTGTTTGTGCTGGGCTTTCTTTTTCTTTT
>PVJL010000681.1:350929-361179 GCA_004026885.1 Lyroderma lyra
TTTTTTTTTTTTTTTTTTTTTTTTTTTTTTTTTTTTTTTTTTTTTTTTTTTTTTTTTTTTTTTTTTTTTTTTTTTTTTTTTTTTTTTTTTTTTTTTTTTTTTTTTTTTTTTTTTTTTTTTTTTTTTTTTTTTTTTTTTTTTTTTTTTTTTTTTTTTTTTTTTTTTTTTTTTTTTTTTTTTTTTTTTTTTTTTTGGCTATTTTCACAAAGGCTCCTAAGTCTTAGGCTCTTAGTCTCATTCGGACTTGGGTAGCCTAATCCATAAGCTTGTGGAAATGACTATTTGCTGTATCCTAAATGAAAACAAAGCTTATGTGTTCCCAGGAAGATTAATTTATTCCACAAATCTTTGTTGAACACTTGCTCATTTTGTGGGAGACAGTGGCTTAGAATTGATTGGTTTATTGCCTCTTTCTCATACTGACTTGCCTATAATACCTTTCACTGAGCACTTTTTCTTCACAAGGAGAAACTAGGCTATTTTAAGTCTCACTTGGCCTGGTTCAGCATTTGTCAGGAGGCAAGGGAGGCAGAGGTAGACCTTGTTGGGGAAGGCAGGTAGAATAGTGGTCAAGGGCTCAGAAACTAATACACTTGGATTTAGATTTCATTGTCATTGCTTTTTTAAAAATTTATTTATTTATTTATTTATTTATTGGTATGTGGGTAGCTCCCTGACCGGGAATCGAACCCAGGCTGCAGCGCTGACAGCACCAGCGCCGAAACCCTAAGCCACTACACCATCAGGGACCTCCCTATTATTTTTTATTGTTTAACTTATTCGGGTGACATCTGTTAGCAAGGATTACATAGGTTTCAGGTATACAAGTCTGCAGTGCATTGTCAACTTGTTGTATAAGGTCACCACCTAGTGTGACTTCTCTTTCCATCACCTTATATTTAGTTTGCTTTTTATTTGTTTGTCTTTACACAATTTTCTTATGTGTCTGTGCCTAAGTTTTGCAATCTGTAAAATAGGGAGAAAATGATTTCTGGGAATATTAAATGATAATTTGGCTAGAATAGTCAGCACAATACTTGATGCACAGGAAATATTTCATGAATGTTGACTTACTTTTATGTAGTATGACAGGCATCTAGCTAGAAATTTTCTTTCATAATTTTATCAAAAACTCACAACAAATATGTGAACTTGTTATTAATATCTGCATTTTTCAGACTAGTTCGTACCTCAAAGAAATGTAAATAATTTATCCGTGATCACAGAGCTAGTAAGCAGTAGGGTGGAGATTCAAACCTAAGCTTGTGTTCTAGAATGGTGCCTCCTCAACAGGGGACTGAACTAGAAGATCTCTCAAAAGGCTTTTCCATTCATAGGATTATTCTGTCTTAGAAAGATCTTCCATGCAGAAGTTTGGAAATCAGGGAGGATCTCATACACATGGAGACAGAGATAAAAATAGGCAAACCTAAAAGAAATGCAAGGAAGAAGATACAAAGTCTCTTTGGTTTCCAACACAAAATGTCACAAATTTCATATATATATATTTTTCTAAATGGATTCAACATGCTATGTAGAAGGACTCATTCACTACTCCCAATTTCAAAAAGAAAAAACAAAACAACAAATTGTTTAAATTCATAGATGGATCATTAATGTGGGCTCCATATAGCATAGGAGCAAAGGCTGTTTCTGATTTTCAAAATTATCATGCTTTTTCCAGAAATATGAAACTAATGTTGGGTCCCAGGGGTCTCAACTCTCTAGAGGGGAGAAACAGCGCATTGCTATTGCCCGGGCCATTGTACGAGATCCTAAAATTTTGCTACTAGATGAAGCTACTTCTGCCTTAGACACAGAAAGTGAAAAGGTATGTATTGATTTTCTTAGGTCATTATAAATGAATCCTTTGCTGTAGTATTCATCCTTATAAAATGACACTGTTTTCAATTTTCTGATTCATGAAGAGTAGAAATTGCCAACACTTTGTGGAATCAAAAGACAATAATCTAGAGAAAGTGATTTAAAGGAAGATTGTTTCAAATTAAAAATATGTTAACTTTAAAATAAAAATTGTTTTTAAGATTCTCTAAGCCTGGTGACATTTTTTCAAAGGCAAATAATTAGCTTTCTTAAGTAGAGCAAAATAACCCAGGTCATCTGTCGGGCATTTCGTATTTTATAATTCTAAAGTTACATGGCAGATCAGGTGGGCAACATACAACACAAAGAGGTGCTGTCTGCTGTGCAGTTTTTATGAAAGGAAATGTAATTGAGCAAAACATGATTATGATAGTTATCATTTATCGACTCCTTAAAAAGCAGGATTCCATTTTGGAGAGAGTTAAAATGAAGAACAAAATCAGAAATGATCAATGATTGCTACCTTGCCTTGTTCCATTTTAACACACTGGACCATCACATATTTTAAAATTGCATAATGACTTCATTGTTTGGTTTGTTCTTGCTTCACTGAAAAATTTCAGCCTGTGGACTGCAATTCAAACCACTGATACACTGCAATCAGCAAATACTTATTTCTTTCATGTCAAGCCTTTGGGTTTAACCCTTGCGTATAGCAATGTTATTCAGGTGGTATTAAGCAAAGCTCTTGAAGTGGTGGGTCCAGGAACAAGTGTGTGTCTTTGCAACAACTTCCCATCTCTTCTTTTTAGACAGTACAGGTTGCCTTGGACAAAGCAAGAGAAGGTCGGACCTGCATTGTCATTGCCCATCGTTTGTCCACCATTCAAAGCTCAAATATCATTGCAGTTGTGTCTCAGGGGATAGTGATTGAAAAGGGAACCCATAAAGAACTGATGGCCCAGAAAGGAGCCTACTACAAACTCGTCACCACAGGAGCCCCCATCAGTTGACCTGGCTCAAGAACTTCATGAACGGATGGTGCACCAATTACAGGAGTACTATGGGTTATTTTGTTTTTTCCTCTAAAGAGAAATGATGATATTTTACTTTTACACACATTGTCACACATTGGGATCGAAACTAATTTCTAATGGTCTTCAAAACAATGTAGTTTTAAATGTCTGTATATAGAAAATGAAACAAACTAGACCCAATGTCAGTGAAACACCAGTATCCAGCAGCTTCTCAGGTATCATTCAAAGATTTTTCTATGCAGGAGTCCATTTCCATTCATACATGGGGATTAGGAAGGCATCTTGAAGTAAATGAGACTTTGAACTCATCAAGAGCAGAGGAATTTTCTTTTTCTATTGTTGAACCTATAGTTTGTCAGCCCCTAAACAATAAAAGTGGGAAACATCTATTCTTCCCATTAGGATAGAGCAGTGCCTTCCAATCAAAATATATTCTGAGCCACTAGTAAGAGCCATATATGTCATTTAAAATTTTCTAGTTACATTAAAAAGAGGAAAAGAAAGAGGTGAAATTAATGTTAATAATAAATTTTATTTAACCCAATATATCCAAAATATTATCACTATAACATGTAATCAATATAAAAATTATTAATATTTTAAATTACTTTATCATAGTAAACATTCAAACACTGATGTGCATTTATATTTACTGAATATTTTAGTTCAGACTAGCCACATGTCAAGTTCTCAGTAGCAGCATGTGACTAGAGGCTACTCTATAGGACAGATAAGGTTAGAGTGTCCAGGTTCATGGATTTTCTGGTTTGAGCCTCAGTTGCTCCTTTATGATTCAAGTCTTAGAAAAATATGAGCCAGCTTCTCCCTTGAAATGTTTACTTATACTGTATTTAGAAACTTTGGAAAACTTATTTAGTCAAAGATCGTGGTGCTTGTTTGGACTAATAGAAGACCTTGGTAGAATCAGACATTATGATGTTAGAAGTTACAAATAGAAGCATATTGGCCCTTATCAGGGTGGTTAAAATTCCTTACATCATTAATTTTATTGGATTCACCTGGTTGAGTTGATTTGTCAGAGGGAAAGAATTGAGATTGTTTAGTGTAACACAATATAACTTTTAAAACAGTCATATTATCTAATTCTTCTGCAGTCCTCTTTCCAAAGTAAGTTTAGTTCCAATTAATTTTAAAGTATCATTTATAATTTTTTTCTATAGACAATTCTTATGAATTATTAAAACAGCACATTTTCTAACTTATTTGCAGATGAGATCTTTAGTCATGTGGTGTATCTCAAAATTGCAAAACTCAGAAATGCTACTATTATTTGAGAAAAAAATAAAAGAGTTGACCTCTAGGTTCTTTTGTCTAGAAACTTTTCATAGTTACTCGTGTGTGTATTCTACATGAGCTTTTAGGAATTCATTTCAGTAAAAAGACACTTTAAATTTGGTGATGCATTCATGCATGTAATTTTTGGTAATTATACACTCATTTAAAAATGTAAATCCTGGAATATTTTGATACTATGTCCTGAAAGAGAAAAATACATAGGATCAAAATTAGATATAGATTGCTGCATATTTATTCATGAATTAAAAGTAAGTTTTCTATCTTAAGAAAATATAACATTCTCATAGGTTGGCTTAGGATTCCATCTCATATTTCCAGCTGAGAGTTGGATGTATTAATATTTCTTATGCATTCAGAATATCTCTGTAATAAGGTCACCCAAGGAGGTTAGTGGAGATTTAAAACTTGCAAATTAGTTTGCTGTTTCCAAACACTTTTTGAGAAAAATTTACATATGCATGTGTGCCATTATAAAATAAGCATTATGTCTATTTGTATATGCTTTAATTTTCGAGATCAAGTGAATAATCTCACTTACTTGGAAGAGATTGCAGATGAAAGTAACTTAAACAAACTTTGAAACCCAATTTTAATTTCTTTCACACTGTGTTCAATTAAATACCCAATTAATTTAAATGGATGGACTGTAAATAAAGCAGTGCACATGATTATCATCTAATTGGCACTGGTCAACATTATAATGTGCTCATTAGGGAGTTGTATGGGATCCTAAGGCTCATAATGAGTAATCAGGACACATGATTGGCATGTAGCTGTTTGGATGCAAGTACTCAATGCAATAAATCAGCACTGGACAAAATTTTCAGTAGATAGGAAGAAGAATACATAGCTAGCTTACAGTAAATTGGTAGTTTCCTCTGTTTATAATTCAGGCACAGCTCTTACTCTCAGATACAAAGAGATAAATGTGAGGGCAACAGAATAGCTGGTGATAGAAAGGGAAATGTTCACCCAAGGTGAGCCAGAACAAGTGCCTATAATTATTAAGAATGATTACAGTAAGACAAAATAATGCTGTTGCATTGGTTGACAATATATATATTTGATATATCAAATATGGAATCAAAGTAAGAGATAAACAATGTTTTCATAAAATTCCTTGGAAGTTGAAAATTCAATTAATCACTTAAATATACCTCAAGATAACATTCACAAAGCATTTTACAATTTAGAAAGCAGTTTGTCTTCATAATATTTGCATGTTTTTGTGAACCATCTAGCAGGCTGCAGGGAAGGGATGCAGCTAGCTCTAAGTTGCATTTATTGTTTTATCCATAGAGAGAAGTCCCTATGGAAGATATCATAGATTATCTTATTGAATACCCAATCCTACACACTTTTCCCTTGCTTGCCTCTATTACAGAAGCTGGAAAGTAAAGTAATTACCTTTCAGGCTCCCTTGCAGCTAGGGGAGGTCATATGACACTGTTCTGGTCAATGAAATAAAAACAGTCCCTATGGAGGCTGTTCATTCTGGAATAAAGCCTATGTCAAAGAAAGTATGTTTTCCTCCCCAGTTTATTCTCTCCTAAATGCATAGTAGCCATGCTGTGGTAATTTGAACATGACTATGAATGGCAGAACAGGAAGACAAGACTGAGCCTGATTCCTGGATGTCCTTGAGAAGTTGCTGTAGCCTGGATTGCCTACCTCCAGCCATCCTATTACACAAGAAAAAGATCTCTCACTTGGTTAAGCCCCGAAGTCATTTTTTTATAGTTGTAGTTGTGGTTGATTATGGATTAACACAATCTTAATAGATACAGTTAGATTTTTATGAATAAAAATAATAAAACATAAGTATAAAGAAAATAATGCAATGTTGAAATATTGGTGTGTGTTTAAATGCCCTTAAAATATGACCTTTAAATCTATAGGTATTCAAAAATTATTGTTGAAATATGGAATGAGCATAGTCTTTTTTCAAATGTCACTACTATAAAAAGGATATATCATTGGATGCCAGTCCTTGCAGCTCACTCTTGTGGTTTTCCAGGAATATTCCATGTGTCTTGCTTTATTACGCTTTAAGTAAAGGAGATATTTACTTAGGGATGCAGTAATTTATAATTATGCTCTCTAATCCTCTCACATAAGATTAGTGTTAGATTGGGAATATACAGGCAGGATATAGCCAGAGTTGAGAAGAAAGTGATTCAGGAAGAGGATGAATTTGAAACAGGGTGGGTTAGAAGAGATGGGGAATAGTATTACCAGCAAACTTGTAACTGGATATAGTCTCAATTTAATCCTTCTAAGCCCACAGGCCAGAGATAGCCCTGGGATCTACTCACACCTACAGCAGGTGAGCCTGGAACCCCTGGGGATCTCCTCTAGGGAAAGGCCTATATTGAACTTATCCTTGCATGTCTAGCACTGTTCTGTAAGTGCTGGTCAGGTGGGTGGGTAGGGGAATTAGAGAAAAAAGAAAACCATAGAACAGAAGGGGTCCTGTTTGAGCCTGAGAAGATTTCAGAAGCTATTTGAAACTGGATCTCTAATTTTCATTTAGCATGAAAAATCTCAAAAATCTTGGCATTACATAATTTGGTGTTAGAGTTGTATTGAATTCAAGAAGCACATAACAACATCCATGAAGAATTAAAAAGTAAACTTTATTTTTATGTCTTGGAGAGATCCATAATTAGTCCACAATAAACTTACTAAAATGTTATTTCCACTTCTATTCACTTTCTTCATACAGTACAGTTGGTTAAGCACCTCCAACTCCCTTCCCATAAAGCAAACTTCTCCTTCCCTTCTCACTCAGTCCTTTATTGTATATTGCCTTTTAGTATCTCAGCAAGAAAAATTTCCCCTTTAGGACTTTAAGGAAGGAGAAATGGAGCTGGTAATTTAATTATAAGATCTCTTTTGCAAGAAAGGTGAGCAGAAACTCTATGACTAGTCTCATGTTAATAATTTTTCCCTATAATATTAGTTATGCTATTTCACATCTCCATGCATCTCTTTTTATAGCTATAAAATTCAAAATCTAATTGGAATAGAATGGTTTAAAGACTGAAATGTATTGTATAAATCTAAAATTGTTTACTAAAGGAGCAAATTACAAAATGGAGTACTTTTCAGGATTTATGGCCTGTTTATATCATGTAAGTAAAATTGAATATGCTCTGGCTCTTCCAATTTCATTGAATGAGATCCTTAGAATTGCAGAACGTCAGATCGGAATGAACCTTCTATTCTAAGCCAATTTTAAGGCCCTGATTTGAGAAATTAGTCAATTGAGCCCACCAAAGTTAAATGGCCTCCCCATGTCCCAGGGGTTAGGTGCAGAAACAGACTCGAATGTGGGTCTGGATACTCCATTCCAGGATCTGGCTACCGAACTCCTTGAAGTCTTTTGTACCTCTATCTGTCTTCGAATTTTCTAGCACCTGTCCCTTGGGTTCTGACACCCGTTAGCATCCACATAGGGATGTGTGGCACCACCTCATAATTGGTCACCATGAGCAAGGTATCAACATTCCAATGTTAAAAGAATATGATGCACAATAAAATCTCACAAACGGAGATAGAGACATTTACTTTTCCTTTGTTAAGTCAATGCAATCTTTCTATAGAAAGATGGCAAAGCCTCTACTATTTCTTTCATCCAAAAAATTGTTAAAAGGCAGAGTATGAAATGATTTGGTAGCAAAAGAGATGTCAAAGGTCATATGTTTTTAATGTAGAATTAATCAGCTTGAGATCAAAGGTGATGCCTACAAAAGGCAGTGATGGGTGAATGAAACATCCACCTTTAGAAAATTCCTTCCATTAATGGCATGATGTGTGAGCAAGCAAAACAACCTGGCCAGTACTGTTCATAAGACACAGGCTGAATCCAGGGAAAAGTCAATTTCTTTAGACAGAAGTTAGAGGGTCATTGGCCCAATCGACGTGCATGGGTAGGTGAGAGCTAGTGGATGAAAGAAGCTCATCTTAGTTAGTTCTGGGTTTCTTCACCTGATGTGCGTATGACCTGCTCCTCCTGCAGAGTACACAAATTGTCCCAGGGAAGTGGTTTCTGCTCTCACTTAGTCCAGGACTGGAAATGGGCCGAGGTACCACCAGAGCGAATGCTGCTGTTGGCAGTCCCTGGTCTGAGCCACAGAGCCCACTGGGCTGCCGTCCTGTACTCATCACCTTCCTGTCCTGTTAGCACCTTTGAACAGTGTTCCTCAGGGAACTGAAGACAAGCGTCTTTTCAGAAGTGGCATGGCAAAATGTTAGAAGAAAAGATGCTTAAAAAATTAAAATTCAAAACAGAAAATAATTAATCAGCGTTATGCTATCCTTTATAACCTCTGTCTTTGAATTTTCTCCCTCCTTGAGAACAGTCACTTCTGTGCTGCCAAAAGAAATGAGGGGTCATTTGTTCTAAGTCATTACTGTGATTTCCATTAAAGAACAGCAAGGACAGTAATTAGGACTTCACAAAAAATTAGCCTCAAATTTTACAGAAACATTTGTCCTTTGGAAAGCTAAAATGAAGCATTTTTAATTCTTAGAATTTTCCCATGAGTTGCTGCCATTTGGCAGAAGTTTCTGGAGTTGTTGCTTCTTAAAGACCTTTCCTGCTATTAACATTTTTATTTAAGTAAAACAAAATAATATCTTTTTTAAAAAATTAACAAGTAGCACCACATTACCTTCAGTGTGGAATCACCATTGGGAAGCATTAAAGGTAAGGAGAAGGAAGGGTTAGAAACACCACCTTAGTTTTTGGCAACACTGCAGTCCAGGTATTCATCCAAAAATCCGTTTGCAATTTCCAGAGTGACTAGGACAGTCAGTCAATGCGGGAAAATTCCTCGGGTGCAACTGGACACTACTAGTAACACTTTTTCTAACAGTTTCTGAGTAACCACAGAAGTACTGGTGTCCAGCCTACAGGTATGGTGGACCCAAACAAGCAGGACAACTTGGTTAGAAAGTCATCCATCCATCCAGAATGTCATTATGAATACTTGATAAACTCTATCCAGTTTTGTGGCCCTTACAGCATTTCCAGGACATGCTGCAGGGAGGGGAATCCCAGACTTTCCGATTTGAGGCAAGAGAAGTAAGAGGCTGGGGAGACCAAGGTGACTAGAGCTCACAGGACAGGTGAAGAGAGAAGTAAGCTACACAGAGAAAGTTTCCCAGATCTGAAGAAGGATTCCTTAAAAACACAGCAGAGTCTACTGATAACTTTTTATAGTCACTTTAATCCTTCAAGCCCCAGAAGCATTTAATGTCAGTTACCACACAAGTTAAAATTTTCTTTTAAATGTGTAAAGATCACAATGGGATTTACCTATCACCATGAGTGTTTTGTTCACAGTAACTATTATTATTTTTTGTTTGTTTTTCATCTGGAACATAACATGTGTGGGATAATCAAAAGATCCCTGGGCTGGGGTGAGCATGCTTTGTCCATGTTCTGCCAACAAATCAATTTTTTTCATATAAAACAATCATGTTGTCTCACAGGACATGTACAGGTGACAATTTTTAAAAAGTCCTTTTTTTTTTCAGGAAAAAGAACTGTGGGATTTGCTCTGTGCTATCCAATTCAGTAGCCACTAGACACACATAAGTATTTAAAGTAATTAAAAGTAAATAAAATATTAAAATGCAATTTCTCAGTTACATTTCAAGAGCTCAAGAGCCACACATGGCCACAGACTACCATTTTGGACACCACAAAATATAGAATATTTACATCATTGTAAAAAGTTCAATTTCAAAGTGCTGGTATACATGAGTATAGTTTGATAACACTTTAGAAACGAATCACATTTTAAAACTAAGTTTTTTACTTTGCTTATACCAGGGTTTTTGGTAGTGTATCTACCAATTTGATCTTGAATTTATTTACAGATTTTAAATATATAAAGCATTTAGAGATATACATTTGAGTTTCAAGGGTACCTTTTAATAAACTTTTCAGTCACTCTCTTGCTATACTGAAAGATCCAGAAAAGGCACCAATTTAACCTTCTAAGGCAGATGTCCAAAATATGAAAGGGATTCAACACTCTTCTTTTTTTTTTTTTTTTTTTT